>JACYFF010031952.1:13350038-13397469 GCA_017589665.1 Selenicereus undatus | reverse complement strand
GGTTGCCGGGGTGGACTCCTTGTATGGACGAGGTTATCGTATATTTGCATCTTGCAATCTTGAAAGAGAATGCAACTTTCAAAGCTTCCATGATGACAAGGAAAGGATGATTGAATTGCTTGATGGTATCGGACGAAACCTTATGCGATTGAATGTTATCATTTAATGGATAAACGCTGAAACTATGTTCCATAAGATTTTTTTAAGGATAAATATCGGAGTAAATTGGTCCACATACATATCCTACATCTTTTTTTTTTTTTGAGATTTTGGATCCTGTATTTCATTGTAGTCGAGCTATTGTTGGCTCAATAAGAGGTAGAAGTCTCCCATTACAGGTTTTCTCCGTTTACAAGACTTGAACTCGCGGCTTTGTTTGAGGAAAACAAGTACTAAATTACTTGAACCAATCTATGTTGATACCCTACATGTTAATTAGCTTAGCTCACATTTGACTTATTTTCACAATTCTGATAGCTTAGCTCACATACGAGACCACGCCTGGCATGAAACTTGTTGGAGAATGATATATGTAGACAGTTCAAATGTGATCCATATCTGACTGTGCGAACAAAACTCCAAAAAATAAAATAAACTTTAATTGAAATAAAATACAATAGTGGTAACATTTCTACCAAAAAAATAAAAAATGGCGGTCTAGTAATGAATTCCTAATGCCTAAGAATCTCCCTTAAAACTTTCCTATATATCAGAAAATACCTTGATCATTTAATTACAATTAATCCCCCTCCCCCTCCCCCTCCCCAAAATAAAAATGAGGAAAATAATAAGACAATACAGGTGAAGAAGAATACAGAATCATTTCCACAGAATAGACGCATCTATTCTTGAAATCATTTCCAGTCCCCAACTATCCCAGAGTCCACCCCAAAGAGGATCCTTGGTCACAGCAAAATCTCGGCGGGCAAAGTGTTAATGGGTACTCTCATCTAGTTTGATATGAGTTTCAGAATGTTGAACTTGGACAACTTGACGAATCACCATTAACGAATCACCAATAACATATGCTCATGCTGATTGCTATGCAGTAATCTTTCTAGGACAGAATCCACATAAACACAGTGGACCATAAAGTAAGTGCAGGTGCAGCAAAAATGTATGTCCACAGGAATATCACAGAGCATTCCTCATTTCCCACATCAAACAGTTGTGTCATTGTCCCTGAAACATTCATAACCAATCAAAGATTAAGCAAAAACAAAAATCTTACACATGGATGAGCCAAGTGATAGGATTTATGGGTAATGCGTTTGACAGGAGTCACACTGGGATTTATGGGTAATACATCTGTCCCTCTGATAGCAAGAATGCTTACGAGGGTAAGGCGGCTTACATCTGAATTTTTCCAAACCCCGCAATAGCAGGACCCACTCTAGGAGGAGGAGTTGTTGCATTTGACATGGGTCACCAGGGAGGCATATAAGACTTATGAAAAGATCAGTCTAAGATCGTTAAGGAGTTTCACTAACCAATACTCATGGCCGGAGGTAGGGTGAACTGAAGCATCAACACAAACTGATACAAAGGGTCTGCTGGAAGGAAGCCGAAAATGCCAGCAAGTTTCACTACCCCAATTCCAATCACTGGAAGCAGCAAGTACTTGACACAAATGACCCCAATGATTACTGACATCTTCACTCTTGATGTCCGTAAGCCTGTTGGTTTCCGACATTTGGTAAGAAATATTTCTTAATGTTCTAGGAAATCACCCTGGACAAAGAACAAAGAACAGAAGAATCTCTGCAGAATATTGTGAAACTGATGGAGATACCTTCAGTTAAATTGCCACCTAGTATAAGGGTGATAGAAGGTATTGTCGCATCCCTGGAACAGATTCAAAAGCACACCGTACCAACATCAGTCGAAAATTTTGATTTAGTAATGTGTTAACATAAGAACTGGTATCTAAGATAGACTTACCCAAGCAATTTGATGGAGTCCTGAATCACATGAAGAGGAGCACCTTGTCCTATGATGAGGTGCTTCAAAAAGGAAGTTGCTCCAAATATGAGTCCCAAAACCTGAAATGGCCACGCTAGGCAGTCAATAGCTAGTATCTAAATTGGACCTTTTCTGTATGGGTTTCTAGACGTGGATCAAGAGTTCAGACAGGGGTGGATCTACCCTGTGCTGGTGGTGTCAAGAGTAATTGTTAAGCCAATAGAAGTGCTATGCTTTATTCCAAATCCTTACAATTTTCGAAGCGCAAACTCATAGCAATCTATTAACATGAACAAAATAAAGCCCACCTAAACCACAGAATATACATCTTTGCGCAAACTCTCAAAATCCACCATTATATATATGGAATCTTCAGAGTAAGCTGTATCTTATTTTGACTTGGTTCCAAAATAAATAGCACAAGCATATATAGAAGTGAGGCATCAAGCGTCAAGACCTATGTTAGAACATCTGGTAAATGAACAATTACTTCAGGTGAAATGAACAACCCAAGCACTATAGGTTGACCCAATCTAGTGTGTAGAACTTGTGATCACACATGCTTGCACGCAAAAAAAAGAGAGCAAAAGAGCAAGCAAGACTCACCGCAGCAACAGTGGGAGGCGCCATTAGTTCCTCAAGAATCTGATGGACAACTTCAATTATCTTCGTCCAAAAGGACTTACTTTCCTTCTCAGGAAGTACCTATAAAATCGTTAGGTGCGAGACCAATGAGAGACCTATATACGTGATGAAAATGTACCTTACTTTATGAGGCTGTGAACAAAAAGAAAGCAGATTAATTACAGGTGGCTTTCTTGCATCATATTCATGAATTTCTCCATTGAGAAGATGGGTTGTTCCAGTTGCTTCTAAATCCTTGTTGGGCTCCTTTATAGCTTCATCGAACTGCAGTGCCTTAAACTTTTCAGCTGAACTTTTTACCAACTGGAAGGTGTAGGTCCATATGAAAAACCCACCAACCTGCAAAAGACCACCGCAAGTAATCTCAGTTCTTATGATCTTGCATTTTCATCTAAGCAAGAATGAAACACAATATTAATTTGACTGCGTATCTAAATATGGTACTGTCCAAAATCAAAACAACTACAGACTTGGTTGGGATAAGACGGCTCATTTCTAATACGAGTTAAACTGAACGACCCAACATTTGATGAAACAATATAGATTGCATTTTCTTGACAAGCTTACTAGAGAAACCAACCGCAAACTCAAGTATGACCAGGACTCAGAATAACCGGACCCAAACCCAGTATGAAATTGTTTCAACCTTTCTTGAACCACTCCCTTGGGAGGTCGACTATAGGAGAACGCCACCACCACCCGCCTACTGTGGGTCCCACTTCAGCAGGATTTGAGAAGATCCAGATGTAGGTAGTCTTACCCCTACATACATTCCTAGTTCCTAGAGGTAGAGAGACCGATTCTTGAAGATAGGTCAAGTACGTATAAGACAAGGTACCCAATTTGCAGTGCCAAAAGAGGAAATTTCCATACCGCCATAGAGAAAGAGCCATAAGAAAGGCCCATTGAAGTACAAGCAGCATGATCATCGCCAAAAGGGCTGCCATCTTCCTGACAAACCGCTGGGAGTACGATCAGAACGAGGTTTCCCAAGTTTGCTGGTTATGTTGAGGCATCAGAAACACAAAGGGTTAACTTGATGTGACAAAAATGAAAATTATTCTCAGACAAACATCTATCACAAGATGAAACTAAAATCAGCAAAGAGGGGTGTGAATTTTTTTACCTGCTGAACAAGCAGCAATGACTAGACCTTCTAAGTGCAAACCAGGTTTCAACAATTTCACTGCCACCCATCCAAGGGCTCCTCCTATGAGAAATGTCAACCCAACATTGATGGGCATGAACCACCTGCAATTTGTGATATATGCATAAAACCTGATGTAAAGCTTGCTGAGACCATCAAATATATATGCCCTCCCAGTATTTATATGCAATTCATGGTTATCTGAAGGTTAATTATAACTCAATTAGAACCATTTTCTGCTTTTGCATAACAAACGTTTGCATAATTAGAGGCCTTAATTAGATATGCCATCAAGATAACTAGTGTGTTGAACTAACCAAAAGATTCAGCTGCTTGATTCACGGAAACGATGGCAAACAAAAGAAGGGGAAGAAGAATTAAACAAAGTAAGATGAATTAAAGATCTTAAGAAGAAAGATTAAGATAGCTAAGTAATTACCATGCAATGATGTCCTCCAACGTAACAGTCTTCGCAAGACTTGCAAACATCAAAGCTGGGGTGAACACCACGTACACTATCTGCATGCACATTCACTCAAAGTTAATTTCAGCACTTTATTTCCTTTTCTTCTTTGATCTTTTTCTTTTTCCTGAAAAACTTCAATAATATTAAAAATGGTTTTAAATGATTTTCAGCTGAAAAATTCACCCTTTATTACCTTATTGAAAGGCCTTCTGGCTTCAACAGGCAAAATATTGCAATAACCAGTTGCCAAAAAAGCTCCTAATCCACTTATTATAAGCACTTCAATAACGGGCATTGATGCCACCTGCAATAATTCCCAAAATCCCATCTTTTTCTTTTTTTTTCGTCACTCCTTTTTCTTCTTGGGGGGTTCAGCAAACTTCCTGCAAGAATTTCAATTATTCAATTAGTTCTGAAAAAATAAATCAAGAAAATAGTTTACTAAACAGAGGAAATATGCATGAAATTTCCAAAAATTGACAACTTTGGATAGTTTCCCCCCCCCCCCTCTCTCTCACTAGAAGGTTCTCAACCCTAGAAATCTCTTTTCAGTTGGCCCCATTGCCATGGTGCAGTGGTGTTCACGCCTTCACGGTTGAGTTACTTTGTTCAAAGTTGCATATCAATGTATCATATTCTTGGTTCTTATTCTTCTTGATGAAGTTCTTGATTATCCACATTCTTTGTTTCTTTTTTTTTAATTTTATTTAATCATCCAACTTTTCACCAAAGAAAATGGAAATAGAATAAAATAACCAGCATAGAAAAATTCCTTTATTTTCATCTTCCTTAACATTTATGAACAGTGAGTTCATTTGTTTTTTACAAAGTTAAAAACTCGATTTTATTAATTTTATTTTTCAACCTCAGTCACACTGACCAAAAAGAAAAATACCTCTTTAAATTCAATGATATAAAAATACTACGTCGTTAATGATTAATTGGGATAAGAGCACCAATCTAGGGACTTGTTCTTTTTGTTGGAAAATTGGGGTTGTAAAAGGGTAAAGTTGGTTGAGATAGATTAAAGTGGGTTGAAGTTTGTATTTTTTGTTGAAGTGGGTTGAGGTAGGTTGAAGAGGGTTGAAGTGAGTTGAAGTAGGTTAAAATGAGTTGAAGTTGGTATATTTGTTGAAGTTGGCTAAAATAATAAAAATAAAATTTTGAAGAAGATGGATTGAAGTTGGTTGAAGTAGGTTAAGGTGGATTAAAGTTGATATTTTTAATTAAAGTGGGTTGAAGTGTGCTGAAGTGGACTGGAATAGATTGAAGTGGGTAAATTAAAAAAGACCAATAAAAAGAACAGGCCCTAGCTCTCTATAATTTAGAGGTGAATCTCCTATACTGTGACCCTTCTCACCAAGACAAAACTTTTATTGTGTAAATTTAATTTTACAATTGTGGAAGATAAAATCATTGTTAATATAGTATTAGAAATTATCTACTTGTTTCCCCTCTACGTAAGAAAAAGTTAAGTGTACAAAGAGAAGTCCATAGAAAAATATTCCTAAATTTTATAAAGCCCATACAAATTGACCGAAGAAGATGAACTTTTTTGAACCTTGGAGGGATAATATAAAGCCAATCTACCATTAGCATCTAGGTCGTGTTCGGCAACAACGTTTGACATTTTGACTAAGTCAATACACTAATCAGTTAATCCAACAACTTTTGACATTCAAAATTAGCGTTTCATATTTTTGACAAAAAAATATCTTTACAAAATTTTATCTTTGAAAATTATTTATATTTTTTTATGTCAATTTACATTAATCAGGTAACTCAATAGCTACATTTACTAGATACATTAACTTTAATTGCTCATTTAAATAGCTATCCGCCATCAGTTAAATTAGAACCGTTGTGCACTATCTACATGCTATAAACAACAACAACAACAACAATACCTCCCAGTATAGGTCCCGCTTTCGCGGGGTCTGGGGAGATCCAACTGTAGGCAACCTTACCCTTACCGGTATTTCTACCCGTAGAGAAGTTGGTTCCAAGAGACACTATCTACATGCTATCTATTACTTAAATCACTATATAATACTTAAGCAACTAATTTTATTGAATATGACTTAATATATAACAGTCAATAGGCGCTCATTTTGACATTTGAAAATATCCTAAACTATGTAAAAAATAGATAATCAAAACACGTCAACAATGACTGATTTGATAAGTTTCGTGGAGGAAAGAAAATCAAACAATGCAATAAATTAAATCATACATAATTCATATGCAAAAGGCATCAAATCAAATTAGTAGCCGTTGAGGATGCTGTGGATAATATAATTGAGACTCCCGAAAATTCTAGTACCATACGTCGGAAATTTCTCGCCAAATCTAAGAAATTTCATACTAAATAAACTCTCTTTTTTTTGGGAAAAAAGAAAGAAATATGGTTGAAGAAAAGGACGGCTCAAAAGTTGATTCTTATATAACAGAGATTTAAAATGCGCATTCGATCGTGATTTTGGTTTAAGTAGTGGTACGGAAAAATTGTCCTAATATGACAATCGGATTTCATATCGCAGTCATTACAGCATGAAAACGCAACTCGTTCAACTCCAAAACCTTTCTAACGCAATCATTCGACGACATTTTGAATTCATGCTTATATTACGACCGCGATTCTCTCTCCACTTGCAGTTCGGATCAGATGTTTGTCGACTCCCACTCCAATTATAAAACTTTTTACTCTCTCTCTCTTTCTCTCTCTCACTCTGTATATATTTCATAAGATGAGTTATCCTCAAACTCCTACAAATTTTGATAATTAAGACATTTCCAAATTCATAGATATATATATGAGACGATTTTACAAAAAAATTATGATCAGATGGATTATTTCAAAAATGAGATAGTCTTACACTGATAGCGACACATATGTATTTCTTTAAAAATACAATTCTTCTAATATGCAAGATACTATAATTTGTTTATTGTTTTTTTTCATATGGTAAATTTCCAGTTACCAGACTCTCAATGTAGGATTCCATGATTAGCTTTTGGTAGTTGCTCTATTTTACTAACCCATAGTTTGGCGATAAAAAATAAAACCTTTTCATAATGCATTTTCTTAATTCATGGAATTCAAATCTAAAACCTCAATTTAATAAAAATAAACCAGTGTGTGTTAGAGTGGCACCATAAGTCAACAGTAAATAAGAAATGACAAATATTAATATAAGGAGACCTAATTGTATCCTAAAAGGAATTAGATCTAACCTGATTAAAATATAAATTGATCACGTGCAAAAACCAGGATTCAATTCTATAACTTCAGCTAAAGGGTAATTAAACCGCTTCACTTAACTAACACAAGTTGGTTTTGCACTTGTTTCTCTTAAGCAAGGTCTGGTGTTTGAGTTTTGTGAATGGACAAAATCTATGATGGAAGAGCTTGACCTCTTGTTGAGCCAACAACAACTTGACTCCAGTGAAACAGAAGGTTCAAGACCCCAAAAAAAAAAAAAAAACAGCTTCACCTAATTAAATTAAAATTTGGGGGATGGCATATTACGTACAGGTGAGAAGAGAAGAGATGGAGTCAAAGATATTTAGGGTCTGTTTGGTCATTAGAAAATTTGTTAGAAAGAAAAGTTGAAGGAAAAAAAATATGAAGGAAAAAAAAGTAGGGAGAAAATGAGTTTTTTTCTCTTGTTTGAATTGAGGAAAAAATACAAGAATTTGGATGAAAAATTTGAATGTTGATGAACTACTTGAATCATGTTGATATCATTTAAGCAATGCAATGTTAGAGGAGGTTGGAAACTTTCCTCGAACTTTCCTCACAATTTTATGAGGAAAATTTTATCACTTGTTTCTAATAATTTTTCCACCTAACTTTCCTCCATATTTTTTTTCTTTGTGATTTTCTTTAAACCAAATACAAAAAAAAGTAACTTTTCTAAAAAAATTTCTTTCCACTAAACTTTTCTAGATCCAACCGGAGCCTTAGGGTGTGTTTGGACCTAAGAAAATAACATGGAAAGAAAAAAAAGATGGAAAATTAAAAATTATATATGAGACTATTTTACAAAAAAAAATTATTATTAGATGGATTATTTTAAACGTGAGATAGTTTTACACGGTAGAGACACATATATATTTCATTAAGAATACAATTCTTCTAATATACAAGATACTCTAATATGTTTATTGTTTTTTTCATACGGTAAAATTTTCAGTTACCATACTCTCAATGTAGGATTCCATGATTATCCTTTGGTATTTGATCTTCTATTTACCAACCTATAGTTTGGCGATAAAAGATAAAACTCTTTAATAATGCATTTTCTTAATTCATGGGATTCAAATCTAAAACCTCAATTTAATAAAAATAAACCAGCCTATGTCAATAGAATTGCAACATAAGTCAACAATAAATAAGAAATGACAAATATTAATATTAACGAGACCTAATTGTATCCTCAAAGGAATTAGATCTAACCTGATAAATATATAAATTGATTACATCATATCCAACGACCAGGATTCAATTCTATAACTTCAACTAAAGGATACTTAAACAGCTTCACCCAATCAACACAGGTTGGTTCAAGTGATTTTGCACTTGTTTCCCTTAAGTAAGCTAAGATTTTATGTTTGAGTTTTGTGAATTGACAATATCTATTATGGAAGAGCTCCTCCTCTTATTAAGCAAACAATAACTCGACTTCAGTGAAATGAAAGATTCAAGACAAAAAAAAAAAAAAACAAAACAACTTCACCTAAGTTAAAATTTGGGGGATGGGAGATTGTGAAATTGGGTTTAACCGTTTAAGTAGGACAAAGGAATTGGGCCAATTGGCATATTACGTACAGGTGAGAAGAGAAGAGATGGAGTCAAGATATTTTGTGTTTGTATCCAAAATTAAACCTGCAGATAATCAGGGTTAGTTGTAAAGCTTTAGACCACCAAAATTTTCCTATATGTTTCCACTTCCGCACATGCACTACAATGCATTTGTCCTCTAATTATTAGCTCAATGCTCTGTCATCAACCCTTTTTTCCACGTGTACCCACTAATTATTCCCCAAAACTTACTTTTCCAAAACAAAAACAAAAAAAAAAAAAATTAAAGAAAAAGAAGAGAGTTTCAAATTACATCAACTTTAATTAGCACATTGATGGCTTTACACGAATGGGAGTAAATATGCACCTCAAGATGAAAATTCTATCTTTTTTTTTGTGTGGTTTTTTTTACTGAATATTTTTATGAAATGCTATAATGAGATCTTAAGCAATCAATCTCTGTTCTTCAAATTGAAGGAATAAAAAAAATCAAACAAACACAATTGGAAAGTAACAACTGAATGATGTATATATCATGATGCGTAAGCCGATCAATAAAACAAAGATAAAAAAAAAAGCAATTGAGAACAGAAATCAACGAACCTGAATTCAATCCTTCAAGAAGAAAAACAGAGAGAGAAAATGCGCAGCAGCAGCAGCAGCAGCAGCAAAACTTGCTAGATGTGGAGAGCGAGAGAGAGAGGGAGAGAGAGGGAAGGTGGGGTGATATCTGCAGAGAATAATTTATAGTGGAGAAAGAGAAATTTAATTGAGAAACAACGATTAGCTGAGCCCCCAACCCCCAAATCAAATGTGTCTAACTCTATGTGTTAATTTTTGAATATTTTATCAAAAAATTATTCAACATAAACACGGCCCATTCCTATGATCCTATCACAATTCACAAGGGAGGGGATAATTCAAATGCGTCAGCAAAAAAATAATGACTATTTGGGCCCAGTCCAGTCCTACCCCATGAGGTTGGAATCCCGTCAGCCATTGTCGTTTTCAGGCAAACCGCGATTTGTTTGTCTTTTAATTTTTATTTTTAGACCTTTTGATAATTTGTACAGGAGATAGTCAAACACTCAAACAGAATTGAATAGTAACGTTTTGTTTTTGGTCACCTTTTAACTTGAAAAATTATGGCTATTGTTGCTTCACTTTCATGTTTATTTGATTTGATGTGTGTCTTCTATTATGTGAAATATTCTTTTGATCTTTTCATTTGATTTTTACTTGAGGAGTTTGCTAGGAAATTTTGTTTCTCTCTTCTTTTCCTTTGTTTGATTTTTTGTTTGATTTTATATTACCTTTTTTTTTTGTTTCTCTATTCTTTTTCGGTTTCATTCTTTTCTCTTAAAAAATGACTCTCTAAATAGTAAATTTAACACAATATCAGTTAATTTTCTATTACTGATTGAAAAATAAATAATTTTTTTTTTCAAATAACTAAGTTAAAAAATATAAAATTTTGATTCGATTTCAAATTCTCAAAGATTAAGAATGGTTCACCCAATTTCGATTTCAATTCCTAATTTTTTGAATGGGTGCCATAACTGCTCATTCAAACGTAGGAGGAATATTTTATGATTGTTACATGATAATTGTTAAATGAGATGGACATGAAGCTGTGGTTCAAGAATCACATGACCATGTTACATTGAATCTGAGCAAAAGGAGGAAAAAAAGAAAGAAAATAATGAAGGGTTATTATCTGACGCAAGCAAATTGGAGTAAAATTCCAATGGAAACTGGAAAATTTATTGGTTGAGGTGGGGGTCTTTGGTCATCTGTGGTGGCTATGGCTGCCCGTGTGGCTCGTGACTCATCAATGACAATGGACAATGAACTCTTTAGGTTCTAGCTAGGGAAGGTGAATTAATAATAAGTGGGGAGTTTGGTTTTACATAGGGAAGGTGCATCACTTAGCAATATTAGTCGGCACATTTCGATTCTCTATACTGTAAGAAGAGGGATTCTAGTTTTGCAAATATTAGTGAAAAAGTCTAACCTGTTTGTAAATTTATCATTCGTTACAAAGTATTTTTTGATGCTCACAAAAATTCGGATTCTGGACGAACTTGAGTAGGAGAAATCGAACAAAATCAAAATTCAGACAAGAAATTAATATTTAATATCTAATATTTTCAGATTAGAAAATTTGGATATGGTTAAATTCGAGTCAAAATAGGATTGAAATAATAAAAATATGAATAGTATTATGTTCGAATTTAAAATTCAGACGAAAAATTTATAATTATACGGTGAGTACTAATTTTGCATCTCCCATATTCATTTGGTAGATAGATGTAGCAACAAAACCAAACACACATGTACAATAAAAAAGTCAATGCTACTACTTTATACACCGCCCCCTTTTCCGTTTACAAAGATAAATGATTGAAATAATTAAACACACATCTATTTTACGTGAGATTTTGAATTTAAGTCAACTATAAATTGAGAGAAAGTATAACTCTATCCCTTAGGTATGTATAATTTCGAGGATAGAAATAAAAATAAAAAACTCATTTTTAAAAGGAGAAAAATCCATCCTCGTCGACTTACGTGGTTTGCTTCGCTTGTAGTTTGACGCCATCAATGACATCAGTGGTAATCATGAACATTTCAATTAGTTCATCTTTGGCAAAATAACTTCCACGTGTCCATGAATGAACCATTGACCCCTTTTGACCCTCAAAAAAAAAACAAAAAAATAAAGCAGGTGGCCCGCTTGTGCTGCCAACCTCTGTAGATGTAATGCCTGTTTGTAATGACGCATGAACTATTGTAAGCTCTTGCGTTGTACTTAAAACAGAGAAAAACAAGAGAGAGATAGAGAGAGAGAGGCATTACATATGATGGGAGAAGATTTTTGGAACTACATATATTACGTTACTCATTTTTTGTTTTAAAAAAAAACTTCCATTCACTAGCATAATTGATATTATATATATATATATATATATATATTAGTTTAAGTAATTTAATATTTATTTTTTTATAAAATTTTAAAATTTAAATCTTATTCATAAAAACAAATATGTGGTAGGAGAACTCCAACCTATTATATATGTTAAGAATAATTTAAATTTTATTAAACAGAAGTCTATTGTATTTATATATTTTAGTTATCGTGTCTAGCGGTTGTATTATCTTTCTTTATTATTGCCCGTGTCATGCCCAACTAAATAATAAAAAAATAAAAAAAAACAAAAAATAATATTATATTTGTGATTGGTAAACAAATGGATTTAACAAAGTTCCTTTGTTTTGGAGGGCGCTATTGAGACCCAAAGGGGGGGGGGGGTAATCATTCATGTCCCTAACAGCATGGGGCCATGGAAATCTTCGTACATACATTATTTTCAACAAATGTCGAGGAGGGAAATCAAATTAAAACCATTAAATGCCAGTTAACATCATCAAACCCTAGTTTGCTAACTACGCAGTTGGTTAACCTCTGGATCGATAACAATATTCAAATTTGACTATCTCTCCTTCCTGCTTGATACAAATTTTGCATCGATTTAATTATGGGATAGAGTTGGGAATGAGTTGAGGGGGTGTTGCCTTGTTTAACTACTCGACGACTAGATATTGGAGTTAAACTGGTTAAGGATGGGTAAGAAATGCGTAAGAAATTCAATGGAATTTATAATAATCATTTTAAATACATTAATAGAATTGACACTAAATCTATACCAATATAATGTGTCGCAATCAGATTTAAAATATAACCATGAAAATAAAAGTTTTAAAACGAAAATAAATTAAAATGAACCAATCACATTACTTTTGATGTATTTTTCTTGATGCGGATATAATTTGTCATTTTAGCTACAATGCAATGAGGGACACTAAGGATTTCTTCCTCTTATCCTATCATATAGTAATTAATTTACTGCTTCTGTGAAAATGAACTTAATTTTCTGTTTTCTTTTTGCGAAAAAATATGTGTTTAATTCCCTCCACAAATATTTATTGACTATTTGTTTATTACATATTTTTTTTAAAAGAAGAAATAAGTTATTAACTTATTCAACTAGTTCAACTAGCACTTTGATAAGATTGTGCTAGATTCGAATTATATGGGTTAAAAAAAAATCAAAGTAAATCTACATGAATCATCTATTAACTCAATATTAATTTAACTTTAATTAGACTTAGGCCTTGTTCAATTCAACTTAATTTTTTTAAAACTTATGTAAACAAAACTTATCTGAACTAATATATTATTGATATAAATTTTGCATTTAACTAAACTTAATTTTGCATCTAGGCTAATAATAATTTGAAAAATAAATTATTAAACTAAATTGAACTTACTTTTATTGTATTAAACTGAATTGAACTTATTTTTACTATATTAAATTGAACTTATTTATGTTGAATTTTAAATTTTTTTTAAATTAAAATGAATTTCTATTAAACTGAATTTATTCTTATTCAACTAAATTAAACTAACTTTATTCCTTGAAAAAAAAAAGCTGAAAAGCACAAGGGCGTTACTATAGGAATCTTTATCTTACAAATGTTAGAATGGGTGGATGCCTAAAAATGCTTCACTCCCTCAATCCAAGCTTCTCATTAATCCAAGCTTTACAACCGTTGATCAAAATCTTAGGCAATCTCAGCCCCTGGATTTATCTTGATAACCGCCAATCTCTCCATTTTTGCTGGGTGCATTAGGTCTCAGGTTTGATTATCCCCTCCCTCATTGTATTGTATTCTTTACTGGACATATTAGGTCTCAAGTTCTATTCGCCTCTCATTCATTATATTGTATTGCCCTTTGTGGCTCATACTGACCAAAACGTTTTTTATTTCCATCATTATTATTAATATTTTGTATTTTTTAATACAAATATAAATTTGAGCATGTATTATTAGAGATAATAGAATAATAAATACGATTTTCATGATTATTTTCATTATTACTACTGTTGTTGTTGTCGTCATTGTCGATATCGGCAATGTTATCTTCCTCTTTGAATTTGATAACATAGTCAATATTAATTATGGTCATCTAATTATCAAAGAGAGATTAGGAGATTATAATGGATATAAATTTTTTTATTATTTCATTATTATAGAATAAGTTCATATTTTACGAGTTTTAACTTAAGGAAACTGAATTATAATTACTGAACAAGTCGTAAAACCTTATGTGACACCTTATTATTAACACATAATATAATACACACATTTGTGTAGAAATAATAAACATTTTTGATTTCCATGATTATTATTATTATTTTGTCTTTTTTTGATGCAAATATACATGGAGCATGTATTACTAGAGATAATGGAAATATAAATATGATTTTCATAATTATTTCCATTATCACTATTGTTGTTGTTGTCGTCATTGTCATTATCGTCGTTGTTATCTTTCTCTTTGAATTTGATAACATAGTCAATATTAATTATGATCATATATATGTAAGGACTGTGCTAAAAAATTACATATTGTAAGCATAATATAGCATACTGCAAGGGTTGAACGTGAAATATAAAAAAATTAAAAATAAAACACAATCATCATATTAGACCCGTGAAGCTGAATTTCTTTCACATTTAATATAATCTATTTAACATAAGAAAATAAACAAAATATTTTTCTTTTTCTTTTAAAGCATACATATCTTATAATTATATTTAATTCATATAAATCTTAAAAGTATAATTAATGTTTTAACGTTTCAAACAAATTGACCAAAATCTAATCTATTTAACGCATAAGAAAAAATAAAATAATTGTTTTTTCTTTTAAACCATACAAATTCAATAATCAAATTCTCTTCATAAAACACATAAAATTATAATTAATCTTTTACCGTTTAAAATAAAATGCCCCAAATCGTCATAATACTTCAAACTAAGAAATATCTCAACTCACAAATCTGAATTCAACCCTTCTCTTGCAAGCCAATATAAGGGCATTGGAAGTTTATATCAAAACCCATGAAACTATTACGTTGACCTAAAAACTAAATGTACAAACTGTGAATACATAATTATATTAGCACCCCCTCATGAACCACTTTAAATAGTCAAGAAAGTTATATAATAGCATAAATATAATGTTCAAATTATTTTCGTTGAAAGACAAATTTTATTTGTGTTACATGCAAAACTAAAACTAAACCGACTTTAAAATAATTTCTACCTAACTTCACTAGAGAATTAACGACTTCATAAATTTTTACTCACCAACAAGAAGAGGATGTGGACTTTTTATCGTTAACGTCATAAATTGACTTATCATCACCCTATTTAGCATGCTTTGTAACAAATTCACTATATATTGTCTCTATCTTACTTATATAGACTTTTTTCACAATTATATAGTTTTCAAATATTAATCTCATTAGTTATGCACAAAGTGTTTGTATACTTATCTTTTTCATTGAGTTTTTCCATTATATCCTCTAAATTATAATATTAATCATGTCTATCATAACTATTCATTTATTATTTTGATAATATATTTACAAAATATTTATTTAAATATATTTCGTACAAAGTACAGGTTCAAACTAGTTGATACAATTAATAGAAAGCCTTCGATAACGTGGGTTGCAAATAACTACCAGGTGTTCTGCTTTGCAAACATTCACCGTCCCCGATTTTCCGAGTTGTTTTCTTTTTTCTTTTTTTGGGGGGCCCAGGGGGGGGGGGCGCGGCGCGGTGCCTACTAGCCAGCATCATAATTACTGCACCCACTGGAAGAACAATCATGCAATGCAAGAAAGTGCAGAGAACCCATGGAGGCATCGACACATGGTTATTGGTACACTTGATGAAGAGCATGCAAGGGGTCCCGTCCGACCTGGGCCACCGCTACTCTAAAAAGTAAGGGGCCAGGGTCAGCTATTTCATCTCGTACTCTTCCTAGCTTTCAAATTGGAGATACTCGATCACATAGTCACCGTAGAGTCAGGCAGCTCAGCCGATACCTAGTGACGGATCTAGGTATTTGGATTAGGATTGTCTATAAATTAATATTGTTATTAATATAAATTAATTTTTTTTAGGGGTATCCAAAAATTAAAAATTTTATTTTTTACTATAGAATTTTTTTTTTTTTGGGTTAGGGGTGTCCATGGACACCCCACACCACCACATGGATCCGCCCCTGCCGATACCTCTTTCGGAAAAAAAAAAATAATAATATGCGTTTGAAAATTTTAAAAAATATATAAGTTAATTATTTATATCATATGTGTTTTTATGGAATCAACCTATCTATAGGTAGGAATGCCAGTAGAGGTAAGGTTGCCTACAGTTGGATCTCTCCAGACCCCGTAAAAGCGGGACCCACATTGGGAGTTTGTTGTTGTTGTTGTTGTTGTATATATATCAGATGTGTTAAAAAGATATATAAAACCTTCCTTGCTTCAACGATTCAGGTGCCTCATTTGTGAGTTGGCTTGTTTTTGATGTCGTACGGTTTGAGTCCTCTATCTTTTCCTTTTTCCGTTTTATTTTTTTCATTTTTTTAAACCTTCGGTACTCTTCCTCTGTTTGTTCGACAGTTCGAGTCATCAACTCTCTCTTCCGACACCCCTATCCGAAATTTCTAACTTCGCCACTGCTTGATCACGATGATGGTTGGACTTGAGTAAAAATTTTGTTCAAATTGGACATAGTTGATCATGATGATAGTTGGACTTGGGTAAAGATTTTATTATCTAATCCGATCTGTTGACTCTCAATTTTTTTAAAAAAATTAAAATTAAAATTTAAAAAAAAGATATTGGGTTTCAGTTTAATGTTGTTGCTATGGCAACCGCACTTCCAGCATTTCTCCTAATTGTACCCCCCCCCCCGCCTACCAACAAGGATAACTAGATCTCAACGCCTTTGCTATCAAAATTATTGGGTTCACTTTAATGTTAAATCTTATGTTTCACGCAGAGTAGGCTGAAATATTATTTGCTCAACACAAAAATAGCTGAAATATTTATTTCCTATAGCTATCAAACATTTTTCAGCCACAAAATATTGTCCAACTCTTTGTTTAAGGTTTTTTTTTTCATTTTATTTTTCTTCATTTGTCTCTAACCTAATTGCATGAGACCAACTTTTACGAGGAAAACAGAATAGTACTATGCTGTCACATTTATTGCTATATTTTTTTAATTTTGTTTTATTATGTAAGATTAATGTACGGTATATTCATTATTGAAAGGGAAGCTTTATGGACCAGAAATTTTTGTTTTTCATTTTTGTTTTTGGGGACTCCACCGGATTTGGAATTGGAAGTAAGTTCTCCAATTAGGCCAATAGTTAAGAGTTTATTAAATGCACAACACCTGACACAAATTGTATTATAGTTGGAGGATTATTTTTGGATTATTTTGTCAGGTGGTCCTAAAAGTTACAGGTTTTTTAAAATTATTTTAAAGAAAAATATCTAAATCCTTCTCTTATTTTCCTCTTTAATTCAAAATCTATTGACGTGCAGTCCAAGTTTGTATATAAACTTGGGTACACAATATAAGTGTTGGACATGTGAGTGTTGCGACATATACTTAATTTCATATTTATCTTTTTTTTTTCTTGGATATAATTATTGGAGAATATAAAATGTTTTTATAGGACCAGACGTGTATTAGCCTTGATTTATGATTCAGTAATGCTGTGTATTTAGTTTCATTTCAATTTTAGACTAATATAGATAAATAGAATACTAAATTGTAAACTAATACAATAAAGAATTTTGTCATAAGCCAAATTCAATATATGACTATGAATATTTGGCAACTTCTAAAATTAAACTGGACCTATAAGTTAATTATTTTGCATTAACTAAGTGTGGTCGCTATTTTTTTAAAAAAATACTCGATAAAATTGATTGTTTATGGTAAAGTTGTGAAATAAAAACTAATGCCTAAAAGCTTACAGTTTGATCCTTTTCAAGTTAACTTTTCAAATCGAAAAAGAACTTTTTCAAAGTGTTAATTCAACTAAACACTCGAATTAACTTTTCAACTAAGTCAAATAGATAATTTGAAGTCATAAATCTCTAGAAAAGCTATTAGCTGAACACCCGATATTTCATTTTTTTTTGTGGGTAGTGATCACACTATAATTTTTACTTTGGTCAGCTTGCCATTCCTTTAAAAGGTGGAATAATTTCAACCAAAAATCAAAAATAGAATAATGGAGTCAAACAAAAGTCGAATGATTGGCCCAATGCAACCACACCCAATCCAATCAGAATCCGGGCCCTGGCGCTAATCCCGTTACAAAGGCAGACATGAGAACCCTAAAACTATGGAGTGACTGCCTAAATGAAACCGCTAACCAAGAGTCTTTGTCAATTGTTAATTGTTTTCTTCATTAATCCCTCTTTATTTTTGTTCATTTTGTCGGAAAGTTAGGACCTTTTTCTGTCAGTTCAAACGAATTTGTGACCCAGAAACCGTGTGTACTCTTTCTCTCTCCTCCACCCCTGTCTCCTTCTCTATCTGTCTGATTAGGTAAATCTTTCCAGTTATTCTCAGTACCCGTATCTTCGTGGACCCAAAAAGGGGGAAAAAAAAAAGAAAAAAATCTCTTTTTTTTTGTGCCAAATTCTTGGAATTTTGAAGGGTGTATGTGGCACCAGCCTAATTGCTATAATCTGCATACTGCATTTACTTAGTTGGGTATCCATCAAATTTCTTGCTTTGTTCTTCTCATTCTTCATCTGGGTTCAAAGGATTTAGTCTTTAAACCCTTCTTCTCTCTTCCTTTCTCTCTCTAGAAGTGGAAGTGGGCAGTGGCAATGGGAGGGGGTGGTGGCAGTGAAAGTGGAGAAAGGAAGCTTGATCAAACACCCACTTGGGCAGTGGCTGGTGTTTGTGCTGTTATCATTCTCATTTCTTTTGTTTTAGAGAAGGGTCTTCACAGATTTGGAACGGTTAGTGTTTCATTACCTTTTCAAATAAAAGGCTTACAATCGATTTCTTTTGTTCTTAGTTTGCGGTTTCTGTTGCTATTTTGATTATGGGTTTACATAGATTTTTTGAATTTGTTGCTCTGAGTCCTAAATGTTTTGCCTTATTTTGTTTCAGGCATTGTTTTTTGAGGGTGGAATTAGACATCCTGTTGTTTTTCGTGTTGCCCATATGACTAATTTGTGTAAACTTGAGATATTTCTGCTTGAAATTATGTTAATTGATCTTATTCATTCAGGCTCTTCTGATTTCAACTGGGTATTTTTTTTAATATAAGTTGTGTAGTGATTTGGTGGAAACTTCCTATCTTCATTGTTAACATTCTTAGGAATTGATGTATTTCAGTGGTTGACAAAGAAACAGAAGAGAGCTCTCTATGAGGCTTTAGACAAGGTTAAAGGGGGTAAGAATACAATGCCAAGGCCTTTACCATACCATTTTTTAGAAAGCAGCTTGAAAAATTAGTACTAGTAAATTAATAATCATCCATCAATTCCTTTATTTATAGAGTTTATGGTTCGTTTTCTCAAACACTTGTGCTGTTCAACTACTGCAGAGTTGATGGTCCTGGGATTCATTTCACTTCTGTTGACATTTAGTCAGAGCTACATATCCAGAATCTGCATTCCTTCCAAAGTTGCTGATACCATGTTACCATGTAAACCTGAAAATGATAGTACTGATCCCAAAGAAGAACATCGACGGAGGCTGTTGTGGAATGATCGGAGGGCTCTATCTTCTGATAGCTCCACCGAGACCTGTAAACTGGTAAGATTATTTCATCATGTTATTATGCCCCATTTTGTAAATGCGCTTGTAGATAGAGATGAACGGTGGGTTGAATACCTTTAGGTGATCCTTGTGATCATTTTTGTTTTGATGTAAGTGGCATGATGGCTTAAAAGGTACAGTATCCATTTGGCTGACCAGGTTATCTTGCTAGTTTTAGTCGGCTGATAACTTAGGAGGAGCAATATTCTAATCAGGGTACAGACGAAGTTGACTGACTTCATTAGTTCAGCATGATACCGTATGTGGATGCTTTATTTGTTGAACTCACCCTCTTTGATGTTACCCCTTTTCTATTTGTATTTTATGGAAGTGTCAAGTACCGAGGTCGATGTTGTTACATGTCTAAGTAGTCACATAAACAATTAAGATGTCTTGCATTTTAAATACATGTTTCAAATTCTTTTACATTTCCTGACCGCCATTCTGACACCATGGTACTTGGTGGACTTGGTTTAATCTGTCTTGGTAGTTGTTAAGTATAATTATTCTGATTCTTCAACAGATTTATTTAAACAGGCTTGGAAGTTGTCAATAATATATTTTTTTGATTCGGGCAAGCCTATGCAATCTTTCTTTTGCAAACTTGGAGTTTGGATTTATCCTTTGCGCTGGGTGTCCAGCTAGAATTGCTGAACTCATGACTAGCGCAGCCATTACATTGTGATATGATGGCCGTTAAGTTGGGATAACAAAGCCCTTTTGCACTGACCTGCCTCCCATTCCAGATTCCCTAACAATTTTAGGGAAGACAAATGGAAAAATGTTTGTCCTATTATTAAGAGGCTATGTCTAAGTGCCCTGTTATATAGTACACAAAATACTAATTAAAGTTGACCGGTATGACACTCAAGGTTAAACTACAGTACTTAGAATGGAACTTGAGAAAGTGGTTGGCCCTTTTTGAATGCTTGATTTCCACAAGGAAGACCAAGGTTCCATCTCATCTAGGCCATGTGTATATAAGAATTGACCCATCCAAAGACAGAAAAGAAAAGAAATGGGGGGAGCAGTTATACTGATCTTTCTTTTTAGTGGCAGTCTTATCATGTTGATCCATGGTGGAAATTCCAATCAAGTTATATTATTTTCCACTGACGAATTTCTGGAAAAACCTTTGAGATTGTATCTCTATTCGTTAAAAAGGATGTAGGAACATAATAACATTTGCCAAAATGGGAAGCATGGCCTTGAATTGGTCATTAGGCCTAACAGATGTCTTATTCCATTACATAGGATGCTTTTCCACAAATGCATGCCAGAACTGGTGCTTTTGCCATAGAACATTCATGGATCCCAGATGAATGCCTTGGTTTCTGATAGAAACAGGGAATAAATTAGTCATGGTGATGACCTAACATGCAGACAGAGAAGCACCCAATAAATAGGATTGTAGTGCCTATGAAACAGTGCTTGAGAGATTACAAATGTGGGATAATTGGGCTTTGGCCTGTATCTTTGTTGCGAATAGGCCAGCTTAAGGATTCCATGACCAATCAAAGCCAGCGGTAAATACATGCATATTAACATCACTACTTTGTTCTCATAGGGGCCTTATTGCACTGGTTCCTTAAATAACTCGCTGTCATTTCTAATGACAATGCGGTTGCCACATTCATCCAAAATACAAGAGACTTGTACTGAAGTTCAGAATTATCTTGGGACATGCTTAATACTATTTTAAGTTGGAACTGCATGATAATGTCGTCACATCCCCCCCCCCCCCCCCTTTTTCTTCTTGGAAAGTAATTTCCTGAATATGAAGCCGGACAAATAAACCAAGTATTTGTTTTCAGTCAATATCTGTAGCTCAACCCATGAAATGAATGGTGCCAGCTCTTTTGGTGTATCATTAGCTATTGAGATGCATTGATCCCAAGTCAAATAACATTTCCCCATCTATCTTTGTATTTGTCTTTTCCTATGTTTCTTGTCAAGTCCTCCGTTCCCTCAAAAATAATTGTTCTTCTCTTTTGACAGGGGTATGAGCCACTTATAACCGTTGAAGCTGCTCATCAGCTGCACATTCTCATATTCTTCTTAGCAGTCTTTCATGTTCTTTACAGTGCCATAACAATGATGCTGGGAAGATTAAAGGTACTGTCGAGGCATCCACTCTCTCTCTCTCTCTCTCTCTCTCTCTCTCTCTCTCTCTGTGTGTCTGTGCGTGTGTGTGTGTTGTGCTTTTCAGGTGCATGCCCGAGTATTTAACTGATGGAGCTCTTGCTGACCGTCGATCAGTTGCCTGCTTACAGTGCAGTTATGTTTAAAATGGTCTCGCATTGATTTCTTCACTTGACTTTCTTCTTGTAGATTCGGGGCTGGAAGGAGTGGGAGCGTGAAACACTATCTCTTGACTATGAATTTACAAATCGTACAGCACATCTTGCCTCTGATTCCTTATTCACGATCGTCAATTTTCTTAGTGTCTCCGTGGTATGCTTTTGGTTATTTTGTTTCATTCATTATGTGTAGATCCTTCAAATTTCCGGCTCACACACGAGACATCTTTTGTCAGAGCGCACACCAGCTTCTGGACAAGGCTCCCAATTTTCTTTTATGTGGTAAGGTATCTATTTGGTTTGCGTTTGTAATGTGCTATATTTCTTACATTCAACTTGATAGTAGTACTTGTTTTTGTCATTGAGTGTTCTTCGCCCTTTCTTTGAGTTGTTTGTGTTGGGCGAGGGAGCTTACTGATGGTAGTGGGATAATCAGCCTCGAAAGTTTGAGATGGGCTGAGGTAAAGCTAATAGGTGATGGTAGTGGCTGAAGGAGGTGGACGGACTGGTTCTGTGATGTGGAAAGTGAAGTTGTTCTCCCTTAATTCCTACAGAAAGGGACCCTACCCTTGCCCTCAGCAACACCCCCACCCCCACCTCCAAAAAACAGAGAGAGAGAGAGAGAGAGAGAGAGAGAGAGGCAGACGCAGCGCCGGATCCAAATTTTAATCTTGTGGTGTTGACTTATATTATCACTCTAGGTAAGAGTAAACTACAGGGTTGGCCCCTTACTACATTATTAATTTTTCTTTTTATGAGACCATAACTATCTACTTTTAAGGATACCGATAAGTTCGGCCAACATCATGAGATGGGGTAGTGTCGGGCGAGTCATGAACGGTAGAATTATCCTTACAAGGAGAATGGGGATAAAAAGAAACGAACCAAGCTGACAGTGCAAGATTTCTTAGAATTTGCCTTCATGCTCGCATATTGAATAAGTAAAAACACGCGATGATAAATTAATTTTTCATTGTCCCCTGTATCTTGTTACCCCCCCCCCCCCAACCCTTCTCCATATTCAATCTGAGAATCTCATGATGTTTTTAGCGTGATTCAGTTGACCATTGTTTTTACTCATTGTTTTTGCTAGATCATGAAGGTAGGTTTCTGAGGAGAACTGGAAATAGTAACATCATTTCATCTTGCACATCTTGTAGGGATGTTTTTTCCGACAATTTTTCAGATCTGTTACAAAGGCTGACTATCTGACACTGCGTAATGGCTTCATAACAGTAAGTTATCAGTGACAAAGTGCTCGACCATAAATTTGCTTTATCTGGGCTGGTTTGCCCTTGTCCAT
Source organism: Selenicereus undatus (assembly GCA_017589665.1). NCBI lineage: Eukaryota > Viridiplantae > Streptophyta > Magnoliopsida > Caryophyllales > Cactaceae > Selenicereus > Selenicereus undatus. The sequence continues at coordinate 13,374,118 of JACYFF010031952.1, read as the reverse complement.
AAACAATCATGCTGGTAACATTCACGCCCAATTTTCAATGTGCTATCCTTTAGGCTCATATAGCTCCTGGGAGTAAATTCAACTTCCAAAAGTATATCAAAAGGTCATTGGAAGATGATTTTAAGGTGGTGGTTGGCGTGAGGTGACATTCTCTACTTCTTCTGTTTTCTGCTCTTTTATTTTCTTTTTTCTTTTTCCTTTTGGGGGTTGGGGGAGTTGTTAGTCCATTTTGAGCTAACTTCTTGTTTGTTTATTTCTTTTTAATTTTGTGCAGCCCTGTGTTATGGGCATCTTTTGTGATTTTCTTGCTTTTAAATGTTAATGGTGAGCCATTATTTTTTTCCCTCCATTGAACTTTCTGTTTTGCGTATCCTGACAAGCTTACATCCTTTTGATATGGACCTTTTGCTTTTTCAGGTTGGCATACACTTTTCTGGGCATCCATACTTCCTCTACTGGTACGAAATAATTTACTACTAAGGGAGTGTTTGCCAGAATGCGACATGATTTCCTAGTTTCTTTTTTGACAATATTATTGGAGCAAAATGGCTTGTAATCGAGAATTCTGTGTGCTCTGGTAGAAGCTTGGAAAGTTGTCTTACTTATTGTCTGTTTCAGATCATCTTTGCTGTTGGAACCAAACTGCAAGCCATCTTAGCGAACATGGCCTTAGAAATCACTGAGCGGCATGTTGTGGTCCAAGGAATCCCTCTTGTGCAAGGATCGGACAGATACTTTTGGTTCTCTCAGCCTCAGCTTGTTCTTCATCTGCTCCATTTTACTCTTTTTCAGGTATTTACTATATTCTTTTCTTCCTTTCAGTCCTGAATGCCCATCATGGAAATAACTCAGATTTTGTTGTCATTGTTTGCCTACTTTAGATTTTGATTATGTTCAATTTGAGCACACCCGCCACCCCCGGGGGAAAAAAATGCTGGCACATGTAATCATACCTAGACCCCCCTAAAGCCTTGCCTCAGGTAAAGTTGAATCCATTGTGACTTGTGAGTGATAAATACTGACATTTTTGGCTTCTCTTCTCATGCAGAATGCATTCCAGATAACATACTTCTTGTGGATATGGGTAAGAATTTACTTTCTTTGAACTTGCCTATACAGCAGTTGTGAGAATTATGCCACTGCAGAGATCTAAATTAAAAGGGTCCTTTCTTTTTTTGGGTTTCAGTATGAGTTTGGGATGAAGTCGTGCTTCCATGATAGAACGGTGTTTGTCGCAATCAAGATAGCTTTTGGGTAAGACTCCAATCTTTTCGACTCTTTCTTTGTTTATCTTTTATGTGTGGCACAATGTATTGGGATGAACCTTGCAGTCATCCACAACTTCCAAATTAATGAGGTACAATTTGGGGTTTTGCAGGATAGGTGCTTTGGTTCTATGCAGTTACAGTACTCTTCCACTGTATGCTCTTGTGACCCAGGTAAAGCTATCATGGAAGCACTTGAAATCATTCCCAAAGTACTCGAAATTGTTATTTTTACTACAATTCTGTTCCCATGTTCTTCTTTTGGCGATAACCTATTTGCTTGTATAGATAAGATTGCATCAGGGATTCCTCAAAACCCTGGATTAAGAGCATCTGCAGTGGATTTTGTTGTTGCTATAACTGTGTTCCCCTGCTTACAGTGATCAATATTAATATCACAATATTTGTTTTAAAAAAAATATACTTCTCATTTCAACCCATTCTGAGGAAAAACTTGAGGGAAAGGGGGCAGAAAAGGAAATTGGAAAAAATATACTTCTCACAATATTTGTTTGATATGTCTCTACCAAGCTTGTATACCTCACCTTTTCCATTCAATTTTCTATCAAATTTGTATAGGTTAAAATACACCCACTGGTTTCATGAAACCCGTCTTGTCTTTTTTGGCTTCCCCCCCCCCCCCCCTTTTGTTGGGGGTCCCCTCTCAGCAAGTTGGCATTATAACTGTGATGATTTTGGTACTTTCCAGATGGGTTCACACATGAAGAAGTCCATCTTTGATGAGCAAACATCCAAGGCCCTCCACAAATGGCACATGGCTGTGAAGAAGAAGCAAGAGGAGAAGCAAGATGAGCGAACATCCAAGCCGCCTCCTTCTCGAACCCTTGGGGGAAGCTCAAAGAAGAACTCCTTGAAGCGCTACTCCTCTGGCCCTAGCCTACATCGCTTCATGACCATGGGCCACCTATCTCGTACATCCACTTATGATGGACATGGTGGGTCTAACCAGGAAGACGGTGAGCATTCTACTTTGGCCAACTTGATTGTCAGGGTTGACCCTGATCACGATCATGATAACGGCGAGACTGAAATGTCTAAGCTGCACACTGGGGGGGAAACAAGGAACGGAGGTGATATTCAACCTGTCAAACCCGATCCTAAACAATGATACTACTTCTCTCACAAACATGCCAGAGATTTCAGAATTTGCTTTTAGGAACAGCGCAGTATACTTCAGAAATGCAGAGTGATATATTGTTCCCAAAAGCATGCCTTCAGTATAGTCTAAATCAATTTCTAATGGAGCCTACATCTTTGCCCCATTCACATTGCTGCATTGCAAGTTTTAGTCTCTTTTTTTTTGGGTGAAGGGCTGTTCACTTACGCTTATAGCATTTGAAACAAGCGAAAGCTGTGGGTAGAAGTTAGATGTTAGCTGGCTCTCTTGTACATTTTGATATTATCATACAGTACAAATACATATCGGAAAATCATAATATCATGAATGAATTGAAGGTATGTCATACTAATGTTATGTCAGTATAACACACGATAGCACTCCACTAGTTAGTTGGCAGAACTTGAAGGACTTTCCTTGGGGGCCAATTCATTACGATAACCAAAAAATTTCCAAACCTAAACATAAAAATAGTAATGAGGAAAATAATTCTTCTAAAATATAAAAAGACCGAAATAACGTAAAAGTATAATATGTAAATCTTTTATCAATCGAAGTAGCGTGTAGTGCAATATACTTTAAATATTTTAAATTCCTCAATCCTCGTTTAGAATTAAACTTAAAATACGAATTCTATTTCAAACCAAAAATTAAACAATAAAAGATAACATAATGAGAAATTACTTGATAATTTGATAGAAATCCTCTAAATTTTATAAAAGTATGACGTTAGGACTTCGAGAGTCATACAAAACTGGGTCCATACCTTTGTAAAAAGAGACCAAATTTCATAGGAAAAAACTAATTGAGAGTACCATGACTTCTATTACTCCTATTTTTACTAGTTTACACTTCTACAACAGACAGAAATTTAGACAACACCAGCTAAAAGATTCAAATTTGGAACTTGAAGTGTACGTATCATACCACCCACCACTATGGCAAAAAATCAGCTTCGAGCTGTCGTGGTGGTGGCACCAATGACAATGGAGAAATTACGTTAATGCCCTTCCTGCGTGTGACAAGCACCTGGCGGCAGGATGGGCAGCAAGAGGAGGAGTGGGTCCCAAGCAACCACCTATCAATGCATGCAACGTGGAACACGTGACTACACCCCGGCAACACCCTGATTTCCTCCCCATCGACAAACTCACCCAAGCATATAACACACTCCGCCACCGTCCTCGCCGCCTCATTCTTGCCACCCGGCTTGAAGACCAGCCGGGGGAGGGAATCCACCACCGCCTTCTTGAAGGCAGCTGATGGGGCGGTGGTGGGGTGGCGTGCGTGGTGGAGCCACGTGCAACGGGCCACTGCCATGAGCCCTACCACGCAAATGACGGCGCAAATGAGGCAGGCTAAGATGATGGCCATGTCGGAGGAGTACACCGGGACCGGTGGCTCCGTCGATATCTCTGGTGATGAGGACAGAGAAGTTTTTGAGGCCAATAGTAGGCTTGCAGTTGCATGAACATTAGCCATCTTTTAACAAGAGTTAACTGTGTTTAATTTGCGTAGTTCAATTCTAAGCGGTCTGGGTACGGGCATGGCTACGATTGAGTCGATATGCATACACAGAGAAAGAGGAGAGAAAGAGGCTTCATTGTGGAGATATGATTAATGCAAGTTTGTCGTAGAAGAGATCATAGAATAGGCAAGTATAAGTGGGAAAAAGAAGTTAGGTTTACTTTAAGATATGTGGTAGTAGCTAGTATCTTAAAGAACCTTATCTGCCTAGAAAATCTTGACTTTTTACTCTTTTAGCTACTTTAACATTAATTGCATATACTATTACATTTTTAATACTGTTAATTAATTCTTAGTAGATATTGTTGCTGTCACAAAATGACAACTATATCAATCATTAAGGTCGGCTCCCATAATTATAATTATATCAATCGTTAATTTGGTAATTGCTAGTTTGAATAAAAAATTTACACTATATGTATTTCTAAAATTTTTCTAAATTAAAGGAAAACTGTCAACGGCTTGATGTTAATATTTATATCAACAATGACTTGGCATTTCTACATATTCTTTCTTTTCAAGTGGGCCAGAAATAAGGGTCCTCTTCTTATGGGTAATGTGAAGTGAGGGGTTGCAATAGTTTGAGGTTATTTATCATAAACTTTTGAATCAATTAGCTTATTAATTTAGATAGTGTTAGATGCATACAAGGTGTTAAAAAAAAATTGATGAGCTGCATAAGCTAATTAAATCCAAACTTTTAGGATACAATTTTAAAATTTTTTATTAAGTATGCTATATATTTTATTAATTAAGACAATTGTTCAATATCTATCAGAACTAGAAAGAAAAGTATTCTTGTACACTGACACAACATGAACATAACTATAATTTAGTGATACAACAGTGGAGTTATCTAGAGACAGATTGATTAAGAAAGTTGGGTATGAGGATGATCAAGAGAAGAAAAAGTGATCCGTGATCAGAAACCAGTTTTGTTATATAAAGAATGATCAAGAAGAAGAGAAAGAGAGATCTTACTTAGGATTCTTAAATTGTCTAATTGGATTTTTTGTTAAATAAAGTAAAATTGCATCTTGATTATTCATTATCTATAAATATATTAAAACACAAATTCCTAAAACTATGTCACATGTCACCATTTCACTATTTTGACCAAAATTTGAGACTATACTATATATCTACCCTATTCAAGAGGCAAAATGTTGGGATTTGATCACTCAGACCTTAACTAAGTTTAAACGAACCACTTTATCCTCTACAATTAGTGCTAACTAAAAGGTCACAAATTAACTATATGATTGTAGTTTTTAATTAATTACATGCTTTTAGTATGATAATACAATCATTGCATAGTTTTTTTATTAACTTAATTATAACATAATTTAATATTGTAGAAGCTTTTATTTGATATGTTGTTGAGTATCATAATGAACTTATTACAAACTATTATAAATTTTTTTAAAAAATTAAACATTTTTGCACATCACATGGATAAGCAAAACTAGTTTTACCACAAAAGACTGAAAGACTATTTAGTAAATCATTTGACTATGATTTACAGTACAAGTGAAAAAAAAATCAAAATTGACTTTTTTGGTTGAATGAATGGTAGAAATATATCCAAAACCTATGAATTTGAGTGGAGTATTTAATTTTGCACTTGGTCTAACCATGCGTGTAGAATTCTACAGATTTTTAGCTGAAATTTTTGGCTTCATCATGCTTACTTAATAAAAGAACCTCCTTTTTTTTTTAAGACGTGAAAACGTACAATAAACTTTATGTTTATTTTTCTCATGTGTTATGTGTTTATTTTTGATTTGCTATGTGTAAATGTGTCTGTATGCATGCGTGTTGGAGGACGATTTTTAAATATCCATTTTCAACATTTTCACATTGAGAAATATTTTGAATGACAGTATACATAATAATGTTGGATCTTATCCTCAATCTTACATTATTAAACATATCTTAATGACAACGAAAGGACTTGATAAAATGGGCAATATTATATTTCCACCACCACAAACATAAAGTTAATTTTTACAGTATTTCATGCAAGGATATGGATGCACCTTTCATGACCTTTAACTCTCTTTACTTTTTACTATTTATTTATCAACTTCTATCTCTGGCATGTATTTCCTTCTTTTTAAAGGGAAAATACTCTTTTGAATATTCTCAAGCAAAGAAAACTCAACACCTGTACACATCACTGCTTAGGTTAATATTTTGTCTACTTTTTATGATAAACTAGTCTTTTTGATCCCGTTGCTATGTATGAATAAAATTTTTAATTTTCACTATTATAATAATTATGTTTACGAATTATAATCAATAATTTAGGAACGCTATCTAAAATTCTGAACGTTTCTTAAATTAAAAATTCAATGACTTTATAAGTATAATTTAATGACTTTTAAAATTAACAAGAGCATACAGATTGTTATATATATATATATATATATATATATATATATATATATATATATATATATATTTAAAATAAGTATCATATAATACTCTTGCCTATGGAATATGAATGTTGGCAAAGTGATGTTAAAATAATAGGATGACAATCACTTCTTCTTCTCTCGAAATTTAAACTTTTGTACCTTTTAGTTGTAATTTACATAGATAGTATCATTTTATATATTTTTAATATTTTTTTTATAGATAGTATCATTGTTTTATATGTATATTTATATTTTATATAGATAGAAAGTTTTTTTACGATATCATTTTATATATTTATGATTCATAAAGAATGTGATCATATTGTATCTAACATTTAATATTTAATATTTAATATTTATATTTATATTTATTTTCAGAAAAAGGTAACAAATCAAAAAGTTGGTCTTTTTTGTTATTATTTGGTATTGTTACTATCAATGTGATACAGGTGTGGGAAGAAGGTAAATATTTTATTATAACATTTTATTATGTATATTTTTTTAAAAGTGACAATAATAATATTGGAGTGGGAATCTTTTAATATGTGTATCTTTTACAAAAATCAGAAAGCAAAAAAATAATAATGGAAATAAGAAATCTTTTATTGTTTTTAAATAGACTTGGATTTCGGTTAGAGAATAATATCAGTGTTATAAATAACGTATGGTACCATCCGGTATCGGCCGAAGCGTATCGTACCAATTACGAAATGGTGTAAGCTATTATCCAGTATTGTACCGCTCAATGCCGCTTTGTACTGCCAAATACCGAGAGGTACTGATATTTTCGGTCAAATACCGCCTGGTAAATAAAATTTTCAAATTTTTTGTACTTTAATTTTTAAATTTTTTAAAATTTAAATCGGTATAGACCTAGTACAATGGCACATAAATCCGGTATGTCTTGTTCAAGTAAAAAAAAGGGTATGATGATCAGTACAACATTTATAACTTTTAATAATACCGAAACTGTGAGAGCTTGAGATGTGTCAAATGTTGGATTTCGGTTGTTTTGTTTTAATATGTACATAGATTAGTTCTAAATCTTCATATTTGACATATTTTACTAATACATTCTTTTGATGTGTTAAGGAGATTTTTTTGTTTGTTTTTTTGAAATAGATATGTTATGAGATAATGAAACTTGTTTAAGATAATTTGTTTAGATACTTAAATTAATTTCAAGTACTTTCATTATTCAATTTAAATGTTCCTAAGAGTGGATGAATACCTTTCTAATAATTAGTTATCATTTTATATAATATATAGTTCTGATCTTAAAGTGAAAAATCAACATATTTTTGAAAGAGCTGGATTGCATTTGGATGGAATGTGTGGTGAACAATGACATGTTTCTAACTATTTGCATCTAGTTTTAGTCCTAATTTCTTTCAATCTCAATCCACTGCTGCTTTTTGGGGGAGGGGAGGGATTGTTAATTCGTATATGTATTTAAATAATCAAATATAAAATTAATACCTTTATTTGTAACATATATTAAACATATGTATTACTATTTTCTTGATTTCTTCAATGAAGCATAATGACTATTTATACTAGGAAAATTGTTGTTATATGCCAGACAAACTAAACCAACCTATGCACATTGCTAAGATCCACCACCGCAAATGTCTTCTCAAAGCATACATATATAAACACTGCCAAACTCTTTGTAATCATTGATATTTTCTACTATTGATGAGAGTTCCTATTGAAAAACAGTACTTAAAATCATTTTAAACACTGTACGTAGCATTGAACAAATTTTCTTTTTTTTTTTGTTTGGTCCGTAGGAGCCACAAAGAGCAATGTCTCCTCAACTAGTTCGAAGTTTAATTTGCCTCTAACTTAATGCTCTCAACCTTTCATCCGACCAATGCGGCCAGTAGAGGCCACAACAGTAACCATCGAGACAATTAATAAAGTTGTCGTGGTCCAATGAGCCTCCCAAATGTATATGTGGCGTGGTCACTTTCCAGCATAAGTTTCTCTCTCATATCATTTTCTTCAATTGTCTAATATTTGGTCATGTTCAAGCGAGAAAACCGGCATGTTTATTGTTCAAGGCTGCCAATAAGTGTCCTCAAATATCATTTTATCATATCAATAACTAATCAACCCAATTTCAAGGGCATGAAGGACATTTTTATATTTTTGGGAGTTTATAATAATTTGATGTAAATGTGAAGGAGGTAAATAATAATTCAAAAAAATCAGGGTTGTAAAAAATATAAATTGAAACCTTAAGAGGGTAAATGAAAATATTTCATTTTTGACCAATAGGTGCTTTCATTGGAAGAGACCATGCATGATAACTAGATGAATCTAGAAGTCTCTAATTTTTTTGAATAAACTTCATGATTAGTACTAATTTCATGTCTTTTCTTTTTTCTATTTTTCTGGCTAAGCACATGTTCTTTTTGTTGGTATATACACTCTTACCATTTCTTTTCAAGTCTTTCAATCTTTCCCAATTGCTTCAAACAATTCCAATCTTTCTTAACTCTTCCTAATCTGACCTAACTTTTATCAATCATTCTCAATCCTTCACAATCTTTTCCAATCCTTTCCAATTTTCTTCCCCACTTCTTCCCAACCTTTACCAACTATCACCAACTTTTTCCAACTCTCATCAACCGTTCTCAATCTTTACCAATATTTAGTGATCCTTTCAAAAAATGCTAATCTTTCTCAACTATTACCAACTTTTCCCAATCCTTTCCTTTTTCAACTTCTATTTCCTAATGAAAAGAATAGGCTCTAAGCACACAAAGTACTTCCAACATCAATGGTGGATCTAGACATAAAAAGTAGGATGTCTATCTATTAAACTATCCATTTTAGAAGTATTTATATATATACTAATCTAATATCCTTCAAAATATAATCCATTAAAAAAATTTTAGGCTAGAGATGTCCGTCAACAACCCCTAGACTCCAAATAGATCTGCCACTGTCCAACATGCAATATCGGATCCTCTTCGAGCTAACTTGATCCAAAACTCCTTACATATTTGGTGCAATACTAAGTTATCATATATCCACCAATTAACAGAAGAAACCTATTCGGGAGAGTACAAGTGGAGTAAAAAATGAACAAAAGCGAGCAAAATCAAATAAATCAGCAAACAGAATTTGACAGTATATCAACAATGAATCACAAAAAAAAACAAGAACTTTGCTGTCCCTGGCCAACGATCATTTCACTTGAACAAAAGTGAGGATATTGAAGGATTGGATCCCCAAAATAACCTTTTTGTCTTTCAAGTACGTCCAGATTCCTTGCTTTCCTGTGGCATCATCAATATGCACTCAGAATTCGAAGATCGTTCCCTCAGTTTCTCTCAGTTGATCAGCTGTTTGCCACAAACTTCATCAAAAGTCATTGATAAAAGCTCGAATGCGTTGGCCAAGAAACCAACCCAACTTTGTAGAACTCAAATCTCTTTGGCCAACTCAGCCTGCCTTGCGCCAACATTGAAGAACTCGCTAATAACTTCAAGGGGCATTCCCTTTGTTTCAGGGACCTTCAAGTAGACAAAGAACCAAGAGATGATGCAAACCACGGCATAGATGCCAAAGACCCCCGCAAGTCCAATTGAGGAGAGCAAAGCCGGGAGGGAGTATGTGACGATGATATCTCCAAACCAGAAGGTCAGAGAGCATATGGCAATGCATAGCCCTCTGACCCGGGTGGGGAAGATTTCAGAGCATAGTATGTTGGGGATGGGGCCAAAGCCCATCACGAAGCAGCAGAAGTAAACCACAACACTCACAGTGGACAGGGTTGCATGGAGGATGGTGCTCATGTCAATAATATTGGATAGAACTAAAACGATAAGTGACACAATCAGAACAGGAAGCGTATTTAGCAACAGAAACCTGCAAGGGAAAGGGGGAAAAAAATGGTTAGAATTTGTAAACTTTTGCAAATATGTTCATGTAATTTTGCAAGGCAGTTTGATGGGTTTGTGATATAAAACTTAGAAACAGAAATTTATATAAGCGCGCAGGTTGTCTGCAGGTATGAAGGTAGTTACCTTCTTCCAGAGAGATCCATGAGTCTCATGGCAAGTCCTATGGCAGGAAGCATCAACAATGTTGTCAAAGCACTAATAAGAAGAGAGGCGGAGTCTCCAGAAATGCCCATACTTGATAGGAGAACATCTACCCCTGCCTGTGAAAGGATTTGAGGGGTGTAGTATAGGACTCCATTGATGCCGGAGAACTGAATTCGTCCAAAAAACGAAAAAGAAAAAATGAAAAGAAAATAAGACATACGCAACCAGCATAGGATTTGTATGGAAAACTATATCCCGATAAACAAAAAAAGGTTAGATAATGCAAGAATGTAATCCAGCATATGAAAGATATTTTATGTCTTTACCCCTTTTCTAGAACCTGAATTTCAAAGGTTTGTTTATACCTGTTGAAGAATCTGAATTCCCATGCCTACAATCAAAGCACGCTTGACTCCTGGCTCAAAAAGCTCCCTCCAGCTTGGCCCTTTCGTAACAGCTTCAGAAGGCTTAACAATGCCTTCACCGAAGGGAGACTCTCCCTTGAAATCCTTGATGGACAGGGCAGACTGGCTAACTAGACCAGCAGCCTGAACAAACGGGCCTTGTTCAGGAATATCAGCCTGATGCATCGAAAGGACAGATCCACGCATAGATCCCATGCCAGCTTCTTGGTGGAGATAGACTCTTTTCAGTTCAGGTTTTCCTTCTCGCCCTTTCTTCTCACCCTTTTTATATGCTAGCTGCCAACCGCCACCAATTCCTGCAAGAAAGAATCCATAATTCCATTGGAAGCTATTCACCGGTAGAGGAGGCGCAGGAGAAAGAAAAGAGAGAAAAGCGAAGGCAAAAGGAGGAGGAGAGCGAGGACTCGACCAACAACAAAGTCAATATGGATCCTGTATCCCTTCGAGCATACGGAGATAAAGAAAAAGGAGAGAACTCCAAACCCCCAAATGTCACACTACAGCATAGGGCAAGGTGTGGGCGGTCAGACATACCCTACATAAAATTCTAGTAAGGTTATTTTGGATGACTCTGGATTCAAAGGCCGTTGATTGCCTACTACCATAAGATGAAAGGAATGGAGTATGGTTTAGTGAATATTTTAGTTAGTTATGTACCATAATCTAAAGTTGAAAAAATTGGCCTATAGAGCATGTTTAAGCGCATAGAAACCTCTCCTCTATGCAATGGATTTCAATTAATTTCCTGACGAAGCACAAAAATTCTGGGGAAAGTTAAGTTCCTAATCTCCATCTCCCTCTATGTTATCATCTCCAAATTGAGAAAGACATGTTGGTTTTGTAAGCATAACTGTCACATAGCAATCCAAGAATCTAAAAGCACGCAAATTTTGAACTTCCAAGGCTTTCAATCAGCATGATCAAATACCTGTACTATTGACCAATTCACCACCACCTGGTTGGAATAAGCTATTGAACACGCTGCCATTTGCTGCAGGCATCCCGTCCTTTTCCTGAGCAGAGCCATGACGAGAGAGCAGCGGGGTCTGCAGATTATCATCAGAATCACCATTGGCTGCTTCAGATGAAGAGTCCTCACCTTGACTCTCTGCCTCCCAGTTTTCATGTTTAGCATGATCCGGAGCAGCACTGAACATGCTCCCAAAGTTGGGAAAGAGGGCACTTCTCATGCTTCCTGTCTGAGGAAGCTTCTCATGGACACTACCAAAGAGTGTAACAACAGGATCCACCAAGTTTGCCATGCTTCCCTGCTGTGCCATGCTTCCATATCGGGAAACCATGCCAAGCATGCTTTGGCCCCCTGTCACAGGTTTGGCAATCCAAGATTGGCCCTGCTCTGCACCATATAACTTGATTTGGTCCTTGTCTGCCGTGGCTTCTTCATCATTGGCTGGGCCAATCACATACTCTTCAATTGATGTGTCACCCCCAGTCCCAAGCCCCTCTACAAGTAATGCCATCTCACCTGCAGAAAACTTATAATTGAATTAGTCAAAGCTTAAGGGGGAAAAAAGTGTTTGTTTTATATAATCATGAAGAATGCGATGATGAAGATCCCCAGAATGCTTCAAACACCTGCGAACAGAAGCTTTTAACAGAACACTATCATTCCACATTTGAACATCCAGTGCCACCTTTGAAGATCCCTCAATTCTACAGCATTGATGAAAAGGACCAAGAAAGGGCATAGAAGTGACAAAGATTAGAAAACCACTCCCTAAGATTACCATGAATGACAAATCAAATTCAGCTGCTACCTATCTGGTGAATAGGCAACAACTCAAGGCTTTGTATGTAAGACAGTGAAGATGCAAGTACGTTGCATCAAGTTTGCTGCAAACCCTTTCAGCAGTTTTTCACCTAAAGCACCAGAATGCTAGGCAGTTGGTTCAATTGGGACCCCTTTAAGAACTTTGATGTTGGTGCTGCACAAGCATTGAAGTTCATCACTTGATTTCTTTGTCCAAACAACCCCGGACTTCATTTTGTGCAGGGTACCTTAGACTAGTTTGGTGGTAGCTGGTTCTACATGCATGAAATAGAATTCACTGGACATGAGGCATCATCATTTCTCCAAAGTCAAAGACTTCGATTAATATATCATGAGAGAAATATGCCAGGAAGTCAAAACATCTGACCAGAACAGACTTCACAGCATCAATAGCCAGATGTTTTCTCGGTAACTCCCTCTACTACATCTGCATTCAAGTTTTCTCTCTGGCTGTGTTCTCTCGGTAAAAACATCTGCATTCAAGTTTCCTCTCTGGCTGTGTTCTCTCGGTAACTCCCACTACTACATCTGCATTCAAGTTTCCTCTCTGGCTGTGTTCTCTCGGTAAAAACACCTGGCTAGCTGTGGTTTGCTCCGTAAGGATGTGAACAATCTAGAACGCAATCCAAACTTATTTTGCATTAGCATAAGAATTTTGATAGTTTGAGGTTGTCAATTATTGTCAAGCAGCCTAAGATAAATTTTCACATTTACTTACTCTTCCCTTGCAATCAAATGTAGATTGATGATCAACATTAGTGTAGCTAACTATCAAGGAATGCAACCAACAGAAAATGAGAAAGGAAACAGCATAGTTCTGCTGACTAAGTTAATGCAGTCAATTACATGATCTAAGAAAAAAGGGAGGGAACAACAGCACTGCCCACGAAACAAAGCTATCTCAACCAAAGCAAAGTTGATGTACGAAGTACTAACCAGTAACATCTCCTCTGCCACGCAATTTTTGTAAAACCTTCTTGGCCTCCTCCATCCTCCCTCTGCTAACAAGCCACCTTGGAGATTCCGGCAAGTAAAACACAGTCAATGCAAGAAACAGAAGGGATGGGATCGATAGAACGCCGAGCATCAATCTCCAACTAGGAGATTTCAACAAGGACATGCCAAAAACCATACAATAAGACAAGAACATCCCTCCAGATCCAGTGAACTGAGGGAGGGTATTTAGCTGCCCTCTAATTTCAGGTGGTGAAGTCTCTGATATATAAACTGGAACAAGAGTAACTGCTAGACCTACTCCAAACCCATCCAAAAGCCTTCCCATTAGCAACACATACACACTGGGAGACCAGAACATGACAAGGCCACCAAGGAAATAGAGTAAAGATGAAATGATTAGCATAGGACGGCGTCCAAGATGATCTGAAACAGGTCCTGAGAATGTTGTGATAACTGTGGCTCCAATAAGGGACATGGCAACAATAAGCCCTTCCAAGGTTGGTTGACTTTCAAGTTCGAATTCCCTCTTGATGTAAATAAGAGCCCCTGCATTGAGATCAAAAGTACATATAGTTGAATTGCTAAATCAAGGATGCACCAAACCAACAGAGATCTGAAAGTGACGAATCTGGCAACTAAAGTCACTTACAGCAAAAATGGCCAAAACCCATCAAAAGTAGTACATAAATTCTTGTAACACAAGCACCAAAATAATCAAAGATTCAGCCTTTACCTGCAATAGTTGCATTATCCCACCCTTGCAACATGTTGCCCATTGTAGCAGCAAGGGCTGCAAACACAGCACCCCTCATCTTTCCCTCTTACAGTGGAATCTCTCTGTTTCCTAGATGCCTGCATCAAAACCCATCATCAACAACCGTTGCAAAAACATTCTAACAGCCTTACAGACAAACACATGGTGAGCAATTTCTGCGCATGCAGGCTGCGAACCCTCAAACACATCAAACATGACCAGAAAATAAGCAATTACATACCTTTTTCCAATACCGATGGGCGCAAAACTTAATGGGCAGGACGCTCCTTGACAATGCAGCAAAAAGGAGCCCCCTTTTCCCTATGTCAATACTATGATGCAACTAATATATGATCCCAAAAAGAAGAAGAATAATAATAATTGGCAACGACCCTTCGTTTTTTTCCCCCTTTTTTGGGGGGGGGGGGGGGAGATTTAGATGCAGGAGCTGATTACAAAGGATCACATAATTTAGAGAGGAAAGGCAGAGAGACCGCGATTGGCGTTTTCTTCCATGATAGCTGGAATTCGTTGAATCCACTCCATAGGAAACGAATCTTCTGAGTCAATTAACGATCTCCCATCTGGGAAATATAGCACGTCAAAAGTGAAACCTATCTTAGTTATCAATTAGTAAAAGCAGAGCTTTCGTTCGGTAACGATCAAACTGAGGAATCTCAGCAAGACGGGTGTTTTTGTTTTTTGGGAACGTGGGGACAAAACTCAGTCTCCGTCAGATATGAGCTCAGCTCGGATTCGGCCCAAAACTTGTCGAATCTATAAGAGCAAATTTAATGGTGAACCAATTTTTTTGCTCATCAATGGGGTCAATTACTGCCATGTCAATTCTCTTTAATTTTAATTTTTAGGATTTAGCTTACATCTCCTTACATCTTCTTACATCTCCTTACATCTTCTTACATCTCCTTACATTTTCTTACATCTTCTTACATCTTCTTACATCTCCTTACATCTTCTTATATCTCCTTACATCTTCTTACATCTCCTTACATCTTCATTTTATTTATTTTGTATTTATTTTGTATTTTGTATTTTTGTATTTTTTTATTTTTAACTGCTAATTTTAAATTTTAAATTTTTTTGTTCTTTATTTTTTAGTTTTTATTTTTTTATTTTTCTATTTTCTTTAATTTTTTTATTTTTCATTGTTCATATGTTATTTTTAATTTTTTGATTTTTTAATTTTTTAATTTTTTATAATTTTTTAATTTTAAAATTTTTAATTTGTAATTTTTTAATTTTTTAATTTTGTAATTTTTATTTTTTATTTTTTATTTTTTTATTTATTCTTTTATTTTTCATTTTCATTTTTAATATTTTTTATGTTTTATTTTTTATTTTTTTATTTTTTATTTTTTAATTTATATTTTATAATTTTAATTTTTTATTTTTAATTTTTAATTTTTATGTTTATTTTTAATTTTTAATTTTTAATTTTAAAATTTTCAAAATTTTCAAAATTTTTAGTTTTATTTTTTATTTTTTTCATTTAAATTTTTTTTATTTTTTATTAAAAAATTAAAAAAATAAAAAAATTAAAATTAAATTAAAATTAAATTTAATATTAAAAATTAAAAAATTAAAAATTATGAATTAAAAATTAAAAATTAAAAATTAAAAATTAAAAAATAAAAATAAAAATTACAAATTACAAAATTATAAAATAGAAAATTAAAAAATAACAAAAATAAAAATAAAATTTTAAAATTTTAAAAAATAAAAAATAATAATTAAAAAATAAAAAATAAAAAAAATAAAAAAATAAAAAAAATAAAAAAATAAAAAAAATAAAACAATAAAATTACAAAAATTACAAAATTACAAAAAATACAAGAAACAAAAAAAGTAAAAAACAAAAATAAAAAATGAAAAAAAATAATAAAAAAAATAAAAATACAAAATACAGCTTCTTAAGTATATTATTTTAATATTATTATTTTTCATCTAAAACAAATTATACTATACAACTCTTTTACAATTCAATAACTCCTTATATCTATCATTACAGCTTCTTACAGCTCCTTACAGCTTCTTATATCTTCTTACAGCTCCTTACATCTCCTTACAGCTTCTTACATCTCCTTACAGCTTCTTACATCTCCTTGCAGCTCTTTACATCTCTTTACAGCTCCTTACATCTCCTTGTATCTATCTATCTATCTAAAACGCAAAATAGAACAGGCCCTGTTCTATTTCGCGTTTTTTAGGATTTAGCTAAGAGCTTACATCTCCTTACAGCTTCTTACATCTCCTTGCATCTTCTTACATCTCCTTACATCTCTTTACATCTTCTTACATCTCCTTACATCTCCTTATATCTTCTTACATCTCCTTACATGTTCATTTTATTTATTTTGTATTTATTTTGTATTTTGTATTTTTTTTAAAATTGTTAATTTTAAATTTTAAATTTTTTTGGTCTTTATTTTTTATTTTTTAGTTTTTATTTTTTTATTTTTTTTATTTTTAATTTTTAATTTTTCATCTTGTTTTTTAATTTTTTTAATTTTTTTAGTTTTTTTAATTTTTTAATTTTTATTTTGTAATTTTGTAATTTTGTAATTTTTTATTTTTAATTTTTAATTTTTTTTGTTTATTTTTTTATTTTTCATTTTTCATTTTTCATTTTTTTTATTTTTTATTTTTTGTTTTTAGTTTTTTATTTTTTATTTTTTAATTTTATATTTTATAATTTTTATTTTTAAATTTTTAAATTTTTAAATTTTTATTTTTAATTTTTATGTTTATTTTAAATTTTTAATTTTAAAATTTAAAATTTTAAGTTTTATTTTTTTATTAAAAAATTAAAAATTAAAAATTAAAATTAAAATTATAATTATAATTTAATATTAAAAATTAAAAAATTAAAAAATTAAAAATTATGAATTAAAAATTAAAAATAAAAAAATAAAAATAAAAATTACAAATTACAAAATTAAAAAATAACAAAAATAAAAATAAAAATTTTAAATTTTAAATTTTAAAAAATAAAAAATAATAATTAAAAAAAAATAAAAAAAAAGAAATAAAAAAGTAAAAAATAAAACAATAAAATAACAAAAATTACAATAGTACCAAAAAATACAAGAAATAAAAAAAGTAAAAAATAAAAATAAAAAATGAAAAAAATAAAATAAAATAAAAATACAAAATACAGCTTCTTAAGTATATTATTTTAATATTATTATTTTTCTTCTAAAACAAATTATACTATACAACTATTTTACAATTCAACAACTCCTTATATCTATACTTACAGCTCCTTACAGCTCCTTACAACTTCTTACATCTTCTTACAGCTCCTTACATCTCCTTACAGCTCCTTACATCTCCTTGTATCTATCTATCTATCTAAAACGCGAAATAGAACAGGCCCTTAATAAACTTTCAAACCAATTCGAACCAATTCGGACTCAATTTCAGTTGGATTAGAACCCAAGAACTCAATGAGCCGGTTCTGACTTGAAACTGGGGACAACGTAACCAAGCGGAGAACGAAAAACCAACCCCAAAAGAAAAATTAAAGGAGTCAAGATATCTGTGAATATGAAAAGAAAGGAAAGATGATGAAATCTAACCTGTCAAAGAGAGAGAAGGACAATTGGGTGAGAGATGAGGCAGGTGCTTGCTTCGGTGATCTTTTTTCTCACTACTTTATTTTGCTGATATAAAATTCGCCTTTTGACCGAATTAGGGTTTAAATGGTTCATCTAACAATAAAGTTTACTTGAAGCATATGCTTTTATTATTCACGTGTATATATTTTTCATGCGTATATTTATCATATATTAATTTTTTAATATATATTTACTGATGTAACTATTGAAAATATATACTCACAGGTGTATGATATACATATTCGTATGCTTAACAACATTAATGATTCAATGTAAATTCTTTCAATAACTGTTTTGATTTTAGGTGTCAGATTTCATCAGTATTCTAATCTATTATAAATATCGTAATTTTATTTGGTTATAAAAAATTATTAATCCCACCAATAGGTGAAAAAAAATTAATGCGATGCCTTTCAAATTAAGAATGAATATGATTTCCTTCTTACTTTTTATTTCAAATTAATCCTAAAAATTCAATTTGCCCTTCAAAGGGGCTATATGCATGAATATTTTTTTAATTGTCACCAAAAAGATTCAAGTTTTTCGTATCAAACAAATTAAAGGAACAGATTTCTAAAACCAATTAACATGTACAATCACAACCCCCACCCACCCACCCAAAGGGACAAACATGCAAGCGAGGATTGTGTCACAAGTTATGACATCTATATTATGCTTATAATGTTCCATTTGATATCACTAAAATAAAACTTAAGTTTCTCAGACTAATTCATATGGGAAATTTCTTGAGCTGCTTTATAATGTTCCATTCTATCAAAAAACGATGTTGCCTTATAAAGCAGCTCAAGCGTGAAATTTATGACATCAAGAAGCAAGCCCGCAAATAAAGTGCAAAAGAAAGTATAAAAAACATTCATACATACAATCTCAAAGGGTTACTAATTTCCTTTTATTCAACGACTAGAAGATGATGAATGATGGTGTCAAAGGTGGCTAATAATTTACTTATTATAGAGAGAGAGACCGAGAGAGACTGAGACTGGCATTTTCCTCCGTGATGGCTGGAATTCGATAAATTACTTGATAGACAAAGCTATGTTCAAAATTTATAAAGCTAAAAAAAATAAGTTTGGATCATTATTATTGCTTGAATTGTACGGATTAAGGTGTTGTTCAGTAAAATTAGATGTTCAAGTAGCGGATAACAGTTCAGGTAACATATAGTTGTTTAGGTAGCGGATAGCGTTTCTAATTTAGCTGTTAGCGAATAGTTGTTTAGATGAGCAGTTAAAATAAATGTGTTCGGTAAATTTAGTTTTTGAGTTCGCTGCTTAATGTAGATTAACATAAAAGGATATAGATAATTTTCAAAGATAAAATTTCCAAAGGGTATTTTTTGGCAAGAAAATATGAAACGCTACTTTTGAATACAAAACGTTAATAATATTAGCTTTTCAAAAACACTACTTAAAACGTTGAACGCTGCTTGAAATGCTAGTGAAAACACTGTGTTACCGGATATTAAAAATTATCGAATAAGTGTATTGACTTAGTCAAAACATCAAACGCCATCCAAAACGCTGTTGCCGAACACTCCCTAAAGCAAAATATCTGTCTAAACTTCCTCTACTCTGTTTCTGTGCAGTAATAAGTAGTTTACGTTTTTTAAATCTATGGACAATCGAAATTAGTCTCTCTGTAATTTTGCAATTTAGGGATAAGACTGCTACATCTGATCCCTCCACACCCCGCCTAGTGGCGGGATTTTTGGAATATTGAATTTAGATTTGGACTCCATCGGAAAAGAATCTTTTGAATCAAATAACGCTCTCCCATATCAAAAATAGTAGGTGAAAATTTCCTAGTTATTGTCAGCATCAATCAATTAGTAAAAGCTGAGTTCTAATTCAGTAAAAATCACAGTGAAGAATGTTAAAGCAAGGGGCTTTTTTGGGGGCGGCGGTGTAGAGGGGATGGAGGTGGGGGTGTAACTCAGTTGCACGGTCATCTCGGGCTCAACTCAAAACTCATAGAGCCTACAAAGTTTAAGCACATGCTCAACTTGAATGCACATCGCACAAGTTGGACTTGGCTCAGTGTTTTTTTATCTTGAAAAATTTTCCTATTTTAGGGTTAAATCAGAGTTAAATTTTAGATTTGTGCATTAAACTGAAGAAAAAACAAATTAGATTAACATCGTGTTGATTTCAATAGTAATTTTAGACTCTCCACACAAGCACTTAGGAGACCTCAACCGATTAAACAAAATCGAGTTGAGTTGAGTCCGAACCTAACTCAACTCTATACCCTTTCAAACGAGCTCACACTCAACTTGAGTTCAGCTAGACTCGAACGTAAGCTAAACTTTGACCGAACTGAACTTGAAAATCCGATGAGCCGACTCGGATTCGAAACTGGGGACAACATGACAACCGGAGACAGAAAAATTAACCACAAAAAGAAAAGTTTAAGGAATCAAGATATCTATGAATATGAAAAGGAAAGGAAGATGATGAAATCTTTCCTGTGAAACCGAGAGAAGGGTGATTGAGTAGATGCCGGTCGAGATATCTGTGAATTTAGGTGTCAGATTTCATCAACAATCTAGTCTATTATAAATATCGTGATTTTGTTTGGTGATTTAACAAATATTAACCTACCAATACGTGAAAAACTTAATGTGGTGTCTTTCAAAGCAAAGATGAATACAATTTCCTTCTTATTTTCAATTTAAATAGTGGGTGCTGCACTATTTACACCTATTTTTTTTTGGGAAGATATTTACACTTATTTTCAATTATTTACTCATTTTTATTCCTTTACCTTTTTATTGTTCTTTCTATTTTGGGGTTAAACTCCTTTTTTTTTTCAATTTTGAAACAACATTGATACTTATTTGTATTTATTGATTATTGATTTTTGTTTTCTTTATTAATGTAACTTTTTGTGGACAATATTCGAATATTTTTTTCCGTTGGTAACATTATTGGATTGGGCAAAAAAAAAATGACTTATAGAATATATTTTTTTTAAAAAAACTAAGAATTTTTTTGTGAAGAATAGAACGCTGCTAGTGTAAACGTTTTATTAATTTTGTGAATAATAGGCTTATATTTTATGAACAATAGGTCTATATTAATGGGTCTACAGTTTGTGAGCAATATGTCCTATTTTACGAAAATTGGTTAACGTTTTGTGAACAATAATTTGTGTTTTGTGAACCATTGGTTAGCAGGTTGTGAACATTACTAGGATAAAATTCCATTTTGTGAACAATAGGTTTATATTTTGTGAACTATAGGTTAACATTTTCTGTGAACAATGTAACAATTTTTGTATTGAAACTTTGAATGATATAATATGTTTTTAAAAAAATTAAGAATTTTTTGTGAATAATAGGACACTGCTAGCATAAAAGTTCTATTTTTTTGCGAACAATGGTTTATATTCTGGGAATAATAGATTAATGTTTTGTGAACAATAATAAAACATTGATAGCTAAAATTATATTTTTGTGAACAATACGTTCATAAAAAATCAACAACTTATTTCATATAATGAACAATTTTTATGCATAAAATTTGACTGGAAATCCCCCTAACTAATTGAATATGTATTAAAAAAAAAAAAACCGAAGCAAATGTGCCCCAAAAAAACATAGAAATAAGAAAGAGGACAGGAAGGCTAAAAAACTTTGAAGAATATTCATAACCTGTTGCTAGCTTACATTGAAACTGCAAATTTAATTTCACACGTAGAAAACTCTTAATACATTTTGCGTTCTATATTTCACTTAGGGCTGGTAAAAATCTGTCCAAATCGATTATTCGAATTCGGCAGACCTGGAAAAAATCAAATACAGTTACAAAATTTATGTCCGAATTTAAAATTTGAGCAACCAGTTATGTCCGAATTTAAATCCTAGTCAGATTCGGATTTGGGCATTCGGAATCAGGTTGTCTGAATTTTTGAACCATTTCGGGTTCGGATAAATTCAAACAATCGGACAACTAGGTTGGGACATCGGACAACTACATTTATGTGTAATTCTGGTCCAAATTCTCTAGAAAATTTTATAGAAACAACTTCGGACAATCGGGTTCGGACATAGAAAAATCAAGTTCGAGTTTGGTCATACAAAATTTCGGTCATAATATCCTAAAATCATATCACAAATTCGGACATTCAGACAACCAGGTCCGAACATTGGACATTCAGGTTCGGGTCTGGCTAGAGTGTTCGATTTGTAATCCAGTCCAAACCCGAATATCGATCGACCCGGACCCGAATTTTTTCCAACCCTAATTTCACTAAGTGGGCCACATAGTTTTCAGGCTTGGCAATGTGGGTGTGCTACTTGTTAGTTTGGGCAGGCGGTTAAATATGGCCGGGTGAAATACGGGTTGGGTGCATTTCTGGTTCGGGTAAAATACGAATATGTGTATTTCGGTTTTGTTGGTTTTGGGTCGACTCAACAAGTTTAGAGCGTCTTTTTTATTAATTATTTTTATTTTTTTAAAATTAAAAATCATGCATATTTATTGCTTAAAATTGTCAGTATTTTAATGAAATGACATGGTAATTGTAATTTCTTAAAGGAATATTAAAAATATTCAAATTTTTCATCATGATGTATGAACTTTATGCATGGATGTGCAAAGAGTTGAGTCACATATAGGTTGGGGATGCCATCCCGTACGTTAAAATAAGGTCAATAATGGGCAAGTCATTAATGCAACTTAGCAGGTCAAAGCGATTCAATTTGCTAATAACTTATTTAATAATTCAATATCTTTGTTAACCAACATATCATTACCCAATTAAGTATACTTTATTAAGAGATCGACCTTAATACGAATATGGCCGACCCATTTCATACCACTAGCAATGTAGTTGTAGGCGGATGAGAAGAGAAATGAAAGAAAATGGAATTAGAGAAGCACACGATATTATGTTTGGACTATAACATGAAAATTTTAGATTTCTATAGAGCAATTTATCTATAATAGTATTGGATACATTTATTTCAGTAAAAATATAATGGTATGACTTGTGGATCTTAGTAATGGACTTATTTTGTTTGATTTTCTTAAAGGGTGAATCATTACTTCATATCATTTTTTTCATACCTTTTTTTAAAGTATGTTGTGAAATTTATAAATTGCATATAATTTTAATTTATGATAATGGAGTTGGAAGAGTAAGAGTACTATTGTTTAATTTGTGAGGGGGTGCAATAGTTATATAATGTCTCTCTAAAAAAATTGATATAATGAATGAGAGGATAAATAAAATATAATTAAAGAATACGGATACAATGCTCAATCAAGCGGGGTATGTTCCGGTTGAGTCGGGTTTTTGGGTGGGTCCAAGTAAGAGTGAGCAAGGTTTTTTGGTCCCTGGAACCTATTTGGAACCGGTCAAACGGCTCCAATTCCTAAAAAAAGAGCTGATCTAATCAGTTCCAATTCCAGTTCTCAAAAAAATACCCGAAAGCAAAACCTGGAACCGGTTTAGAGAGATACAAATGAATAATCTTTTTAAATTTTTTACTACTTTTCTTTTGTTTCTCTATTCTTTCTCTGTTTGATTTTTATTTCCTTACCAAAATTGACTATTCAAATAGCAAATTTAACGCAATATCAGTTAATTTTCTATTTATAATTGAAGAATGATTCGTAATATTTTTCAAGTAACTAAGATAAACAAAATACAAACTTAATAAATTAACTTTCTATTTTGTGTGAAGATGGAAGATGAAGGCAAGAAAATATCAAATATCTCATCTCCCCTCCAAATAAGTAAGAAAATTTAGTTTATTAGGTCCTAAAATTTGAACACTAGACGTGGCAGGCATCCTAAAATCAGAATCGGAACCTGAGGTTCTGTTTCCGATTTTCAAAAATTAGAAACCTATTTGACCGGTTCTGATTCCGTTCCCAATTTTTTTGGCGAGTACTCAGAACCACTCACCCCTAGGTCCAAGTGTACCTAGCTTTTATACACCTGGTTCTTCGATATTTCGAGTTTTTCTTTAGCAAAATTTGAAAGTTGTGACATCTATATTACTCTTACAGAAGTTATGGCATATATATTCTTGTAATCTTTCAGTCGATATCAATACAATCAATCAGACATTTCT
>JACYFF010031952.1:13318460-13349638 GCA_017589665.1 Selenicereus undatus | reverse complement strand
TTCTATATATATATATATATATATAAAAGAAAGTTTCTAAGTTAAATTAGTCGATGGAAACCGTACCCCCAATGTAGTTGTTTAAGATGATAAGCTAATATTTCTATACCCATTTGATGTATGGGATGTCTCAATAGTTTTTAATTGTATTAATTATGATGAGTTTTAAAAGACCATATATAAAGAGGTTAGAGATTACCTTTCCTATTTCTAATTTCAAAAATGTTCCTCATTCTTATGGTTGTAACTTGTGATGATAGCGTGTAGCATATTGCGAAAGTTAGAAACTGTACGATATATAACATTACCCCCAAATAAAACATTGCAACATCATAGAGTACTTTAACCCCTTCAAATTTTAATATCTATACTCAATGTTGTTAGTGTCCTTAGATGCTAGAACATGCTAATTATAGAAATGGTGATTTCAGACAATTGAAAAGTGTACTTATTTATGTTTTGACCAGTCCATGCACTAATTAGTTAATTTTTAGTGTTCGGTAAACTAGTATTTTGACTAGCATTTCGAACAACGTTTAGAGTTTTAAGCAGCGTTTTTGAAAAGTTAATAGTATTAACATTTGACATGTAAGAGTAGCGTTTCATATTTTTTAGCCGAAAACATCCTTTAAAAAATTGATCTTTGAAAATTATCTATATCCTTTATGTCAATTTATATTAATCAGCTAGCATAATAGCTAAATTTACCGAACACATTAGTTTTAACTTCAAATCTAAACAGCTATCCGCTAACAATTAAATTAGAAACGCTATCGAATAAAAAAAGCATTATGCTCTCTAGCGTAGCTATTAGGTTTACTTAAAATATATTGGGGAATAGAAAAACCCTAGCCTCCTTCTCCTCCCCTTCTCTTGAAAAACGTTGGCCTACTCACGAAAAATCTTAACATTCATCTACTTCAATAAGGGGCTGTCATCAGCCATAATTGCTGGTGGTAAGCCCCAATCTTCGTAAATCTTAAAGTTTTATTCAGTTGTAAGGTATTTACTGATTTTTGCGTCTCTTTTTAATAAAATTTCTCTCTATTTTGTGAGAGTTTCGTTGTTTAATTTATTTTTCTCACCGTTAGTGTGATTTTAGTTGTTCTCACCTTTAATGTGAGTTAGGTTGTTCTCACCATTAGTGTGAGTTTGAATCATTGTTTTGTGCAATTTATCGAAGATTTGGAGATTTAGAGTGATTTTCTTGTCAAGTAAAAGTTGAAAATTATTGTATTAGATTTACTTTTTTATATTAAGGAATGGGTCAACAATGGAATTTCATGTGGTTTTACTATGAAGATCTTCCTTTCAAGTACAATCTACCACATCAATTGAACATCTGCTCCATGAAGTTATACTATAATATAACTCGCCGACATTCGGGAAACATGCATTGACATCAAAGAATGCGGTTGGTGGCAAGAATACTGCTATAAGTTCAGAGGTGGCCGACACTATATTTACTATTAACTTTCTGGAGAGAATTATTCAATTTGATGTTTTAGATTTACTTTTGTTAAGAGATAGTCATTGTATATGCCATATGACTTTTCATTAATGAATTATTCTTTTTTCTTATAAACAAAAAAGAAACGATATCTGCTATCTAAACAGTTATCTACTACTTGAACCGCTATCCGCTACCTAAACAGCTACTAATCTATATCTACCTATATATATTAAAATAAAACACCTTAGAATTTTGACAAGTGTCATTCTCACAAAATTTCTGAAATAACTAAGAGTTTTTACTTTTTTAAAAAGAAGTTAGTGTGTGTGTGTGTATAACAAAACAAACTCTTTAGAATTTTGATAATTGTCATTCTCACAAAATTTCTTTTACTTTTTTTTAAAAAGGAGTTAGTCAGTTATGAATGAAAATTGTTCTTTCCAAAAAATTAGTTAGAATTCCAAAGGTTCTCTTTCCAAATTTTTTAAAGAAAGACAATGCTTAGGAATGGTAAAATATTATATTATATCTCCTTTAATCAAATAAGTTAGATTATTTTACTAATACTACTTCCAATGTGACAAAAAATAATATATTATATTATAACATTGTAGTTTTGACAAATAGAATAGCGAAAAAATTAAAGTTGATTCATGTCAAATGCTATCATGTAAGAATTTATTAATTTTGATAATATTGTTCAATTAGTTGGAAACAACCTCATTTAAGCATAATTTGATGATGGTTAATACTCTTTTATTAAAATTTTAATATCCATGTTCACAATGTGGCCTTCTTTAATTTTACATATAAATATTTTTACTTTTTATAATATATTTAAATAAAAGTTAAAAATAAAAAAGATATATCGCTAAAAAAATTCATAACATGTATTTTTATTATTATTATTATTATTATTATTATCTCCGTCCATAATCTTCGGACTCACGGTAATTAAGACAGATGAGATTGTCACGTTTGTATAGCGTACTGCTAACTAATATTCATGTGACTTGTAGGGACGGGTCCTTTTCAAAAGCCAACCCCAAAGAAGGGGGGGGGGGGGGGACAAGTCAAGAGACATGATTGAGGGCATCAATTTATTAGCTTTTTTAGCTATAAATCACGCCATGACACCTGATCGTTGTGTGTCCCACAACTGCTTTCCTCTCACCATTTATTAGCAAGTAAATTTATTAATAAAGTTGTAATCCTCCTTTACTTTATGCATCTCATATTTAAGATGTGATCAATATAACGTTTTAATCTTTGCTGTTAGATTAAGATATTATTGATTTTTTCTTATTAAATCAATGAAGTGACATTATTTGATATGATCACCCATATGTAATTAGGTTAATTAGTTTCTTTTCTTTTTATTCTATATAATGATCGATGTATGCATGACGGTTATATGAACGTACCTATAAGTCTATGAATTCTCACACAGGGTGTTGTGTGTGCATACTTCAATCCTTCTATCATGTAATGTTCACCATTATTTGAAAGATCTCACCCCCAAGACCATATGGCAAAGTCGTATGAAGTCAATTGGTCTAACTATTTATACAATCGAGCTGTGTCATTCCTAAAATGTACGTAGATTATAGGGGAAACTCATACAAGCATGTACTTATGCACAAGTTGCTCATGCACACGCATATGCGCTTACACAAATATTTAATTAACTTAGGATATTACTAGCTTCCAAAGTTGTAAGGCCAATGCAATGCCTCTCAATCTAATCGTACCTATCTTGCTAGATGCAGTAGTCAAGATGAGATAATCAGTTAAATATCAAACCACTGCAAAGATACGTATGTCGTTTGAAAGATGAAAGTATCCAACCGATAGAACAATGAAAGAATCGATCAACCGTATTCTCTAACTCAACACCATCTATGTTAGCAAGACTACTTAATTACAATTACTTATAGATGATAAAAATTCGGGTTCGGGTCGAATTAGGGTCGGATAAATAGGACAATGTCAAAATTCAAAGAAGAAACTAATGTCCAATACTCGATTTTTTTCAGATCGGATAACTCTGGTAAGGCTAAATTTCGGTCAAAATCGGGTTCGGACAATAGAAATGTAAAAAATGTTGTACCCGAAATTCAAAATTCGGACGAAAAATTCATAATCACATCCGATTTTTTTTGAATTGGATAAATTTGGATATTCAAATCAGACAACTTTTTACCAGCTCCATAATTAATATTGCGGGTAAAATCCTAGTTTCATTATTAGAAAAAGATTTAGAAAAAGGAGGGTAGAGCACTTGAGGGGGTGGATCCATGTTCACATAACGTGGGAGAGTGTCAGTGTGAATGTGAAGGGAGGGTAATAGTGATACCAAACAAACACCAGCCCCCATCATCCTCACGATTTCCTTAAGGAGTGGGGATTTTCCTTCCTATTCGTCACGTAGTTAGCTTGCTTATATGATTTCTTCTCTCCCTCCTACCTTTTAACTCATTCACCATAAATAGTTTTGTTTTGTGTCGGCAAGATTCGATTCTCCTTTTTCCTAAATTCAGGTCTCCCCATATATTCTTTGGCATCATTTGTGCCATTACTATATAAAAATTGGTATTTATATCCATTGAAAAATGTATTTTCTTTTACTTGATGTAGTAGTTTGCATGTTTGGCCTTTCATTTCATTTTCATTTATTTTTGTAATATTTTATTGGTATCTTTGTAAAAATATTTTAAGGACAGTGTGAAATTAAAAATAAGTATTAGTAATAATATTCACCAATTTAATTTTGTTGAATTTATCCTTGTCTACATAATGCCCTCGAATATAATTATTGTCAGCACGTTAATTAACTTAGGTTAAATTGGTTGACATGAATCTCTATAACGTCAAAATCTACATACATCTACTTGAAAAATATATTATTAGGTTCAAATTTCAGTTAACCGACATTATGTAAATTACTACACGCAATATGCAAGGAGTTAAGGTGCTGAATATGTATTAGCAAGAGTCGCTTGATAAAGTTTTAGTTCTGACCATCTTATATAGGCCCTGTTTGACAAAGAGCTTTTTGGCCAAAAAGAGCTTTTTTGACCAAAATTAGTTTTTTGACCAAACAAAAAAGCTAATTTGGGTGTTTGGTGAAATAACTTTTTAAAAGAGCTTTTTGGATTCAAAAAGCTAATTTGAAAAAGCTAATTCGATGAGCTTTTTCGAAGAGTTTTTTGAAGAATTAGCTTTTTGTCTCACAACTTTGTTAGAAACAGCTAATTTTACCAAACAGTTTTTCAACAAACAGCTAATTCAAACAGTTAATACAAACAGCTAACTCAAACAGGTAACAACTATTAGCTAATACAAACAGGTAACAGCTAACAGTTGTTTGCCAAATAGGGCCATAGTATTTTGGCTGCTTTTAAAAATCTTTGTTCACTGAATTCAAGAAAAAACAAACTAATATGACTCGTAGTCTCTAGGGCAGTAGCCCGTTACAAATAAACCTTAAATTAATTTTCATTTCCAGGCATGGGAAATAATTGTACGATCTAGTATAGAGCTACAAAGAAATCAACAATAATCACCAATACATGAATATATTTTTAAAGAAAGGAGTTTTGAAAGTATGTGATTAGTTGTATGCATGTATAATAGTAGGTCTTGCAAAACTTACCCGAAACTCGAAACCTAAATCGAATGACCCGGATCCATATCCAACCTGACATCCGAAATTTCTGAATTGACCCGACCCGACCCGACTCATACCCGACCCGAAATTTTCTACAGAGTTGCTTATTTTTGTATTACAAGCGTATCGAACTAAAAATTGATTAACCAACCCGAATTGAAGTTCACTCGATCTAAACCGAACCAACTCAAAATGTCACTAAATATAAGTCAATTCAAATTTAAACCGACCTACATCCGAACCAAATGACCTATTTACCAGTATAGTGGGGTAGAAACCATTGTTATATTCGACCATCAAATATTGTACAGAAACATTGTATACGTTTGTGGCCTCAGCCCAAACAATCGGCCTAAAATACATTAGCCCAGTCCAGAATAATAATTTACTGATTTGCTCTGGCGCAAATTCTAGCCCTGTGGTAAGTGCGGAGTGTTGCTAAGGAACTTAATCTGGCACTAAAGGTGACCGGTTTGACTGTGCTGGCTGCAGGATTTGCTTCGAATGATCTCTTTATACTGTTTCCCTTTCGATCTTCTTTTTTTTTGGGGAACATTTTGCTTAGTGTTTTTTTTAAATATATATATTCTGTTACTCAAATTTGATTTATATATTAAAGGTTATTCTAATGTTCTTTAAATCAAATTAGATGCTCATTAAAAAATATTCTACTATTTATTAAAGTTACATATTTTGGTGTCCGTTCAAAATTATTCTAAAGTTCAATAAATGATTATGTACACAGTCTATTATTTTAGTTTATATTTTTTGTTACTTGTCTTTGTTATTTAATTATGAATAATGGTTATTTAAAATTTTCAACATACAGTTCTTTAGATATTCAATAGGCTGATTTTATTTTATTTTTTTTGAAGAAAAAAGGTACATTTGCATATGTTCATCAAGCAGTAACAAATTGTTTAGTGAAGAGTATCTTATAGTTTACTAAAATGTGTTCTAATGATAAATAGAAATAACTTAGTTGTCAATTGAAAAATTTAAAACTTTACAATAAGCAATGTTCTAATGTATGTCAAAAGTCAAACCATTGTGTACTAAACAATGTTCTATTATACAGTAAATATTGTTGTATCATATACTGAATGTTGTTATGTTATATAGTAAAATATTATTTTATTATCCGCTAAACACTATTATATTCTACACTAAAACAATGTAAACATGAATACGAACATATACATTTGACAAGCTTAGATGAAAAAAGGCCACAATTTAATATCTTGAATCTCATAACATCAAACTTCATGAAATTATTCCAATTCCATTCAAAATAACCTATTATTCATTAAAAATCAACCTACTATTTCCTAAAAATCAACCTGGTATTCACTAAAAAGTATATGAAAAGTTTTATTACAAAAGAGTATTCTGTCGTTCACCAAAAACCATCCTATTCTACACTAAAATATTTATGTGTGAATTAAACTTATGTTAATAAAATATGTTAAAAAACTAAGCAAATATTACAAAAAATTTAAAAAGCAAGTTTCGTCGTACATTAAATACTGTTCTATTATTGATTAAACCACCATTTTTTTATACACCAAACACTATTATATTTTATACTATAATAGTGTAAAAATGAACATGGATGTATATATATGATAAAATTATATCAGAAAAAAACCATCATAATTTAAAATATTGTGCCTCACAATATCAACTCTATGAAAGTCATTCCAATTCCATTCAAAATGACCTATTGTTCATTAATAATCAACCTAATATTCACAAGAAAACCTATCGTTCACTAAAAATATATGAAAAGTTTCATCAACCTAATATGAACAACAAAGAAGCAAAATCCCTGAAAACATTGAAGATAAACAGTGAAATATATAGCACTACTAAAACAAGCAAAATATATACAAAAACTTAGGGAAGAGCAGTTGAGGACTCACACCTTTGACCCTGTGCAACTAGGGCTGTCAAAAATTAGCCTGACACAATTACCGATCCGAACTGAACACGAAATTAAGTGGATTTGGTTAAAGAGTTGACACGTTTAACCCATTTAATTGATTGGATTAGATTCAAGTTGAGAATTTTTAACACGAAAAAAATACCTATTTAATCCGTTTAATTAAATGGATTAAATAAGTTGATCCGTTTAGCCAATTACCATGTAATTTTGGGGAGAATTGTGGGAGTTTAATCAAGTTGAAATTTGTTTTGCGACTGTAGTTCTTGCGAATTATAGACAATGGTTGCATTATAGTGCTATATTAAAGTCAAAAAATTGATTTATAATGCTAGTAATCATATTTTAGTCAAAATATTAAGCGGATAAATAAGTAATCGGATAACCTGAATCTGATCCGTTTATATTAAACGGGTTCATGGATAAATTTTAGGTCAACCCATTTGAAAAATAAATGAGAACATGTCAAAATTTTTAACCCGTTTAATAAACGGGTTAGGTTCAGGTTGAGGATTTCTCAACCCATTTAAGTTCGGCACAAATACGAATTTGACCCAACCTGACTTATTTAATAGCCCTATGTGCAACATTAAACAACTTCTCCACCAGCACACCAACATTCAATTCTTGCAGTGATCCCCCCCCCCCCAAATAAAAAATATACATAACATGTGGCTTTAGCATACTTTTGATTTCAGGTGTGGTCAATGTTACATATACTATGCTTTTGTATCTGAGCATGTATGATATAATTTATTAGGTAGAAATAACGAGAACTTTGAAAGAGGGGATGAGAATTTTTGTAGTAACAAAGGGAGAATCGTTTACTATCACATATATATACATCCATGTTGGTTATTTTATTGGGCTCTCATTAGGGATGAAGAGTTAAAACGTATATAGAGAGGGGGGGGGGGGGGTTTCCCACTTTAATAGTAGCTGGCAAGTGAATATTTTATTGGGCTTTTAGGGACAACCTATAAAGCTAACTGATCTGTGGAGAAACATCAGATACATGTACCCGAGCTATGATTATGACAGATTAGTACCTCTACAATAATCTTTTTTTTTAACACCAAAAACAAAAAAACAAAATTATCGACTCTTTTAATACTGCATTGTATTTTTTTAAATTAAAATAGTTTTCTAAGGGTCGTAGTGCCGAAGACTAGAAGCAATCTCTTGTTGTGCGAGTGGCATTGCATTAACTTCAACTCAATTAGAGCATCCGTAATTAGAATGTTATTTTTTGGAACTCAAGCTAGCCACATCAGTAAAAATTTTATATTTTTTAAACTTGCATGTCATCACTTCTCCAACCCATTGAACTCTAATTTTAATAACCCAATTAAAAAAATTTATCATGGACCTACCTTATAACACACAATCCATTTTTTTAATCATATAAAAATTATGTATTAACTCAAAAAAAAATAAAAAACAAAAAAAAATCCAAAAGTTCCACGCGTGGAGGAATGCCCACAAGTTCCTCCACACGTAGTTGTTTTTTGCTGAGCAAATGAAATGATGACACTTGGCTATGGAAGGATCCAGGTGATAATTTTTTCCTTGCGCTGCAGATGCTCTTAAGAGACGGAACCAAAGTAGATTCCATATAGTAGTATAGGGTCTTGTCTTACTGTTGATATCTTGTTGGATTCGTTTTCAACATGCAATTATGCATGCATCCTTGCGAATTAGACGATAAGAAGGTTGGTTATATATTCTAATAGTGACTAATAAAGTTTTTATGATGCAGATTGTGTTTAAATTTAGATCGAACTTTGCCATGTGATAAGTCGAAATTTTTGACAAATGCTCCATTTATTTACGTATTGCTCATTCAACTCCAACTTTATCAAGTTATTAAGGCCTTGTTTTTTTTGTAGGTCAATTTTAAAATACCAACCTTAGCATACTTCAACCCACTTCTATTATTTTAATCAATTTCAATTTATCACATGAAAAAAATTCTACCTACTTCAACCCACCTCAATCTATTTCAACCTACTTTATCCTTTTACTCATCCTAATTTACCTACAAAAAGAGCATGCCCTAACTCCTTGGTTGTTTATAAAGATAGTCTCATGAATATCCTAATAACCCGACTTCTTTTGAACCTGGCATTTTTTTGTTTGGGTCGGGGGGTTATAGTTAAGAAAGTTCTCACATCCAAATTCATAATAACTAGATAAATGGTAGAAACCAAAATTACATTAAATACGTTAATAATAGAAGGCATTGTAAACATGTTCATTAAAACAAAATAGATTTAAAAGTAGGGTTTTTTTTTCTTATTTATATACTAATGTTCAGTGATAATAGTTACATATCGATCATGTTGATTACATTGGTAATTATCTATATTTACATTGTCTTATAAGTTGTGTTTGTAGAAAAAGTAAGAGGTGATATATAAAACCAAGACTAGCAATCTTATTCATTAATGTGACAGTAGATATCAAGATATATATCTCTATGCTTCTATGTTGTTTTAAGTGTTTCGTTTATATTATCTTTTGTCTATCCAAAGTAAAGAAAAATTATACATTTATGTAGGTCTCTTGGAATCGACCTTTCTGTGGGCAGTAATATTTGCAGAGGTAAGGCTGTCTAAATTTGGATCTCCCAAGACCGTACATGGAAAACCGAAATCTACGCTTAGCTTGTTGTTGTTGTTGAATAGTATCTCTATTTGCATATTCTAGAATTGGCGCAGTACACTGCGTATAATGCATGCTAGACATACTCCGGTGAATAAATAAGCTATATCTACGCAGGGTTAATTAAGTGATAAGTAATCTACAGAACAAAACCATTCAATTTGGCGACAAGTGGATCAGTATCTACATGTTACGACTTTCTCCTCACAAGTTATGGATCCACATAAAACCAATAAATTCTATCAAACAAAATGACAAAGAATTCAACGACATCAAGAGCAATTAGTTAAGAATGAACCGTACAATCTTAATACATTATATCTAGGCATCAAGTAACGACAAGCAGTTCAGCGATACTATCTTTTCTTACAAATTTATGCCGCCAAATATGTAAAACAACCTCATTAAATCAGCATCCACCATGATATGGCTCTTTTAAGACAAGTTATTGATTGAAATCAAATCAAGTGGATTCTAACCAGCAAAATGACAAAGAACATAATAAATGTGACACCGACTATAAGAAGCAAACCAGACCCATGCAAATTTCCATGCATTTCAAAATTTTATTGCTAATTAAGTGTATGATCATTAAGCAACATGCAAACTTTCCAAGAAAATCCCAATTATGGAGTTGATCATAGTGAAAATGAGTGGACAACACATGAGAACAAGCTCTTTGAGAATGCTTTAGCTGAACTAGATCTGAGTTCTCCTTGCTTGTTCCAAAATATCAATGCTATTCTGCCTTCCAAAACTCTTGATCAGATCAAGATCCACTTTGAAAATCTCATCGAAGATGTCATGGCAATTGAGAACGATCAGGTTCCTTTGCCAAATTACGGAAGAGTTCATCGGGCTGATAATAATCATGAACGTAAGGGTGTTCCATGGACCGAAGAGGAGCATAAGTAACTTCTTCTTAAACCCTAGTTGGCCAAATTAGTATCTCCTGTGTTGCACTGTTGCCCTAGTAGTTGTTGTTTTGTTATGTCGTTGCTGTTATTTTTTGTCGTGTTGTTGCTGGTGTTATTAATTTCCTTGTCGTTATGAATATATATATCCATATATATACGTTTTAAAAATAACAATTGTACAAGCTTACAGTTTTTGTCGTAAACAGTTATTTTATGAATCCTTACAAATGTGGGGACCTCATTATCCGACGGCCATTTATAAATATTTCTTTTTCTTCTTCTTTGTTTTTTCCCGGGGGGAGGGAGCGGTCATGTTTATCGTAGCTATAATTACTTGCCCAACTAATTAGTTTAATTCTGATAAACAGGTCATTTCTTGTAGGATTAAGCAAGTTTGGAAAGGGAGAGTGGAGGAACATATCAAAGTACTCTGTGCCAAGCAAGACTCCATCCCAAGTGGCCAGCCATGCCCAGAAGTACTTCAGGCGAGTCAAGTGCTCAACCCCAATCGAGAAGCGTCGACACAGCATCCATGACATTAGGATCCATAACTCCTCCATTGTCGAAACTCCTGCGAGGTACCCCAACCACCATGCCTTCATCGCTCATATCGTTCATGATCGAGTCCGTCTTGACGCTTCCAGCAGTAGCAGCAACAACAACAATAACAACAACTCGTCTCAGAATTTCTCTGCAGCTGCTTTTCTTAACCAAGCTAACTATCCTTATTCTCATAACTAGGCCCCCTTTAAGTGCAGTTCCTCTCATTACTTACAGGTCTTTCGAAGATAGTCTTGTGCCTGTTACCATAATCAAGTTATTTATGTCTCGACTTTCCATCCATATCAGAAATTAAGATGTACTCGGGTTTCATTTGTTATCGTTCTTTGTGAGATCTAATTAATAATAAAATAAGTTAATCCATGAAGTTTGTCAACATCTGTCCATTATAGATAGTATGTCATGTAACGTTAAGAAACCAATTGGAACAGACTTTTTGAAAAGCAGATCTTGACTTTCTAATGTTATTTTCAGTGTAGAAAAGAGGGGGGGGGGGGGGATGCAAATGTATTTTAACTCTCTAATTTAATTTTTCCGTATAGAGAAGGTTAGAAGTCAAATGTAACCACCATTTATTTGATACGTCTTAGACTTTAACACGTAAAACAGATCGACAGGCACAAGCTTATCCAACTTGTAGGATTCAAGGTTTTTTTTTTTTTCGAATAACATTTAATTAACTAATAAAGTTTTTATAATTTTTTTGGATCGGATAAAGATAAAGTTTTTCCAATTATTGCCAAAGGTATGAGTTTTTGAATTTTCTTATGCGTCTTCCCTTTACACAATAACAAAAAGAAAATCAAAACTTTTTTACGAGTTAAGGCCTGTTTCTTTCATTTAAAAATATGGGATAGAAAATGGGTGGAGTTGATTGAGATTGGTTGAAGTTGGTATTTTTTTTATTATTATTGAAATGGGTTGACGTGGATTGAAGTTGAAAATTTTTTACTGAAATTGGTTGAAGTGAATTGAAGTTAATAAATTGAGATTTACCAATAAAAAAACAGGCAATCGAGCACACAATTGCAAGTCCTAAAATGAAATTGCTAATTATATTATAAACATCGTGCCTCCATCCCTGAAAATGCATGATAAAAAAAAGCCAGTAAAGTCATCTCATTAATTAAAATAAGAACAGGTTTTTAAAAATGTTGTCCTTATTATTATAATAGATAATTTTTTAAAAAAAGGAAGAGAATTTACAAACTTTTTATAAATATCATATCTACAAGGCTACAGCTATTCAAGCTCACACTTAAGGCAAGGAATCTTAAAGATCACATTTTTAAGCTTTAACTAATAACTAGTTTTAAGTAGCTATGTGATGCATAGGTAATTTCATATGTTTTTTAATTGTGGTAATTGTTTATAGTTTGATATTAGGAATATTATAATGAAAATGTATTAAAAGGAAATATAGTCTTATCATCAAAAAATTATTTTACTTACTTGGACTATTCTTGACTTCTTGTACTCTGAAAATTAAAAAAACTGGTAAGTTTTTACGTATTACAAGAATAATATGTATTAAAATACATAATCTTACCACGATTAGTTGTTAATACTAACTTGAACTCTCATGCTTTAAAAACCAAAAGCAAATTGATACCTTTTGATAGTAAATTTTGGTAGTATTTTGTTGTATATATATATAGGATTTATAACTAAAATTGTATTGCATATTTAATATCTTTAATGTTCCATAATTACTTACTTCGATAGTAAAATAGATAAGAAAAAATAATAATGATAAAACTCAAATGTCTTTTATAATTTCTCGATAATAATAATAATAAATATATTTTTATGGTAAATAAGATATACAATATCAGAACATATGTATATGACTATGTGCTTTTGGTAAAAATTATCCATAACCAGTTCATATATTTTGTTCTAGTGCAATACATTGTTGTTTTTTTTTTAATAATAATGTAATACAATGTTTTTGGTAATATTGGAGGTGAAATCAATAATACGATTTCTTTTTATCAAAAGTATATAATATAATGTTTCATCAGTATTGAGCATTGTCTTTTCTTTATTTGGAAAGAAAATGTTTAACATTGTAATTAACATTTTTGGAGGAAAAAGAAAACCTTTCATTTGTAATTAACTAACTCCATTTTTTAACAGAAATAAAAGCCTTTAACAACTTGTTATGAAGTAAAATGTGAGCTCCCAAGACATGGTTGCTTGCTTCCCACCTTCCATTGCCGTTATAATTTAGAAATTAGAAAAATTAATACAACTGTTAATCCAATGGGCATTTTGTCCATACTTTAACTAATCCTGTTTATTCTCTTCTTAGAGAAAGAAGATTCTCTGCTTGAATAACATACTCACTATTATGCTCCATAATGTGCAAATAAGCCTCCTGAATGAATTGTGAACTCACAGACTCTTGACGCTAGTTTATCAGTAAATGCTTTTCCTTGGGGATTTGAGGAGCTCTTTGATCACTTCCAAGACCCAATTATTGTAGAATCGGAATATCGTCGATATGATCTTACATTCAACTAAACCGACATAAATTACTGTAAAACTGAAGTCAGGTATGATCTTACATTCAACTAAAACCGAAAGTCACAGAAGCCTGAGTTGAACCAAACATCAATTCACCCGATGCATGCCTAGCTTTACCGACACCGACCTATCTAATATAAACATGCTTTAATCTACTTAATAAT
Source organism: Selenicereus undatus (assembly GCA_017589665.1). Taxonomy (NCBI): domain Eukaryota; kingdom Viridiplantae; phylum Streptophyta; class Magnoliopsida; order Caryophyllales; family Cactaceae; genus Selenicereus; species Selenicereus undatus. The sequence goes on along the minus strand of JACYFF010031952.1, from coordinate 13,335,738 downwards.
TAACCCGATCATAGACTAAATCCGAACAACCAATTTGCCAGGCCTAAATTATAAATTGCCACACTGCATCAGCAGTTCAAAAATCGGCTTAATGACACCTAAATTTTCTGGACAAGAACACAAGAGCAGCACCCAAATTTGATAGAACTTGAGTCACCATCAGCGTGGAAGACAGACCGGCAATGGAAAATAAGTGCTCAAATGTTTTCCCAGCAAACGTGGGAAGAAGAAAAATCCAAGCATATCAACCACAAGGAACAACAACAATCGATCCCTTTCAAAGCTCTCAATATGAGCCTCTTTTTGGTAATCTTTGAGGTCAAAACAATGCTGAATGAATTGCATCTAGCAACATATAGACATGGCTGAATATTCTTCAATCCCCAAAATCAGCCAACTATCCCGCAGCAGCATCGTGACCAATTCAACACACGAAATGACGAAAATGCGGTATGAGATAACATACACTTATTTTCCGGGCCCTCTTCTTTATTTTCTTGTAAACCTTCTAGCTGGATAACAACTTTACAATCCTATGTATGACTCCAGGAATACAGTGGATTATGGCACAAAAACAAAGGTCAAAAGAAGGGGAGCGGAAAATTTACAAGACAGGGTAGAGAGGATGAGGAACAGGCTGCCGACCTTTTCTCAATACTATCAATAGAAGGCAGCGGCTATGTTGTGAGAAGTGAGAACCCATCTTCCATCCAAGATGTGACCCTTTAACAACAGCTTGGTTTCTCTGTCCAGGAGCAAACATAAGCACATGAGCTTTCTCTTCATTATTGCCAACTAAAAACCCCACCAGTCCAAGCTAGGATTAGCTCCTCTCGGCCCACACGAGAGACTGGGCTGTGCTGTGCTGGCTCCATCTGGAGCCAGAAGGCATTGGTCTCTCGGGCATATAACATATTAGAAAAACAAATGAGAAAGACGATATTAGAAAAACAAACGAGAAAGACGATAGACACAGACTCAAGTGGCCCAAAACAGGGTAATTTGCAGACCAATATAGCCAAAGAAACAAGCTTCTGTTCCTCGACTAAAATCAGTTGAGCAACCCATATATGAACCCACCAGTTATGCATGCCTTGTTTGACTATTTGTGCCCTCTCAGATCAGCCAAAAGACAAACCCACCTTGGTTGACACATGCCCGGGTCACTCAGGTAGGCCCACTTCATCAGGCAAACTGGCTATCACTAACCCCGCATTTTCCCCTTTATTAACGCTTCCTTTTCCTTCACATAGCCCTGACCAATTTTAGCATGGATCTGATGTAGCCCACGCATAAAGAACCTCAAAGCAAGTCTTGACTTGATATGGACAAAAGCGTTGCACATTTTGACCTCTCCAGACCTGCCAACAGCAGAGTCCATAAAAGGTTGTGCTGTGTAATCCTCCTAAATTGATGGACTCATTTGTAAGATTCATGGGCCAATGGGTTTTAAGCCATGAAATTAACCAATCAAAGAAGCACTAAATTCTATGGACAAAGGATAACAATGAAAGGTGAAAAAAATTGCCATTTGCATACCTAAGCAGAATGACGAAGTCTCTTCTTCCTTTGCAACTGACATGAATCACGTCTTTAGATACTCCATGCTATTCCGCTTCCTCTTACTCGACCTTGAAAAGAACCATATATTTGCCCAACTCTTCTTCCTCTGCTTAACAGGCTGTCCTTTAACGTCCTTGTTTTCGACAAGATCAGTCATATACTGAACAACAGCCTAAGGAACATACAAATAGAAAAAGTGTTATCAATCCTCCATGAAACCACGATAATTTTCCCAGAACTAAGAACCAATAAAGGAAGCTGCAAATTTATACCTGTGCACCCTTTTCAGCAATGTGTCTCGGTGGCACTTCCAAAGGATTTTGGTCAGCACGAAGCACAGTCAATCGTTTCAAAAACCTGAATGATTCAGGAAGGGCTCGGATCTGGTTGTTGCTGATATCAAGCTCTTCCAACATCTCTAGGTTCCCAAGTGACCTCGGGAGAGAGCGCAGATCAGCAAAGTTGTTGCTGACATTTAGCTTGACAAGGGAAGTGGCAAAACACAGGCTCTCAGGAACGGTCTCAAGCTCATTAAAGCTCACATCAAGTTCCCTCAACTTGTTTAACGTTGACATCGTAGTGGGTAGCTGTCTAATGTTATTGTACCGGACAGTGAGAATTTCAAGGGAGCCAATCTTTCCCACAGCTTCAGGGAGGGCTTTTAGTCGGTTATAATCCAAGCGGAGCTCCTGAAGAGAAGAGCATTGACCAATCGTATGCGGGAGCTCTTCTAAATCATTGGTTTCCACATTCAGTCTCTTAAGGCTAGCCAAGGGCCCAATTTTGTCAGGAAGGGATGACAACTGGTTAGAGCTCAAATCAAGCTCCTCAAGCCGGACCAACCTACCAATACTAGGAGGCAGACTTGCCAAATTATTACCCCTAAGATCCAGAAAGATCAGATTCAAAAGATCACCTATGGACTCAGGGAGCTGAGAAATTCTGTTTGAATGTAAATCCAATCTCTCAAGGGAGGAAAGACCTCCAATGGTGTCTGGTAACACCACAATCCGATTCTCTGACAAATCAAGAGAGACCAAACTTGACAGCTTACCAATCGAATCAGGCAGCCATTCAACTTGATCACCCAACTTGCCCTGAAGATTAAGCTCCAGGGTGCCCTTCTTTGCACAGACTTCAATCAAGCTTGCAAGCTTAATCAAACTCAGTTTCTGACCATCTTGAGCTACACATAAGAAAAATATACCAATTCAAAAATTAGAAATCCGGAACCTACCCATAAAAGCAACTAAACCCCAATTCCCCACATCCGCAAACAGCATAAGTGAGTATTCAAATAATTAATATTAAAAGCCAAACTTTCCACAAAATCCACCAATCAAATTGAAGAAAAGAAAGACAGGACAGACAACTAACTGAACACAAAGAAACAAGAGAATTTTCACCTGAACAAGTGGCAGTCTTGAGGGCGGAATCAAGTATTTGAGGGGCAGCGGCCTGACTGCCAAACCCATCACCATGAAAAGTAGCTTGGGAATTCTTGACATAGCTATCATCCCTCGTAAAAAGCTCCCTACTGCTCCTAGGAGGCACCTTCTCGAAGTAGAAACTGCTGGAAGAAGCACTCAATGAATCCAAATCCCTAGATTTCAAGCCAGATCCATTTGGCCCACTAACAAATTCTCTCTCCTTAACCCTAGAAGAAGACTGCCTAGAACCAGAACCAGGCGAAACGCATTGAGAAGCTCTCTGAATCAAATCGTCAAACACCTCGTGTGCGTTTTCGAGATCGAGTAAATGGAGGGCCTCTCGCTTCTGCTCTCTGCACTGGAGCTGAACCAAACGCCTCTGCATCTCCTGGTAAATGAAGAAGAGTTCTTCGGGAACTCCTTTACCTTTGGTTTGTTTGGCTATGGCGTCCAATTTTTGCTGTTCTTCTCTCTCCACATTTCGTATCAGCGCTTTCGCAGCCTCCACCTCCTCAATCCCGGGACGCGGTGGCAGAGACCGGTGCATCCTCATAATCTCCGCCACCACCCCATCCACCGTTTCCGCCGCCGCAGGGTTAGAATTGTCCATCATCACGAGAGAACAAACAAACCCAGATCGAGAAAAAGAAAACCAAAAAAAGCGAAATAAAAATTACCCAGAAAAAAGTAGAGAATTTTGGGGATTGGGTTGGGGTTCTTCTTCTACAACGTTCTAGAAGCCGAAAAGGGGAGTCCTTGCTCCTCCATTAGCGTAGATGATTGTCAGCTTCCATATTTACAAAACTAAGTACAGAAATAGTATTTACCATTTGTAGAAAAAAAAATTAAATCCCCCCCCCCCCGGGCTACAAAAAAATCAAATTATTATTGCTATTCCTACTCAAAAATCCCCAGAACAATCAACAAATGGGAATTTTAGAAAGCCCAAGCAAAGTAAAGCAGCCAAATTGAGAGAGAGAGAGAGAAAAATGGGTACTTGCAGGCTGGCTGGCTGGCTGGCTGGCAATTCTTGAACGCAATAAAATCGGGATTTTAAAAAGAGAATATCTTTATTTATTCTTTATAAAAGTTAAAACCATGCCACTATGATTATGAAATGAATGCTCAAGAATCGAAATTCGAAACCAAAATGTTGTTTGTATCCAGAAAGAAGAACCGAACAGAAGAAGAGGAGAGCGAGATGATGGAGAGGTGGAATCTGAAAAAATAAATAAATAAATGGCAGAGAGACAGAGAGAGAGAGAGAGAGAGTGAGGTGTGAAGAGTCAGGAGCTGGGCAAGCGTGGTAGTGGGATTTGGGTGTGGAAGGCTAGAATTTATATAAATTTGTGCGATGTCTTTGAGATGGTGAGCCTTGTCTGAGCAATTCTACATGATACCGTGCCTGTGTTTTAGGCGTTTTCTACTTGCTAGATGTGCGATGGGTATTCTTTTTCTTTTTTTTTTAGATCGAATGTGACGGACAATTTTTAAAGTTCCATTACATATTGTTGTGTTTCTTATATATATATATATATATATATATATATATATGTGTGTGTGTGTGTGTGTGTGTGTGTGTACTACTACTTATGTCAGATAAGATTTTGTATAGGATAAGTAGAATAAGCGCATAAAAGCGTTGTTTGTCTCTTCCTCATAATTGACCACCACATATAACATTGGTAATTATTGAAACTAAAACTATTGATCACTACAATTAGAATTGTTGATCACCAAACATATTTATCGCATATTGTGTTTTTATAATATATGTTTTTACATATGAGATTAGTTAGTTATCAATAAATTTTCTTGTAGCGATCATTAGAACCTGTCTATCATCGATATGTGAGTAGGACGTTTCATTTATATAGTGATCGTAAAATTATAATTGGTGATCATTATAAGTACATTTGTTGATCATAAACCATACAATCAATTTGTAGTCAGGTATACCTTTTTTTTTTGGTAAGTTTAGCTTCATTTTCATCAAAAATCATAAGATAAGGTTTTTTTTTCAAAGATATTATTTAGTGATCAATAGATACAGTTCTAAAGATCATTAAAATTATATTTGGTAATCAATTATTCTATCTATGGTGATTATAATGAATGTGTTTGTTGACCACAAATCATACACTCAATTCTAGCTAGGTGAGCCTTATGTTATTGAAAAATCATTATAGATATTTTTGTTTAAGATGTTAGTTAATGATCAATAGATTTAATTTTAGTGATCATCATAATTATGTTTGGCTATCAATTAATCTATTCATGGTGATCATTATAAATTTGTTCGTTTATCACAACGCAAATCCTCAATTATAGTTAAGCGGGTTTTATTTTTAATTTATTTGAGCTTTACTTTCATTCAAAAGTTCATAATATTTGGTTTTACTTATAATCTTAATTAGTGATCAACAGTTTTAGGTTCGGTGATAATCAATACTGCATTTGGTGATCAATTCTGAGTAAGAGGCAGACATCACCTTTATGCGCTCATCCTACTCATTCCACGGCGTAGTTCATCCTATATGAGTAGGTCCATGTATACATACATACATACATACATACATACATATATATATATATATATATATATATATATATATATATATATATATATATATACATACATACATATAAAGTAAAAGGCATAACTAATTATCTGTAATTTAGTGACACTTAATTCATATATCCTTTAATAGAAAGCATCTTCTTTAATTGGTATATCTATAATATTTAGCAGTTAGGTTGTATTGTTTGTGTGGCAGGTTTGTTGCTATTAATGCTTGGGATTTGCAATGGAATCTCCGACGGAAAAATTGAAAAATTCCGAAGAAAAATTCAATCTCCGACAGAAATTACAACGGACAGACGTCTGTCGGAAATAAGCTCGTCGCAGATTGCATTCCGACGGATTTCGATGACCTCTGACGGCTTTTCCTACGGAATAACTCGTCGAAAATTCCGTCGGTCAATTTTCAGGTCTGCAGAATTTTGGAGGGAGGGAGGGAGGAAATTTCCCATCAGAAATTCCGTTGGAAATTTTCTCCCTCCATCCAAAAAAAAAAATTGGCTCGAAAAAAAAATTGTATATTATTTAAATATAAAACTCGCTCCAAAAAGAAATTTGGCTCCAACAAAAATTTGTATATTACTTAAATATAAAACAACCACCACAAACACACAAACAAACAACCACCACATACACACAAACAACATATATTATGATTACCAAATATGAATTTTCAGACATATTATAGTTACCAAATATGAATTTTCATGTCTGAAAATGAAATGCGCTAAATTAAAAATTATTTATGACATCCACAATTGCAGTTTGAGTGTACTCCTTCCATTTCTTGTGGTGTTCATCTGAAAGTTGTCAAAAATAAAAAATTAAACATACCTCTAAAAAACATACACTTCACATACTTACAAAAAATTAATACACAACACAAATCAAACAAAAAAAAAATGCTTTGGCAAACTTAAATTATTAACTAAAACAAAACACATTATACATGTTTAACATATATAATTCAACATTTTATAATAATTTTATAATTATTATAAATGTACATACTTAACATATTTTATTCCACTTATTCAAATAAATATACTTCACAAATTAAATAAAAAATTAACATAATTCACAACCATATTTTACGAAAAAAATAAATTAAATAAACTATACAAATATGCTTGAAAATTGAATTTCACAAAATTTAACAACACATACCAAATTAATATATATAATTTCACAACATAACAATTCCACTAACCGGACTACCGGAGACAGCAATGGCAACACTCTTTAACTCACTCATAACAAATCAACTACCATAAGAAAAATCAATTAACTTAAATATTTCAATCCCAAAGAGCAAATTAACTCAAAACAAATGACTTACCGTTAAATTATAAGCAACGGCAATAATTTTTTCCGGCCACCGGAAACCATGAACATCTCCCTCTTTCTCTCTCTTCCTTGTTCCATCTCTCTCGCTTTCTCTCTCTTCGCGGTTGAAATGAACCCCTGAACATCTTCCTCTCTCTCACCAAACAATTTAAACTGAGATCCAAATGTTTTGAAAACTAGGTTAGGATCCATCGGATTCCGACGGAAACCAGTCGGAATTTTCGTCGGAAATTGGAATTTCCGCTGGAATCCAAGGGTGTTTCCGTTGAAAAATCTAACATCCTCCATCGGGTGTCCACGTCGTGGCTTTTTCCGTCGGAGATGAGCAGGTTTCCTATTCTAGTTTTTCTTTAACTAATTATCAAAAGAAAGAAAGTATTTTCTTTATTTTTATATTAGTACAAAAATTGGTGATTATTTATTGACAATTATTAAATGTTCTGTAAAAGTTTTTATATATTACTATTTCTTTTTATTTATGCATAACATGTAATCTTTCACATAAAAATTGGTAATTGTTTATGCGCAACTTCGTATCCCAATTATTTTTTTTTTATGCAATTCATGTATTTCCACCTTCTCTCTTTTCATTGGTTTCTCATATTCTTATAATGCAACATAGTGAACATACTAACTTAGTAAAATTTTTGAAACAGATATAAAACTAATGACAAAAAATCACTCGATAAAGTCAGTAATCAATATAATATACTAGATAAATGAATATTAATTTAAAAGAGACTTACCTTCAACATAAGAAAAGTTATCTCACAAATATAAAGTAACAAATATAGTTATATAAAATATCTAAAAGCTTACAATTACAAGAAGTTTGAAATTACCGAACATAATCATACTGTAAAACAAATACAAAGAGGCAAGGCGAAGTAGATGGAAAACGAGGACCAATAGCAATATTAATAATGCTTAAATTTATCACCCCTTTCTTAACTTGGAAGGCACGGGTTGTGAAAGTATAGTGGAAAATTCAACGGTTATATCTTTCTTTGGCGAAAAAGGAAGAATTTATTAATTAAAAAGCCATACATATATCATCCATAAGATATGCGGCGCACATAAATACAAAATGTAATGTCAAAATACAACCTACATCTTAAGAAAATTGCTTTTATAGACATTGATCACTTGGCTTCCTACAATCGGTCTTTCAGTTTAGAAAAAAGAACCACAAGTTTACGGTAATATCTTCCTGAAAAAAGATATTCTGATATGGAATACTTGTGTTTGTAAAGACAATATGCGGACATAAGACACTAAATTTGAAGTGACAAATTCTAAGTCGTTCTGCAATAGAATAATACTCCGTCCCTTCAAAATCAAATGCACCTAAGGAATCAAAATAAACATAAACGAAAACTCTCATAGTTGGAGAGAGGAAATGACTCTCACAATTAGAGACATTGACTATTAAAATATAAAAATATTACTAAAAGGATGAGAAAAATAATAGATAGACAGTCCGAGTGGCCGGAAATCGACCACCCCAACCCTCAACAATGCTAAATCAGTGAAGGGAAGGCGAAGATTGCGACCAAGCTGTCGAAAATTGAAGGAAGAAGAAAGCAGGATAGAGCGTTTGCATATTATTTCTGATACATACTTAAGTACTTGATCTTAACTTAAAGCTTACTTTGATTTTAGCACCGCTAATTTCTTTTATGTGCACAAAATACTAAGATCAACGATTATGATCACACTTTAATGGAGAGAAAACTTAATGAGAATTCTCCCGTATTTCTTAGATGTTTCAGTGAAAGTATTAAATAAACTATCTTTACATTGGCTGAAGTTGCAACTCTACTATAAATATGATTGGTTTAAGCTCCTAATTATACAGGAGTATAAAAACTAACAAATATATATTTAAATGTCTTGACCATTGATTTGAGAAAAATACAGGAGGAGGTGAGGATGAAAATGATCCCTCCACCCAAAAAAAAAAGAAAAGTTAAAATTAGGTTAGAAAAATCACGAGGTTTTCCCCCATAAAATGGGGCCCCAAGACCCAACAACCCACATCCGGCCACAGGGATCAGTTGTGCAAAGAGTTTCAGCTCAGTGTGGGGCCCGTGCATATCTTGACAGCTGGATCACCTATCTGTTCTATCCACCGATGTATACAATTACAACCTCCTCACCCACTCTTTTATCTACATTATTTTCTCCACTCCTTTTCGTCAAGAACTGATAATGGAACCCTGCATATGTTCATAAACTTGCCAACTCCTAGTGTATTAAGTAAAAGAGGAGGAATTATTAGATATGGGTGAGGCTGTAAATAAGCCGACTTAGTCTCGGTTAATTTTTGTGTTCAACTGTATTCATTAAGGTTTGGCTCAAATTTGTTATGAACTAAAACTCATATCTACTTGGATAAATAGTCAAATCTGATTCTAACGAAGTACTTAAACTTTTGACTTGGTTGAGCTTGCTTATTAATTTCGTTGTAGTGCAAGCTCGGCTTACATGCTTATCGGGATAGAATATTCTTTGGAAAGATTTGGGGGGGGGGGGCTAAAACCCTAAACCATAATATATGAAGCCAACGAGATCCTTAGTTGTCAGCTTATTGCAATGATTCAGCAGACCTTATAAGCATTAGTAGCAATACTTATGATACATACATAATCAATATAATCCAAAACTTTGAGACTTGCTCCTAATTGGTGGTATACATAAAGTGAAATACTTAACCACATTAAAATCAGTGCTAAATATATGTCCCCCTCAAAACCTGCTAAAACTAAAGCCCTATGAATTTGTTTGCCATCCTTATTGAATCTCCTGGCCTTGAACCATCACCTCCTAATTAAGAAAGATGAATATCCATCACATTTCAATCAATTATACGTGGTCCTTGATCGAGCTTCGGTCTCATGCTTGGGATTGTCGTGCAAGAATCTATCATCCAAAACTCATCATCGTCATTGTCGTCGCCATATCATAGAAGGCAACCACAATTTCGTTTCAACATCCACAGCTCCTTCATTCGGAACTGCTGAAAGAACTTGAACCCTCAGCTTCCTGCGTATCACCAAAAATTCCTTTTGAATTAATGGAGGAACTCGATTACAATGCCTGACCTTGGCACCGAGTATCTCCTTCTCAAGTGGTTTTTGACAATTCATACTCCCTTTTGATTGTAACCTTATGGTAACTTGTGACAATTCATCATCTTTGTCTTTTTTATCCTTCAGAGAAGCTAATTTTAATTTCTTGTCTTTTCTCCTTTTCATCTTCCTTAAGGATGATGGCTCATGAGTTGGGTCGATCCCTGAAACTTGTTTTCATAAGAAATTATACACACACTTAATTACCATTATGTTTTTTTTTAAAAAAAAATTTACATTTTACCATATGCAATTTTAGTAAGAAATTTTTGAATACAAATCGTGTGAAAATCGATGTTGGCAGGATTTTTAATGATAAATGTCTTGCTATAAGACACTTTTTAGGTGTCTTGTTTTCACTTAAAATATATATTATCACATATTAAATTGGAAAAAAATGGCATGACTGAATAATAGAAGGATGTCAAAACTTGTGAATTGTGTAAAATCATCATTTTATACATAATCTTTCACATTTACAAAATCATACATATGATATGACTTCATGGATGGGGTTGATTCGGTTAACATGTCAGTTTTTATTTATCAGCATAATCGACGAATACTAAAGCTTTATAACTTATAATAACTTATAATTATTAAACATTTGATGATTTTAAATCATAAAATATGTTAATTTAAGTTAAGACAAGACATTTAATAATGTCTTACTCCAAGACACTTATCATCAGCCTTAATGATGAGTCTTAATAATTTTATCAATTATATTGGCTGACAGTCTGACACGCATAGATCTTATGCAGTTGCATGCGATGAAACAAACACGTACTTAACGTAATATAAGTGCCGCTGAAAATGCATGCACGTACACAAGGGTCACTTGGAAAAAGAAGTTATATATTAATGGGATACCCGCGCATGTACATGTTGGACAATTTTCTGAAGATTGGTGGTTTGGTTAATAATAAAAATTGGTGAAGAATTCAATCATAAAATCATAAATAGTTTTAAATAACACTCAAAATAATTTTTTTTAGTGGTCAGTCAAAATAATTTAGTTCCAATATGGAAGGTGTTAGGCGATAATTTATCATATTTTACGTGTCTCTTTCACTTAATTTTATCTCGTATAATAACGTAATATTTAGGATTTTTTCTAGTTTTATTTACTTTTATAAGTAATAAGATCAACTAAGCAAGTGCCGCAAAAAAGAGTAAAAAGGAACAAAAGAAGACAAAGCAACGCAAGACGGGGGGTCGACTGTACGACAACCGTCGCCCCCAGCCAGCAGCAGTAGCCGTCAGCCAGGCGACCGGCATCTCCCCCTGGGCTGTCGCGTGTTGTGCTGCTTTTTCCCAGCTCTGTATAAAAGGGCTTTGCTTGGGTATTTTTGGGGGTTCCTCTCTGGCGATTTTTAGGTTATGTTTTATGTTAGTTTGGCAAATAAAAATCTCAATAGGAGGATTATATTAGGATTTTAGATTGTATTTTGGATTCAAGCTTGTGGATTCCATCAATCAAGCATAAATTTTTCTCCTCTCTCTCTCTCTCTCTCTCTCTCTCTCTCTCTCTCTCTATCTTTCACATCTTGTTCTTGTCTAGGTTTTGCTAATTTAATTCTTGTATTTAATTTGTTTAGTTTAAGTGTTTAGTTTTCATTATTAATTCATGTTCAGTTAGATTGATTAGATTAGATTAATTTCATTATGTTCCTTTCTAGTTCATGCTTTGCTTTCATATTTGGTAGTTTAGGTTTAGGTTAGGTTTTCATATTTTGTGTTGATTAGTCATTAATTTTGATTGGCTTGGATTGTGATTAGCCCTTTGATGGCTTACTAGTCTTGTATTAAGCCTAACCACACCTAATTTAAGCTTAGAACATAGAGTTTTCTCTTATGCCCGCCAAGTGTTTAATGAAATGCGTAAGAGAGCTTTCATCTTTATTTTTGGACGATTGACTTATGTCGAGATGTGAGATCAATTAGCTAGTGCGCGCGGGAGAGGGGATAGCCAGGTTTGGGACATGAAAATAGTCTCGATTCTAGTTAGGTCCAACAGTTGCTAATTTTGTGGTCTAATTGGGCTAATCCCATAAAAATAAGTGGTTAGACTAATTAGACTAGCTCATGACCCTTAAGAGAGGGTTTGAGTGGTTTTCGATGGCACAACTGACCAACTCTTGTTTTTAGTAGAAGTTGGGTAGGTTAGGGCTCACCTCGATTACTTAATTCGTCAATTGGTCAAATCATAGTTTTAAGCCACCTCTTTTGCTTTTATTAGTTTAGTTTAGCTTTGTTTTCATTTCCTTCCATCTTGGCCTAGATTGAGTCGCTCTAGCTAATTCCGGTACTTGAAACCCAACTTTCAGTGGACGACACCCCGAGTACTCAACGATAAAACCTTGCACTTTGAGTTATAAATTTTAAAACTCCAATTCTCCTATCAAAAGGTTGCATGATTATTGAGATGCCTACCTCAACAGAGGCGATGTGTATTTGTAACAATAATTAGGGTTACAAGGACACATGGATAATACATCAAGGCCCAATATAAATACAACTTATATTTACATCGTTACACCTCTCAACCTATATGGGGTGCAACTATGGGGATATTGGTCTTGAACTGATGGAACTTCTATGATGTCCATCCTTAATTAGGTGAAGATGTTAGTAACTTGAGACTGAGTATAATTATATTTGACTCGAAGATACCACTTAGTAACTGTTTTATGGGCAAAAGTGATAATCTACCTTAATATGTTGCTATGATTATGTAGAACCAGATTGGTAGCAACATGCGTGGCATATATGTTATCACAAAAGTGCCAGATGGGAACCTGCACCAATATATATACCCAAATCAAACAGAATCTGGCGAAACCATTGAATCTCCACTACAGTATAAACAACGACATGATATTCAGGCTTAATAGAAGAACAAGAGACTGTAGACTGTTTCTTGGAGCGCCAAGAGATGAGATTGGGGCCCAAGAAGACAACAAAGCCAGTGGTGGAACAACTGCTATCGGGATAGCTAGCCCAATTGATCTGAGTCATAGAAAGCAACCATGAGATCAAATGTCGAGTCAGACCGTAAAAGCAAACTATGATCCGTTTTGCCTTGCATATACCTGAAAATGTGTTTAACATCATTCAAGTGAGACGCACACGCACACATTTGAATTTGGATTAAGGGTTTTTAGATATGTTTATTGGTGCATCACTAAAGTGAGAAAACTATGATATAAAAACTTGGGAGCACTTGCTTCGATCAATTTTCTTTTCTTCTTTTATTCAACTATTAGGGATTTATGCCTAATTTGCTTCGATTTAAGCTCTTTGCATAATATTACAAATTATTGATTTGTTGCGTCATCTAGAATTATAGGTTATATCCCAATAAAATTTTTTCCAATATAGAACATGTAGAATCAAGAGAAAATGTTGATGAAGTGCAAACGGCAGTAATGCTAGATACAAGTCAAACAAGAAGAAGGAAGTTCAGTTAAATATAAATCTGCAAATCCCATGCAAGTCAAACGGCATCCCCAACCCAAGTTCCATTTTTTGGAACTCAGGCCTGCCACGTCAGCATGAGTTCCACCTGCATTTTATTCAATTTTGCAACCACTGGAACTCATTCCAGGACAATTAATTGTAATGGAGCCCACAACTTAAACTTAACTTATTACTTTTTATTTTTTTTATTGTGTTTGAGTTTTAACTTTTCTAACATGTGTGAATGTTGTTATTTTTTGAGAGCAAGGAATATTTATTATGTTGACATAAAAATGTATAAATTGATTTTATTTTTTCCTATTATTATTTGTTTGTATTTTTTTTCGAACAAGTAAAAAAAATGATTGGAAGTACAATTCAATTTAAACATAATGCAAATGAAGGATCGCAATTGAAAACAAATTACAATTGAAGATTGGACACATTCAAATAAACACATCACGAATGTTCAACTATTTTTTTAAAAAAAAAATTACATCGCCAAATATCTCCAAATAACAGAAAAAACTACGTTTGCGATGTTCTTCGAGCCGTGTGTCTCCTCCATATTTCTTCGACCAGGTCGGATTGAAGACGTGCATGTAATTCTGAGTTATGAACCTGTTGTACTCTACGAAGGTAGGCTGCATAGCATGGATGGTGGTTCCGTTCGACATTAGGTTGCGGGGTGTTGTCGTCCACATCGTCATATTCGAAACTGAGGTCATACGAATCACGCTCGTCCTCGACGATCATGTTGTGGACTATAATGCATACCTTAATTATCATACCCAATTCAGCCTTGTCCATGTTTCGTGCAGGACCACGGATGATGGCAAAGCGAGCTTGTAGAACCCCAAATGCTCGCTCGACATCCTTCCTAACAGATTCTTGACGTTCAGCGAATAATTTTGTCTTCGCTCCTTGAGGAAGGGGGATGGTCTTCACGAAGGTGGCCCACCTCGGATAAATACCGTCAGACAGAAAGTATCCAATGTTGTACTTGTGACCGTTGACAACATATTCACATTTTGGAGCCGCACCCTCGTACACCTCTTGAAGAACATTGGATTGGTGGAGGACGTTTAGATCATTGAGGGCGCCCGGGCATCCAAAGAATGCATGTCATATCCAAAGGTCGTAGGAAGCAACAACTTCAAGAATCAAAGTCGGAACTTTGTACACTCCTTTCGCAAATACTCCTTTCCAACCCGTGGGGCAATTCTTCCATTCCCAATGCATACAGTCGATGCTCCCTAACATACCCGGAAAGTCTCGGGCTTCTGCCACTTGCAATAAACGATCAACATCAGCTTGTGCTGGCTTTCTTAGGTACTCTTCCCCAAACACTTGAATGATACCAGCTGCAAAATTTTTCATGCATTCCATAGCTGTGCTTTCACCAATCTTTAAGTATTCATCGACACAATCAGCCGATATACCATAAGCCAACATGCGCATGGCTGCAGTGCACTTGGTGAGTGGTGACAACCCACGCCTACCGAGACCATCGTGCCTCAATTGGAAATACTCAAAACGACTCTCTAAGGCGCTAACTATGTGAAGGAATAAGTGCTTTTGCATTCGAAATCTACGCCGGAAATGGGTCTCATTGTAGATGGAGTCATCAGCAAAGTAATCTTTATAGAGGCGATCATGTGCTTCTTGTCGATCTCTCTTCACAAATCTTTTCTTTTTCTTGGGTCTTTGTGATGATGATGAAGTCCTACTTTGTTGTCTAATGTGTCTTATCTTTAGGGACAACTCCAACAACTTCGAGGCATTTTCATTGTTGACGATATTTTCCAATATCGGTGAATCATCGCTAGATTCTTCTAGGATGAAAGTCAAACCATCTGTTGAGGCTGACGTTGTGGAGGACGATGATGAATCACTCATTGTTGTATACCTGTGCATATAAACTTAAAGTTATGAATGTTAGTCAAATAAAATTTTTGTATTAGGAAAGTAACATTGTGTGACATTTACTTAAAAAAAAATTAGAAACAACTAATTGCGAATTTATATGTAATGCATGAACTTAGAAACATCTTGGCAATAAACATGTCATTAAACAAATGTAAACGTTTGAAGTACAACTAATGTTTCTTGAAAACACAATAACAACAAAAACTACATCTAAGTAATCAATCTAAAGAAAGGTCAATATCAGAGGAGGACAAGTTTCCACGATAGCGGCTTCTAATTTCTTCTTGAATTGGGCCATATCGAGCTTGATCTTCAGGACACATCTCCGAAATGTTCATTTTCAAAATTTTGTCCTCGTACTTCATCTCCTTAAGGCGCTGCTTCCTTTCTTCCAAGGATTGCTGTCGATCTCTTAATTCAACAGCTTTAGCAGCTGCATCTGCCTTCTTCTCTTGGGCTTGGACATATCGCTCAAACATGGTGCTATTCTTCACATTTGTTGCCCGTATCGTCGACATTTCTGTTGTCACGATATCCAACACCGGGTCTGGAACTAACTCCTTCGCCTTTCTCTTGGAAACTTTTGTTCCAATGGGGCGAATAAGCCCACCAACTACTTCAGTTGGTGTACCCTCACTAGCAGGAGTTGCAGGGGTGGTAGAGGTGCCAGGGGTGTCACTCTCAGAGCATGTACCCACCTCAGTTACTTTGAGCTGTTTCGAAGACGCTTCGGCGGATTGATCACAGAAGGTCTCCCATTTTGGTTGGTCCTTCAGTAAGACCCACCAATGCATGAGGTCAAAAGACTTTCCCACCATAGTAACGTAAAGATCTTGGGCATTTTGCACTATGTCGTCATCATTTGCACCACTTGGCTTCGCTCGGTAAGCCTGACCAACACAAGCGCACCATTTAAACTAATGGAGCTGCTCGATTCCATCGGGCATTGCACACCTTCCCCGTTCTCTTGGAAGCACCGTCGGGTGCATGTTGGTTGAAGATGTTGGCCACTTTAGTCCAAAAACCAGCTAACTTTTGATCAGCTCCGGTGATTGGATTGGTGCTCACATTAATCCATGACTTCACTAAGCGGCGATCCTCTTCTAATGTCCACTTAGGGGGCTGCACGCCACCTTCCTTGTTGTTGGGGTTATTACTTGGCGAAGGACGAGGTGCTGGTGAGGTCGTATGAGGAGGTTCAGGTATTGGTGAGGTTGTATGAGGAGGTTGAGGTGGGTAACATGGAAGGGGCATTGTTCCATAGGTAAAAGTTTGTGGAGGGGTGTTTGGTGGTGGACGGTAATGTTGCCAATTTGTAGGGTATTGTGGCGGATATTGTTGGGAATAAGGTGGGGGATTATATGGTGGTGGATAGTGTTGCCAGTTCGGGGGTCGTGGGGGAAGGCTTGAACTATTCCCAAATTCACTTTGTGACTCGTCCCCGCTAAGTATGTGCATAAATGATTGTGTATCATTCGGGTCCATTTCAACGTTCACCTACATTATAGTTTAAGTTCAAAGTTCAATCTAAACTACTCAATTCAATTTTTCGATTTTTCAGAGAAAATCAAATATTAATACATAATTACCATATTTTTAGTTTGAACAACTAATTCACCAATTACGCGCGTGATATTAACATCTAATTATTTAGATTATAAGTTAAACACAACATCCAACAGCATAAACGTAATCTTACAAATAAAATTTAAAACTTTCACATTAGCTTCTTTATGTTAATAATGTGATTTAAGTTGTTACCATATTAATCACAACGTACAAACGTTGATCGCAACATACTAAATTGCAAAAATAAATCAATCTAATTAATTTTT
>JACYFF010031952.1:13304801-13318450 GCA_017589665.1 Selenicereus undatus | reverse complement strand
TATTGAACTTGACAAATTTAAATTCCCATTAAATCATGACCTTCGTTCATAATTTAAATATTGAACTTACGAATTTAGATTAAAAATTAAACATAACATCCAACAACATAAACGTAATCTTACAAAAATAAATTCAAAAATAAATCACAACATACTAAATTCAAAAATAAATCACACTAACTAATTTTACAAATTTTCATCTTTTTCACATTCCAAATTCTATTAACTACGACACATACATCTAACAACATAAACATAATCTAACAATTAAACTTTGAAATTTTCACATTATCTTTACTTACATAAATGTAGTAAATATTAATCAAATTTTCACATAACATCTAAGAACAAAAAATATGTACAACAAAAGATACTTACAAATTTCTTCACTTCACTTTATCTTGATTCCTCTCAAGCTCACAAATCCACCTCTCAAATATCTAAACAGCAACACCATATAAAGAAAAGTAATTAGTTCAAAATTACAACTAAATAAATAAACCTAGTTAATTTAATTAAATCAATAAACATAACTAAATAATAAAATTATTTACAACTTACCACAATTTTTTCCTCTTCACTTCAAATAGCAGCAAATAATACTTTAGATTCAAATAAAATTGAGAGAGAGAAAAATTATAATTGATTTACAACATTAACATTCATATTTATACTAATCATTTAACAATCAAAAAAAAAAAATTCAATGCAAACCCAGCCTCTTAGCCGTTGCTCCAACGGATACCAAAATTAATGGCCCAACTTCCCAACCCACGCCCATTTCCAAGGCATTTTTTGATTTTGGCAGAACACGCTCAAAACGCAGCGCTCCACGTTGCCCCGCCCTACAAAACGCTGCGTTTTGGACCCAGAAAACGACAAAAAAGATTGAACGCGGGACGGACCTGTGCGCGGTTCCGTCCCCCGTTTCCTCCACGCGTGCACTGCGTTGCCCCCTCCCCGTGTCACACGCGGTCCCCCTCCCCTTCACGCGAGCCTTGTGGCTGGGGATGGCCTTATTAGTTAATTGTTGATTTCATAGTTAAATTAAAAAAAAAAAAAAACCCTTGAGGATACCAATAAAAGAGGATACGAATTGAACACTATGAAAAAAAATTGAACTGTACATATCCGATAATATTAAAATTTTCATATTATTTTATCTTTTTGAACGTAAAATTACATCTGAAAAATATAAAGATCAACCTAATTTGTTTGAAATAAATAATGAATTCATTGCTCCAAATTCATACAACATCTACAATAAATTAACCTAACCTGTACTAACCTGTTCGCTTTTGTTTTGAATGACATGACTTATGTTAGAACACAAAATCCATCAACAAATTATGACATGTTATTAATTGTATATATATAAGTAATTTCATGTATCAAAAACCTCATGATAAGTTTGTGTAATAAATAACAATTAGTATTCAACTGCAATAAAGAATTTGTTCCTCTTGGAAATAAGACAAAAGATTCAAACTACTCTGTTTCCATGCTTATTATTCCAATAGAGTAGTAGTAATAATAGTATATGGGCCACATATAATTATATTGCAAATTAAAGTTGAGATAAGCAAAGGAACTTTAAGAAAGAAGGCAACTGTAATATTTGTTTTTGAAATTTAAAAATCTTCTATTATTAACTATTTACATATTGCCCATGTTCGGTAAAATTCGCGGTTCAAGTAGCGGATAGTGGTTCAAGTAGCGGATAGCTGTTGAGGCAGCTGATAGCGTTTCTAATTTAGCTATTAGCGGATAGCTGTTCAGATGAGCAGTTGAAATAAATATATTTTTAAATTTAGCTGTTGGGTTAGCTGATTAAGGTAAATTGATATAAAAGGGCATAGATAATTTCCAAATATAAAATTTCTTAAGGATATTTTTTGGCAAAAAAATGTGAAACGCTACTTTTAAATGCCAAACGTTAAAACTATTAGTTTTTCAGAAACGCTGCTTAAAATGCTAAACGCTACTTGAAATGCTAGTCAAAACACTATGTTACTGAACACTAAAAATTATTTGATGAGTGTATTGACTTAGTCAAAACACTAAACGCTACTCAAAACGTTGTTGCCGAACATGCCTATTATCTATCTACCAAAAGTCACTCATTAATCAATATGATAAAATATTAGAGAAGTTATAGAATTTTTTTTTTTTGAGTTAGGAAACTTATAGAAAACTTATCAGAAAACATATATATATATATATATATATATGTACATATATATATATACATATATATATATATATATGTGTGTGTGTGTGTGCACGCACGCGTATCTTCTCATTTAATATCCATGCTTTTTCCAAAATTTCAATATGATTTTGCCCTTTTTACAAATTTTTCAAGGTGAAAATAGTAGGAATTTTATTAGGTGGAATACATAAGGTCTTTTCTTGAACTATTTCAAATACCTCAGTTTTCCAAAAAAAATTACAAAAATTACAATTATCAAAGAATGAAAATTAACAAGATTCCTTCTGACGATAAAATACCTTACAAATTCAATGTAATAATATAATGATAATATTGATTCAAATTTAGAAATAAAAGTAACTATCAAAAGAAATTAAATTCAGTGTAATAATATAATTCTAATATTGATTCAAATTTAATTAGAAACAAAATATCAAAAGGAATTAAAAAGGTTAAAAAATAAAAAATATATACAAAAAATAAAAAATTTTAAAACACGTGCAAATGCATAGGCACAAACTAGTATTATCAAAATACTCTGAACTTTTCCAATCCAAAATATATATATAGTTGTGCATTTTGTGTTGGTGGAATAATTAAAGTTTTGTGTAAAATGAAAGATTTGCACACATCTGAAAAACTATAAAAGTGTGTTCCTTTAATTTCTTTGATGTTATATAACATAAGTTGATTCAAATAATTTCATATTTGATTTGTTTCCTTAATTATTTGGAAAAAAAAAAAACAACATTCTCAATTTTTATCTTAGATTTCAACTCATTGTTCACTTATTTTCTCTTATTGTAGATTATTAAAAGTAAATAAGCCTGAAGATTGAAACGTTGGAGATTATTAACAACCAATCTGAAGTTTAAATTATAAAATTTCAAAAAAAAAAAATCTTTGTTTGGACTCACATTATTTATATTTTTGGACTCACGTTATGATGAACGGAAATTTGGTTGAGTTGATCACGAATAATGCGCGGACAAGAAGAGCGATGGGCGAGCAGCGACACGTGGGTTCACATGAAATGATGAAAACAGCCGATAAAATAAATATTTTATAAGGGAAAAAAAAAAAGGAGACTCCCTGAAATCCAACTGCTTTCCAGCTGACCGTGGGCGTCCTGAAGAACCCAATAACTGTTTACCAGCTGTTTTCTGCTGTCCCTTCCTCCGCCCTCTCATTCACGCTCGCACTCACGTGCACCACCCACAAAAAATATTAAAATAAGCCGTACTCACTACTACTTGAAAGATCACCTTATCCATCTCCTCAATTATACCACCACTCAATTATTGATTTGAGCCCCCATAACAACCCCCCCCCCCAACCCCAAATCCCAAAAAAAAGCAGTACTTCCATCCCTAAAAAAGGAAAAAGGAAAAACATGAATTATTATGAGCTACAATGCTTTTTTTTATGTTTTACGATGATTAATAATATATTTTGAAATAATTGTTTAATTTAGAAACGTAGTGACTTTTGTTAAAAAATCAATTCTAAATGAATTATTAGTTATCCCAATATATTATTAAAAGTCAGTATAAAAATATTCGCTTCATAACATATGTTACATGAGACGGTCTCACCTGTAAGTTTACTATTAACTTAATAAATGGGTAAAGGCAAAATCAACATCATCAACAAGTGTCAATCTTATCTTACTTTAGTCGTCCAAATAATGACTTGTTCTGGCAAAATCCAACCAAATCAATCTAACTAAAAGTGCTTGAAATGCAAAATGTGTGAAGATGTAGACGTAAATGTAGAACCACATCGGACCATGATTTATGGACATATATGGATTAGATAAGGACACGACGATGACAAATTTACATAAATGCACCGTGTCCATGAACTTATTTTGTTTGATAAGGATTAATGGGGGTTTTTTTTTCAAAAAGAAAAATCTTCATAATGACTTCATTAAATATGCTATCAATTTTGTCGAGACAGATCGTGTAAACTCTTAATTTAAAAAGCCTCTTGCAAATGAAAAGGGTTAGAGATTAGATTGCTCATGCAATGCAAACCAATTTTTGGTTAGATAATCTTGTATATGAATTGAATGTATTATGAAACTGTGGTATCTAAAGTCTCAGCATTAATTGAATATATATATATATATATATATATATATATATATATATATACACACACACACACACACACACACACACACAAGCTATCTCCCTTTTTTTGGGGTATTCTGTATAGCATTGCAAAATTAAATCTTATTAATAGATTCTTCATGATTGCATCCACCTTCAAGTAGACCTGACCAATGGAATTGGGGCTTTGCCCGACCTAACCTTTAAAAATGAGGATCATGGTCGACATTTTTTATCTTTGACGTACTTTGACTCTCAAATTGAGAGTACCTGACTATGATAGGGTTGGGCTCGAGTCAAGGTTTTGACCCTCCGACTCGACCCGCTGACCCCAACTTTTTTAAAAAAAAAAGTTAAAAGTTAAAATTGAAATAGGATATAATGGCCTAGTGGGTTTTATTTGTTCAAAACATTTTTGCTTTCCACTTTCTCATCTTCTCTTAGCCTCTCCCCTCCCACGTTCAGCTTTCCAAATCTCACTAGCTGATCTTAACCTTCTAATGATCCCTTTCTGATCTTTGGAGTAATCATAAACTACTCATTTTAATCAGTAAAATGCTCATTAGAATGTATGTAACTACGATACATTCCATTGGAACATTATATTATTATTTGGCATTTTTGTTTAGTTGGATGTTTAATGTTGAACTTTATAATAAAAATGAAATTTAGTGAAAAATCTTATTTTCTATATAGGGAATGCTTGAGAGTTAGGTCTGACCCGATGACCTGAGAGTACCCGCAAAATCAGTGTTAAGGTCAAGGGTATACCAACCCGCACGAGAGTCGGGTAGAGTTAGGGTCAAGAAACTCCTGATGACTCGACCCTTAACCCAACCCGACTCCTAATTTGATTAGGTTTACCCTTCAGCAAAAGAAAGCCGTCTTCCTAAATCATTGGACAAAAGCGGTAAAGTAAGTAAAACGTTTACACACCACAATTAACTTCGGTGTAGAGATTTAAAAAAAGCTACACAACTCAAGTATGAAATGATTCCATTTGATTAACATAAATTGGGTCAAATAATTTAATATTTATTTCCTTCATATAAGATCTCAAGTTTGAGTTTGTAAATAGAAAAAATATGAGATACAATTTATACAAAAATTCTGTCATTTTATGAGTGAACAGTAGTTAACTTCTTAAATGAAGAATAAAATATCAAAAACAAAGATAAATAAATGATCTCGCTTGATCCATCAGCTCTCTGCTGGTTCAGCAGTTGAGGGGGCCCCCATCCCAATTTTATTTTTTAAAAAAGAAATTCCGCAGCCGGCAGGGGCAAAAAACAAAAGGAAAAATTGTAGTTGTAAATACCCTTTGGACCAAAAATTAATCAAATTTCCTATTAAAAAAGATGATTGATTAAGATTGAAATTGAAAGTAAGGGTATGTTTGGTAGGGGAGGAATCATTTTCTCGAAAAATAATTTTCTCATGTTACGCCGTTTGGTAAAACAAAGAGGGGAAAATCATTTTACCACATTTAAAGGAAATTGTTTTCCCTTGAAAAAGTAGGAAAACGATTTTCCAAACCTAATTTCCGTTGCCCAATTTTATCTCTTGTTCTATTTTCTTTTAATTGTACCTAGAATAACTTTATTTTCATTCTCATTTTGTCTCTCATTCTTCTCCTCTTCTTCATGTTCATCATGTTCATCGATGATTCCTATCGTTAATCTCTATAATTATTTCTTGAGTTCTCCGATCTTGTTACAGTTATCCTTTTGAAGAACTTCGCAATCTGAGACACTCATCGTCTCACCGTTCGTTATTTTCTTTAATCTGGATTTAATATCACTCATAGTCAACTGGATAATCCTTGGGAATAGTGAAAAAATTGAGATTCATTAATGTTGACTCTTTTTTTGCTGGGTTTGTTACTGGGTATATTTCTTACTGATGTTTTGGGTTTGATTTTGAAGAGGAGAGAGAAACAGAATTCGTTGGTTAGGTCGGATCAGAATAGTAAGCAGGGAAGGGGGTTGATGGTAAAAAGAAATAAAATGAGGAGGGGGGGTTCATTCTATCAAATAGCAAAAAATGAAGTGGAAAGAAAATGATTTTTCATTATACCAAACAGCTAAAAATGTAAGTAAAAAATCATTTTTCTTGGGAAAATATTTTTCATGGAAAATGATTTTATGAGAAAATGATTTTTCCCCTACCAAACACACCCTAAAAGTATCTAGTTTTTACATGTTCGATGCAAGGAAAACATTTTTGAGGTGGGAGTGAATCAGAAATGAAGTTATTTAAAATAGACTATGATCTCTTGTTGATTCTAAATAAATGTTTGTGTTTAATTATTTTAAGGTAGTTGCTCTATGATTGTTAATTAAGACTTGTTTTCAGAATAAATTCAATTTAATTCAGTTTAGTTTAACAAGTCAAATTTAGTCAGTTTAATTAAGGAACAATAACGCTAGGTTTCCACATGATTAAGTTTAATTCATTTCAGTTAAACTATTATAAGTTCAATTCAATAAAAATAAATTTAGTTTATGAGTTTGGTTTGACAAAAATAAGCTCAATTCAATTTAAATAAATTCAGCAAATATCGGTTAAAAAGAATAGAAACTTATTTTATTTTGCAGTTAGTGAGAGCATTACATCTAATGTTCACATTTTAAAAGACCATATGTAACGAGGTTAGAGATTACCTTTCCTATTTCTAATCTCAAACATGTTCCTCATTCTTATTCTTATGGTTGTAACTTGTGATGATAACGTGTAGCCTATATATTGAGAAAGTTAGAAATTGTATGATATATAACATTAGGGGGGGGGGGGGGGGTCCCAAATAAAACATTGCAATATCATATAGTACTTTAACCTCTTCAAATCTTATTTTCTATACTAAATGTTGTTAGTGTCCTTAGATGCCAAAACATTGCAATATCATAAAGACCTTGTGATGATAACTTGTAATGTTATAAATATTATATTAAATATTATATTTTCTATGGGTTGTAGCCAACCATGCATCAAAAGATAACTAAAACTTAACCTTAGAGTTTTGACCGCTACCTGAATTTAGATCTTGTCTTAACTTGGCATTCCTCTAATAACTTCTAGTTTACATGGATTGTTAATCCCAATCACACCTTCATTAAATGAGGAAAAATGAAGGTAAAGCACATATCTACTTCGTTTCTTACCTCATGTGTTGCCAACTTATCATCAATCAAGTTCTTATATTTTGACGGATAATGAAATTTTAATCAAGAAATTGCCACATTTAAGACATTTTGTTAAGCTGTTAAGCCGTCAAGCTATGAATAGAGTTGGGTATTGTAAATAGTCGGGTTGTTATTCTGGTAGCTGGCTGTTAGAAGGTTGTTAGGAGATGGCCATATCAGCTTGCTTGTATATAAGGCACACTCTTATGTACAACTTGTAGTATGAACACAATGAATCCATCACTACATTTTTCTTCTCTGGATCCCAGGCCTCTGTTTAACATGGTATCAGAGCACTCAGGAGACATCTCATGCTGATTCGCTTTCTTTCCTCCTTTCTTGATCTGATTTGATTCATCATTGATCAAGCTTTACACTACTTAGTTTTTCGATCATCTTCGATTGAATTCTTGATTGATTGTTTGAATCGACAATCGACCTAGCTACCTTAATATCGATACAACACAGATTACGTACCTAGTTTCTGCAAGATCTTCAACAATGGAGAACGAATCTAGCAATCCATCAGCTGGCCAGAGTTTCATACAGAATGAAGGCTATAACAATGATCCTCTTTTCTTACAAGCTTCGGATAATCTTGGTATGCATCTCACCACTATTAAATTGAATGGTTCAAATTTCCAGCAGTGGAGTAGGTCTGCGAAGATAGCATTGCGCACTAGGACAAAATTAGGATTCATAGATGGTTCTTGCAAGAAACCAGACTCGAATTCATCCATGTATGAACAATGGATTCGTTGTGATAGTATGGTTGTGAGCTGGATGCTCAATTCCATAGTTCTTGAACTTTCAGAGGCCTTTCTTTACACTGGATCTGCCGAGGAACTGTGGCTTGAATTGTCTGAAAATTTTGGTCAGAATAATGGGCCACTTCTATATCAGGTTCAAAAGGAGATCTCAGAGTTATACCAAGGTAATGATAGTGTAGTTGTTTAATACACGAAACTAAAGTGACTTTGGGATGAATTGGATGATTTGAGTGAGGTTCTAGTTTGCACTTGTGTTCACGAAAATGATTGTACTGTTGTCAAGAAAACTAGAGAGCTGGAACAGAGACAAAGACTGATGCATTTTTTTAATGAGATTGAATGCTGGATATGAGTCCATTAGAGGTCAAATTCTGTTGATGGACCCTTTGCCAAATGTAAGCAGGGCCTATTGCATGATAGCTAGAGTGGAAACACAAAGGCATGTCATTAGGTCATATTCAAGTGGCCTTAAAGAAATTGCAGTTGTTGCAAGCAGAACAACTTGCACATTTTTTGGTAATGAAAAGCCAAATTCCAGTGCTCTAGTTGCCAAGAGTGGCTATGGTCTCAATCAAAAAAATAAGAAAGATAATAGGAGGCTCAAGGGAAATAGGTTCTGTGATCATTGCCAGAGGTCAGAGCACACTCAAGATCAATGTTTCAAGCTTGTAGGCTACCTAGACTGGTATGAAGGTCCAAGAGACACTGCAAAAGGGAAGAGAAATAGCAAGGTAGCAGCAAATATGGTCAGGCAAGCAGATCAAAGGTCAGAAAGTCCTTTGGATGATTATTGCAAGGGCAAGTCAGGTATGGGACAATTTGATTCCAACCTTGTTCAAGCATTAGCTCAGGAGATGATGAAATACATGAATGGGAAGACTGCTGCAGATGGTTCTTTTGCTCACTTTGCAGGTATGATTAGAAATAGCTCCCTTTTAGGTAAATGTTGTGTTGTGAGTAATGGTTGTTGTGATTCTTGGATTGTTGACACTGGTGCACCTGACCACATGACTTCCAACCTGAAATTTTTCACAAACCTTTAGCCCTTAAAGAAACCCATCCATGTTACCTTACCTGATGGATCTCTCAAAGTTGTTACACACGTTGACCAAGTTCCACTTTGTTCCAAATTAACCCTACCAAATCTCCTTTACGTATCAGATTTTAAGTTTAGCTTAATATCAGTTCACAAGTTGATAACTAATCTCCATTTCCTAGCCCTATTTACCCCTGCAAAACCCCTGAAAAATGCATTTTTCAGGACCTTTCCAATAGGCTGACTGTGGCTGTTGCACCTGTGGACCATGGACTATACCAGCTTAAATCAATTAACCAAGATGGCAATCATATCTCCGCAAAAGACCTTCTCAGGACTGGACAAAATAAAGACAGCATCAGCATAGCTGCAGCTATTCCTAATGATGTGTTTACTTCTACTTCCTCTTATTGTAAGCAACAAAATTTTGACATTGTACATGTCGGACTTGGGCATACCTCAGCTTCAAAAATGCGGCATGTTTCTTTGTGTAAACATTCTTTGCCAAACACATTTACATGTGATGTCTGTATCATGGCTAAAATGCACATATTGCCATTTACCAAGAGCACCATTACTACTTCATCTCATTTTCAATTAATTCATGTGGATGTATGGGGTCCTTATAGAGTTGCCAATCTTTGTGGGGCTCGGTTTTTTCTAACCATAGTTGATGACTTCACTCGAACAACTTGGACACAACTTTTGCAAAACAAAACTCAAGTTGGCTCTGCTATAATGCAGTTTTTTAACATGGTCAAAACACAATTCAACACCATATTGTCACAATCAGAAGTGATAATGGCACTAAATTTCTAAATACCCCTTGTCTCAATTTGTTTTGCTGAAAATGGTGTTTTACATCAGAAATCTATAGTTGGTACCCACAGCAAAATTAGGTACCAGAAAGAAAACATAGGCATCTCTTGAATACTGCTAGGGCAATCAGGCTACAGGCAAGATTGCCTAAGCAATTTTGGAGAGAATGTGTTTTGTCTACTACAAACATTATCAATAAGCTACCCATAGCAAATTTGGAATGGAAAAGTCCTTTTGAAAGACTACATGGTAAGCAACCAACCTATGAAGATTTGAGAGTGGTAGGTTGCTTGAGTTTTGCTGCAAATTTACACCCTTCTGATAAGTTTGACTCAAGAGCTAAGAAATGCATTTTTTTTGGCTATACTCTCGATTACAAAGGCTACAAATTATATGATTTGCAAACAAAGAAGATTTTTCACAGTAGAGATGTTATTTTTTATGAAAATATTTTTCCTTTTAAGGGAGACCCAGATCCCATTGGCACCTCTGTGCAAGATAACCATACTACCATTTTTCATCCTGTTCCAGCTTATGCTGCATCTGATAATACCATTTCCTCTTCAGTTCAATTCCTAGATTCAAGCATATCTTCCACTTAATCTGTTCCTCCTCATAACTCCAATCTGGAAATATCAGATTCAATCACTACTCACCCTGGCAATGCTAACTCTTCTACATCACCAACTCCCTCTGCTTCTTCCTCACTTTCTTCTCCAAGTCATGAGTCAATTTTCTCACATGCTCCAGATTTATCACAACTTGACCATTCGTCTTCACATCATGAAGGTCCAATACTTAGAAGGTCTAGCAGGGCTCAAGTCACTCCAGCTTGGTTACATGATTTTATTTTTCCTAAAACAATCACTTTAGTTGAAACCCCTTCCTCTCAATCTAATAGCCTTACTACCTTTGTTAACCCATATCCTTTGTTCACATTTGCTAACCTAGCACACCTTTCACATGATTATGTGGTTTATCTCACCAAAGTGTTGCAAACCAATGAACCTCACAGCTATTCTCAAGCAAAACTTTCCCCAGAATGGGTAAAGGCCATGAATCAAGAGCTTCATGCTCTTGAATCTAATCATACTTGGGTCATGACCACCTTGCCTCATGGGAAGAAAGCTTTGACACCAAAATGGGTTTATAAAACCAAGTCCAAACCTAATGGCACAGTGGACAGACACAAAGCAAGGTTAGTTATTAGGGGTTTTGAACAAGTCGAAGACAAAGATCATAAGCATACTTTTTCCCCTGTGGCCAAACTTACCACTGTTAGATTTTTTATTTCATTAGCCACTACTAGGGGTTGGCCACTGCATCAATTGGACATAAACAATGCCTTCCTACATGGTTTCATAGATGAAGAAGTGTATATGCTGCCCCCTGAGGGATATACTAGTGCTTTGCCTGGTCAAGTTTGTAAGCTGCGGAGGTCCCTTTATGGCTTATAGCAAGCCTCAAGACAATGGAATATAGAGTTGACAAAGTTTCTTATTAGCAAAGGTTTTAAGCAATCCAGAAGTGATTGCTCCTTGTTCACCAAGAAGGTGAATGGTTTATACACCTTTGTCCTTGTATATGTGGATGATCTTTGATTTCAGGAGATAATCAATCAAGCATTGCAGCTATTAAATCAGACCTGCATACCACTTTCACCATTAAAGACTTGGGTTTAGCTCGTTATTTCCTTGGCATAGAGCTTGCCAGGTCATCCCAGGGCACTTTCCTTAATCAAAGGAAATACATATTAGACATTTTGAAAGATGCTGGCCTTACAGGTGTCAAACCAGCTTCTTTTCCATTGCCCAAAGGTCTTCATTTGTCCTCAAAATCAGGAGAACTACTTTCTGACCCTTCTTCTTATAGAAGATTGGTGGGAAGATTGCTATATGTCACTCTTACAAGGCTTGCTATTTCATACTCAGTGCAACAATTGAGTCAATATCTTCATCAACCTAGGAAACCTCATTATGAGGTAGCTCTACATGTGCTTCGATATCTGAAAGGGACAGTTGACAAGGGTCTTTTTTATTCCAAGAACAACAGTCTTTAGTTACAAGCATATAGTGATGCAGACTGGGGCACGTGTAAAAATTCTACTAGATCATTAACAGGATATTGTGTGTTCCTGGGGTCATCCTTGATATCCTAGAAAACAAAGAAGCATAACACAGTTGCCAAGTCCTCTACTGAGGCTAAATACAGAAGCATGTCAGCTACTACTTCTGAGCTGGAGTGGATTTATTCTTTGATGCAAGATTTTTTTCTTAATCCAACCTTGCCAATCACCATGTTCTGTGATAACAAAGCTGCACAACATATTGCACAGAACCTGGTTTTCCATGAGAGAACAAAGCATCTTCGAATTGACTATCATTATACTCAAGACAAGGTCATTGAAGGGCTTCTCCACAACATTCATACCTGTGTTCAAGGTTAGGCTTGTTGGCTTCGCCCCCAATCTCACCTTGAGGGGGGGATGTTAAGCTGTTAAGTCGTCAAGCTATGAATAGAGTTGGGTATTGTAAATAGTCGGGTTGTTATTCTGGTAGCTAGCTGTTAGAAGGTTGTTAGGAGATGGCCACATCAGCTTGCTTGTATATAAGGCACACTCTTATGTACAGCTTGTGGTATGAACACAATGAATCCATTACTACATTTTTCTTCTCTGGATCCCAGGCCTCTGTTAACACATTTCTAATAGGAAGCTTCTTCATTAAAAACTTTAAAATGTAAATATTGCAGGGAAAAGATTGAAGAAAGACATAATTAGAAAGCCAATGTAACCCGATTTTCTTGATCTAAAAGAATTAGAGAACCCCAACTTCTTGTTGTCTCTAGCATAACTAAATGAGCATGTGCGTTCTTAACTCAGAACTTTTCCCCTTTTATAGAGAAGCTAAGTAGCCTAAGATGTCATTCCGACTATGTACTTACTATTACAAGTAGAGTTGGGCAATAGGTTGAGGTCAAGTTCGTGTTTATGTCGAACTTAAATGGATGGACAATTCCTCGACCTAAACCTAACCCATTTTTTAAACCGGTTGAAAAAGTTGACATGTACCTATTTAACTTTTAAACGGGTTGACCAGCTTAATCCGTTTAAGATAAACAGGTCGAGTTTAGTGGCCTAATTACCTATTTACACATTTAACATTTTCAACTAATACCTATTTACATAGTGTTAAAAATTAAGTTTTATATATCAAATTAAACAATTACTCTCTAAAACTAAAACTCCCGCGATTCATCATAATTTATATTTTATTTTAAAATTTTGTATTCTTAATTATCTAATAAAAAAGTAAACAGATATATGACAAATGAAAAAATAAGTTGACTTGTTTAATCCATTTAATTAAACCGATTAAATAGGTACTGTTTCGTGCCGATAATCTCGACATAAACCTAACTCATTTAGTTAAAAGAGTTGAACATGTCAACCCATTTAATTAAACAGGTTGAAAATCTATATCTAAACCCATTTAACTTCGTATCGATTTCAGA
>JACYFF010031952.1:13266652-13294287 GCA_017589665.1 Selenicereus undatus | reverse complement strand
TTTATACTTTTTATTTTTTTTTAATTTTTTTTCTTTTTTTTTATTTTTTATTTTGTATTTTTTATATTTTTATATTTTTTATATTTTATATTTTATAATTTATACTTTTTTATTTATTTTATTTTATTTTTATTTTTTATTTTTTATTTCTTATTCCTTTTTTTATTTTTTATTTTTTATTTAGTATTTTTTATTTTTTATTTTTTTATTTTTTGAGAATTTTGTGTAGCTTTATTTTGGAATAAAACTAAAAAGATAAAAAAATTAAAAAAATACAAATATAAAAAAAAGAAATATTAAAAATTTAAAATTTAAAATGTAAAATTTAAAATTAAAAAAATAAAAAATAAAAAAAATTATATACAAAAATAAAAAATAAAATTAAAAAATTAAAAAATTAAAAAATTAAACAATTAAAAAATAAAAATTAACAAATTAACAAATTTAAAATTTAAAATTAAAAAATGAGAAATAAGAAATAAGAAATAAAAAATACAAAAATAAAAATACAAAAATACAAAAATTAAAAAATAAATATTAAAAATGTAAAATTTAAAAATGAAAAACTAAAAAAAATACAAAAATACGAAAATAAAAGAATTCCAAATTACGATAATTTACAAAAAAAGTAGTACAGTGAACTTTTTAATGTAAGAATGATTAAATCTCACATGATACTTTACAAATTATTAAAATTATGAAGGGATGGGTTGAATTGGTTGAAGTAGGTTCAGGTAGGTTGAAGTTGGTAATTTTTTTTTCAAATGGGTTGAAGTAAGTTGAAATGGGTTGAAGTGGGTTGCAGTTAGTAAATTGCAATTGACTCACAAAAAGAACAGGCCCTTAATGATAAAAACATGTATAATAAGTTGAAAAAATACACCCTTATTTCTCCCCACTTACAAATTGATTTTTGTCTTCCCTCATTGGTGGAAAAATATATTTACCTGGTACTAGCTTTCTTTCATTTTTACTTCAAAATAATGTAACGGTTGCTTCAGCGGCCCCTCTCTCAATGCTTAGGCCCTATTTTTTTCATTGGTAAATTCAATTTTACCAACTTCTCCCTACTTCAATCCACTCTTATCAACTTTTACCCACCCTTCCAACTCTAAAAAAAATAGCAACTTCTACGAACTCTTACCAATCTTTATCAACTCTAACCAACTTCTACCCACTTTTATCAATATTAAACAACTTTTACCAACATCCTTCAAAATTTTAACAATTTCCAAATTGTCATGTGAAAATTAATTAATTTTTTGGCCACATAAGTGACATCTAGTTATTTTTTTTGGGCTGGTGTATTGAAGGAGGACATAATTAAAATAGTGATTATACGTTTAAACAATCCCCCAATTGTTACATTACAAAATATCCTAAATATATTAAAATTTAACGTATAAACATTTACAACAACACTGATCAAATAATTAAGACAAATATAATCTACAAATTTACAAAATACATCAACAATTTTCAACTTCTACCAAGTATTTTAAAAAAAAAAAAAACCAACTTTTACTAACTCTTACCTACTTTTATCCACTTCTACTAACTCTACGTATTTACCAACCCTTATTTACAAACAAAATAAGAATTCCTTTATCTTCCTTAGGGAAAAGGTCTCAGATTTATAATGACTGGATTACATGTGCTTTATTCAATTTTGTCGAACACATAATACGTATGTGTCATCAAAACATCAGGACAACCATCTGCAAGAGTGTAAGCTCATTGAACCACAGATAATTCGGACGCCACACTAAAAAAATTTCACCGATGATGTGAAGCAAAAACAGGAAGAATCTCAATTATCCTACAAAATTTAACATCCTAGAGGACCTAGACTGTACAAAACCTCAGTAAGACCTCATGAACTCATACAAATAAAAATCTCTCCTCTGAAAGCCAGGAAAGACAAACAAAATACAAACCATCCCCTTTCAACAACAGTTTCTACGAACAATTACAGCTATTTTTCCAGTTTTCTAGATGCAAAATCGCAGAATTGCTATCAAGTTGACTAGAAGCCAGCAGCAATGTTGATTCTAAGCCACATCCCAATGTTGACATCAAAATGGTCCAGCGTCTGAGCACCTTAGACTAGTTTCCCAAGGAAAATTAACCATACAACTTTGCTTCGAGAAATTAGAGGTCAATTTTGGTGTGTCCTTGGAGTGATTTCTGGGTCTTGAATTACTTTTGAGCTTCAGCCTAAAGATTCACACTCTCCAAACACATTCTGGAAATATCAGAGTCGTCAACATGTAATGTAAGCCAGGATGATTCCAAAGCAGAGTTACCCATCTGCTTCTGTGTTCAACAATGTCAAGGCCCCGAAGGTGAGGTACCTTGATCAGAGTTTTGGAGTTTCTTAACGGCCCGTATTGTCACAACTCTTCCCTGGAAAAAGGATTAGGACCTCCAGGCCCTAGTAACAACAGGAAGCTCTATATACTCATCTGTGTTACACAATAAATCCCAAGCAAACGAAATGTCTTTTTCTAACAATGTAATCTATTCAGCTTGTATTGTAGATCTGGGACAACTCTCTACTTTCTTCACCTCAAACTGAGGCTCAGCTGGGAACACGAAAATAGTAGATGCAGCGACTGAAGACTGAAAGGAAGCTGAAAACCTTGCAGCTGTCACCGTGACTTTGGGCAAGGGCTGCGGTCCAGAGGCCAGGGGAACAAGCTTGTAACTTAGAACATGCTCAGACTTGGGCAAGACAAAGACCGTATCAATGTGAGATCCAGATGAAACAAAGCCATGTGAATCCACTAATGAATACTTTATCTCCTGCAGTAACTCCGTCTGATTCTGAATTTTGATGAAGTATGTGAAGGGCTCCCCAAGGACTGCATGAGGTGGACACTCTAAGCTCACAATCACAGGGGATAATTCTACATTTGCATCAGGAAGTCTATGCTTTGTTAAGACCCCAGAAACATCAGAATTGGCAGGGCTAAGATACTCTGAATCTCTCATCCATGTCAGGCACACAGTACCCATCCTTACTTTCGAGGTTTTAGTGATAGGGATGATAGAAAAAGCCTTTTTATGCTCCTCACCCGGCACCAAGAGATTAGGTCCTGCAGTGTCCATGTGCTGATTACAGGCTGAGCGCACAGTACATGAGCTACCTAAAGCATTATCATCTCCTTCAATTGTCATAGACAATATCCTTAATGGCACCTCAGTGCAATTTTTAGCACTGACTACAAGTATACTTGTTTCATTCAGCGGCAGAGATGGTAATTTCTCAGCCTCAGCAATGGGCTTGACCCTAGACAGTAGTAATGAGTCATGTCGAAATGGGAGTAGCACCTGATGGCTGATTAATACCGGACTCTTCCCTTCAATTTGCACACTCCTGTGAACATGAACCTTTACTGCACTGGAATCATCACTCTGAGGAGAATAGCTCACTGAAACAAATAGCATGACTGGTTTTGGCCTATGCCACTTAATTTCTAATTTACATGACCATGATTCCCAAGCATTCAAAAATGGAATAGACATCAATCCAAATGAGTGCTGAATTTTTCTGATCGTATCAGAGCCTTCAACAGCTCTTTCTTCATCGGGTCCAGAAATTCCAAGAAGCTCGACATGATGACTTCCCGTGGCATATGGCTCGATTTCTCTAGGACTTGCCAGTCCAGCCCCTTTGGGGTCAACCAGATTAATTTTTAACTCACCTGAGTGCACAGAATGGCCCTTTGAGGTAATGGTAACAGGCACAACAAAAATTTCACCAACCAATGCAGGACCCATGGCATCTACACTGAGATCAACTTGAGGATCAGGTTCTTCAACTTGGATTGCCTTTTGACCGGAGAATGAAAGAGCAGGATCCTTGGTTGGTAAACTCTCCACATGCTCTTCAAACTTCCAAAGTGGTGGATCTTCCATAGAAGCTGGACTTTCAGCTCTACAACAAATTGTGAAATAGGATCCAATCCTTGCAATGACTGATATACATTCAAGCTTTCCGCTTCGACCTGATAAAGTGTAGAGAGGTCAAGAAAAATTCCCAAAAGAAAGTGTACATGAAAGAAGGCACCAACTGATCCAAAGCTTATGAACATGCATCAAGAGTGAAAACAGTAATTTCATATCTAGTCAGCAGGATTGAAGCAAGGGAAACACAGATAATGTGACGCACTTAGTCAGCATGGCAACTGATGTATTACATCAGAATCTGAGTAATTGAATTCATAATTGAATTTCAATATCTTCCAAATTGAGCAACCAGTGCCATGGCCCATCAGAACCCCAAGAATCATTAAGAGATAAAAATGACCTTTAGCACTCCAAAGCAAATTTTTCTGCCTGTCACATTAAGTTTCCACCGTTTCTCATTTAGGAGAGCAGTCCAGTCTAAAAGGCACAACCACCTTCAGTAACAAAGTGAATTCAAAAATGAACACTAAGCAAAAGGTGCAGGACTACCTACAAGATTTAACGTCGTACGTCAATCTTAGCCATTTATCTGTAAAGAGAGACAAAGCTGGGGCACTCTCAACTCGATGACTGTCTTGACTTGTAGAGTTTACAGCTGATGGAGTTCTGTGAGAATTCTGGATGGTAAAATTACATTCTGACTGATTGAATTGGACATCTAATGCATCGATCTCAAATGGGGCAGGCAGATGTGAAAGGAGAGACAACGTTATTTGTGCTGGCATGTCTGGCTTGACAGCCTGTTCATGAAATGCAACTGAAGCAAGTAGAACCACCCTAAGGGGACTGACAAGATCAATTTCAAGGTGGAGAGGAGAACCTCCAGTTATCCAAAGGTTCTTCGGAACGTCACTTGATGGTAAATACGATTCTCCAGTGACGAGCCCCACAACCTCCTTGTGAATTATCTCTCTCTTCTGGAAGCTTGGAGGACCAGCTGGGCCACATTCTTTGTAGGCAACAGAATCTCCAGAGGACACTGGTAATGCAGCCATCTCAAGAGAATACTCAACAAACTCTTTTAAGGATCCATCCTGCCTTGAGCACTCACGCAAATAACCCAAGATTTCCCACAGCAAGGTTGTCCAACCCTCACATCTATACAAACTCACAGCATAATTAAAGTATTGCTTTGCATTTTTTATTTCTCCAAGAGAAAAGTACTCTTTGGCCATCTGGAAACCACAGTATGATGCCATTCTCAGAGCTTTCAGGCCAGTATATATTTCATAGGACTTCTTAAGAAGCGCGATTATTTCAAAGGAATCCTGGAACCTCTTCCCTTCTGCAATAGCATATCGAACGAAATCTTCATCTGTAAGGCTGTAGGTACAGAAAAACATAATAAAGCCTTATCAACATTAATATGAAAGGCAGAAGCCAGAGGGGGGGGTCAACAGCCATTGAAACGTACGGTTGCAAAATGGCTTCGTCAGGACTTTGTTCTAGTAATCGTGCAAACTGCCCAACATAACCAGAAGCTACAACTGACTCGCCAGCATTTTCACCCTGACTGAAGAGTTCTGACATAGAGATAGCAAGTTCCAAGCAAGATCTTTTCTCTTTCAAGTAATGAGATGCCAGCTGTTCAAATGCAAGACAGAGTTAACAACTAAATTCATCCGATAAGCCACAGCAGAACAATTCAGCAGAAAAGACTATACAGCATGCCAAGGATCAGCAGAAATGGAATTGTATTTGTCGTCACAATTATTGTCCAAGAAAGAATTCAATGTGTGCCCTGAAGCTCTACAAGAAATTAGGTTTCACAAATGCACAATGGACCACCACACCCCTAAGACATTTCAAGCAGCCAAAAAGGAACCTGATAACATGCCAGCTTAAAAACAAAAGGCAACCATCCACCATCACCAGCGTCCAATGGAGAGTGCAACTTGTACAGCAAAGAAATACCTCTGCAGAAATTCTAAGAATAGCATGAATATTTCGATAGCAAGGTTTAAGATGTCTGGCAACTTGGAAAGTTAAAATTATGGTTCCTCCACCAGAGCTTTACTAACACCCTCCATTGTGTCCCTAGCAGATATTCTGAAGCACATAGCTAATCAAAATTGGCAGCTCTACTGCCCACTTGAATGCTCTCAGTGCAGTGCATAGCAGGGCGCCCACACAAGAAAAGAAAAAGGAAAAGAGAGAGAATAGAAATTTATTGGCCCATAATTTATCCCAATATCCCCAAAAAAAAAAGTCTTTTGCATATAACACTTTTTGATAGGAATTTAAAAAAAAAAAGAAATTCTTGAGGTATCAATATTGAAGTTGAGGTTCTCAAACTCTTCCAACTTCCACCAGAACAGTGCAGATAACCCACCTGATAATAGTAAGCCGGTTGAAGTTCCCACTCTGTCAGGGCTTTATCTGGAACATCCAAAACCATAGATGAAAATACAGGAATGTTTTTTGAACTTGTTTCTAACAACTCAGCAAAGACCAGGAACTGTCTGCTAATCCACTCCCAATGAAGAAAAGTGACTTCCGCTGCTCCTATGAGCCTCTTATAAGCAGCACAATGCTGGCGGAACCACAAGACTGCTTCAATGATTTTTCCACCATGCAGCAACAAAGTAGATATCTTGAAATGCAGCTGTTCAGCAAGAGTTTTTATTTCTACCAGACGTTGTATCGCTGGCAACCTGGTAGATGTTCCAACCATCTGTATATTAAACCCAGTGTCACTTTGGAAGAAAAATGCACATAACAACGCGGAACAGGTAGCTGATGGATGCATATATAGAACTGTAGGCATAACATAATTACCATGTCAAATCTAAATATTTTACCATGATGCAGCACTCATGGAACAGTCTGAAAGCTCTATACCAGAGAAACCAACTTGCTTAGGCCTCTTTATGGTTTAGTTATTAATTTATTATTTTACATGCTCGTCCAAACTTTGCCAATCATGAGAAACCGGCATCGTACTTCTCCCCGTTGGATTCATTAGAACAATCTATTGGTTTATTGATCACTGGTCTTTTATCTCACTTTGATTGTCCTTGTTGACTTGATAAAAATGTCAAGAGGAATCTATTAATGGAATACTATGCCATCTTATAAAAACCCCATTTTCCCAACCCCTCCCCCCCACCCCCAAAAACACACACGCACATACCCAAAAAAAAAAAAGAACCCAGTTTATGACATAATTTTTTGTGTACCAAAAAATCTAGCCAAATGAAGGACCATATTTTCCAAAATTAAAAACGAACTTCCACTTCGAGAAAACTAGGAGCCTGAGAATGTTACATGCAAACAAAGCAAGCAAGAGATCATTATGAATGGTGGAGTTCCTGACAAGCAAACCAGGACCATGAGTATTTAGTACTAGAAGTTAAACTTCCTCTCTATAAGAGTAATAGTACTGAATCTATAGAGTTCTGCTATCAGGTTCTCCATCTATTCCAAAGCATCCCTTGGGCCAATTTGCAGTAACAATAAGAAAACCTTCCATCTCCTCAAGAGGAGCTAAGATCATCCCCTATTGCTTTCAGACCATCCCTAGGAGTTTCTCCCTCATTTGCACCTCCACATGTTTTAATTATTTTATTATCCTTTTGCGTTGAAAAGCCACATGATTCAATAATTGGTTTTGTTTATTTGCTGCCGATTCTCATCCCACGATTCCTTACCCACTCTGTCAATATATTTTTATTAATGATAGCAAAAACATTTTTTGAATTTGAGGGTCCCCTGGAATCCTTTGTTGCTCATAGCCATGTGCATTGCCTAAGTCTAGATCTCCCCAGACCCCATATCATGCAATTCACAATAGAGTTGGTGTTTGGGGGAGGGGGGTATCATAAAGGAATCACTGCCTTATTAGCATCCCCATTTCTGAAACTGTGTTTCCTTAACATGGTACAATCTCACTACAACACTATGAACCATGTAACAACACACATAGCATCGCCATCCTGTGTGGGCACCCAACACTCGGACATGGGTAGAGACACTTAACTGTTCAGTTTACACCAAAACTGTACAAAAGAATCCAGAAAATTGCCGAGTTGGACACAACACCCATGTCAAGCACTCGAAACTTCAACAAGGGTACAGGCGCACAGCTGAGTCCGAGCAACATTGCAATAACCCAGTGTTAAGACTGAAACAATAACGAAATAGAAAGACTTCACCAATGCTTCTACTGCACAACTACCGTCGAATCTTATTCAAGCTATCAGGGGAAAAGCAAATACATCCAAGCCCCATCCCCCTCCCCCCAGCGGTCCCCGCTCTAAAAAAAAGATCAAAAAAATAACACCTGACGCTAGCTGGGACTCAGTCCGCAGAAATTATTCGATTTGATTAAGTTTGGCTTGGTAGAACTTAACAGTACGTAGCATCTGCGAAATATTTTGACAAGTTCCAAGGAACTAAGGATCCATCACTTTCCAGGAAATTGAAAACATGAACATTGGAAAACTTTTGCAGCTCTAGAACATAGGGGACTAAAGCAAAATGCCCCACTAAAATGTCCTCTACTTTTTTAAGGAGGACTAGTCAGCAATAAATGCTATTCAAATCCCGGGACTGAAAAAAAATAGCCTCTTACTGAGTTGTGAGTGTAAGTCAACATACACACACCTCAAACACCTTCCCCCAACACACGCGCACACACACACACACACACACACACACACACAAAAGGCGTGAACAGACACACAACACCCAAATCCCACACAGTCCTAAGCAGGATGCAGGGTATTTGTCCGGTTTGGTTCCAAGAAGCAAAGGAGACTTGCCCATCAGGCGTGGAAAGAATATCAACGTGAAAATGAACAAGAAATAACTGTGTACAAAACCTTAATAGTTATATGGTACAGTACTAGAACTATTTAACGATATCAATTGGAGGGGATTTTTACATGATAATACCTCTCTTAATGCGTGGTAAGCATCCTCGTAAAATTTTAATGCTTCAACCCAATCTCTACGAAACTCTGCATAAACAGCAACCTGCAAATCACATGTCACTGTGATCAGTGAGGAAAAATTGCTCCCAGTGACTAAACGAAATTAGACTGATGCAACAACAAAATTGAAGTTCGAAATCAATTAAAGAGAAATGCCATGGGATATTCTAAATCTGATATAATCTTCTATATCAGCCAAATCTTTACTGCCAAAAGCCCTGGTAGATAAGAAGCACACTAATTTTGATCACCATTCAGCTTTTACATTAACTCTCACTTGCAAAAAGACCTTCACTCTTCCCCTCTCTTGTAAAACCAATTAAGATTTAAGAGAGCTAATCCACGTTCTAACAGCAGATCTTCAGGCCAAGGAGAAGAAGCCTTGCATGCTGACTTTCCCTGACAATCAGCTCCTTTCCAGCAATTTTATTATTATGAGCTATCCAATTCCCGTCCCAGACCATCCATGAAAACTTCACCCCGCTACTCCCAAGAACAGTATAAGCAAAAACACTCAGGACAAATACACAAAGGGCGACAGGGAAAACAACAATCGCCAATCCCTTTTCAAGAATATCTTCTTCAAGCCAAGATGTTGCAGGTGTGCTGTCAGGCTGCAAGCAAACCAGACATAGCTTATGCCATCCTCACCAGAGTCTAGACTACAGACTACCCTCACTCCTGGACCCGAAGCAGACACAACTCCACCATCATGATCATGGACTATCAAACCAAACCTCACTCTCCCAAATAGTAGCAAACAGCCAGACCAAATTCAGCTTCCTTAAACCAGCAGGGGGTTCCAACAGATGTGAGCTATTGTCATCTTTGGGTGCTGATTTCCCTACACTTCAAGAAATTTACTCAGCCCCTTCTTCACCAGTTCAGCTGTATAGCCATCATCTATAATTACTCCAAAAGAGTACAAACAACCAATGCTACCATGTCCACAACATAAGTCTTCCACAATACACCAAGGGAAGTCCTTCACATAGATCCCTAAACATGAAGGAATTCCAGAAGAAACCCCGCTTCTCCCACACCTGCACCCAGCATTCCATGAAGACATGACAAGCACTCTCAAGGCCACTTGTAGAAGTATATTGATGTAATTTTGTTCAATTATTTTTATCTGCCGCGCTGTTGTAACAGTGCGACAGTTAGAATTGGGTACACATCAGCTCGAGTTGGCTACAGGTCGGGGAGATTGTGATGCAAAACAGAAAAAGGATTATCGAATTAGTAGTAATTTATCTTAAGCTCAACTGTATTGCATTCCATTTAGGTTAGAACTCTATCAGCTGCTAACATATTTTACTTTACTAGGATCAGGACTCTTTTTTATAGTTTTTATTTTAAGAAAGACTTTGGAAAGCAGTTTTTTATTAGGATAGCAAACTAGAATTTGATTTTATCTTGTATCCTTTTCTTTTTATCCAAGCTAGGAGTTTAGGTTAGGTATTTTGCCGATAAAAGGCTGCTATGGATTCATTATTTGACAAAGAATTGATTATGAAAAATTGAAAGTCGTCTGCAGAAATTAGAAATTCTGTTCTACATCGGTTGGTTTACAGAGCAGTTTGGGTCTAGGGTGCATTTTGAAATGCATTTTGAAGTGAAGAATGGGGGTCTAGGGTGCTTTCTTGGCATGAGGTTTCAAGCATGGATCAGCCTCTCAAAATTCAATTTTCTAATCTTTTTAGAATGGCTCTTATAAAAGATGATATAGGGCAAGATGTGACCTGTCGGAATGGCTACCAAAGTCATTGGAACATAACTCTGTTAAGAGGCCCCAATGATTGGGAAGAGGAAAGCATGCAATTTTCTGGCATCACTTGCCAAGATGAAACCTGAGGGCATTGATAAAATTGCCTAGCCTTATATCTCTTTCAATATCAAGACTACTCAACAGTTTCTGTCAAATGCTGTTCTATGGTAGGAATTGTCGTCATTTTCCTGGAAAGGCCATTTGGAAAGTCTAAAGCTTCCACAAAAGTGTGCTTTTGGACACTTGCTAAAGAAAGATTCTCATGGATGGCGTGCTTAAAATAAGAAATTTTAATGTGCCTAGTAGGTGTCCTCTATGCCTGAGGAAGAAACAGAGGGTCATCTCCTTATCCATTATTGTTTGGCTTCGTCTCTTTGTCATTTAAAGCAGTGGGTCTTAGTTGGGTTCGACCTTCAACCAAGGATGTGGTGGTGGCTTGGAGAAGAAGAATGAAGAATAGTTGGGTTTTTGGTGTCTGGTAGATCATTCCTATGGCCATTTGGTGGTGTACTTGGAAGGAAATGGATCAGCAGATCTTAGAGGACAAAGCCTCCTCCAATCAAAATTTCAGTCTCTACTTTTTAAATTTTAATAATCCTGTATAGTTGGAATCTTGTGCCTAATGTTGGTGTACTTGGATTCTTGGAAGGAAATGGATCAGTAAATTTTTGAGGACAAAGCCTCATCCTATCAAAATT
This sequence comes from Selenicereus undatus, assembly GCA_017589665.1. Taxonomy (NCBI): domain Eukaryota; kingdom Viridiplantae; phylum Streptophyta; class Magnoliopsida; order Caryophyllales; family Cactaceae; genus Selenicereus; species Selenicereus undatus. The sequence continues at coordinate 13,282,915 of JACYFF010031952.1, read as the reverse complement.
TCAATCTCTAACTTTTAATAATCTTGTACAGCGGAATCTTGTGCTTAATGGTGGGGAAAACTTGACTTTTTGGATATTGTAGATATCATTATACATGAGAGCGTAAGGGCATAATGATTTTGCACATGGGTGGCACCCCTTGGTGTCTTTCTAATGCAGTTTTGTTATTATTTATTTATTTAATAAAAAAAAGAAAAATACACAGCAGTTCTACGGAACATGCAACCATGCTTTCGTCGCTGCTGTCCCCGTTTCTAGGCCACAGCTATGGAGTTACTGCCACAGCATAATAACACCTCTACCCGTAGTTGAGATTAGTTTGTGCTTGGTTGCTAGCAATCGGCCATTGTGCCTTTTGCCTATCCCTTATGTTTATTTAGTAGACCCCAAAAGGGGAGGGAGTTGAAAAGATGATATCTTAAAAGTTTCGGCATATTTTGTACTTCCCTGAAATGAAAGGGAGGGGCTTGATTTAAATAAACACGGAGCATATGTAAAAGGTGGAATCACTCATCCTTACAATTAGGACTCTGGGAGTATATCTGTATATGTCATCCAGATGCTCGCGAAGTTTATCATACTCCAGATGTGTTCCATGTGTCTGAGATGTATTCTACGTGTCTCACTTTAAGGGCAAGCTATATGTGCTTCCACTCAACAAACCAGGGGTCTATCTTAGGGCTCACTAAGACTATCTTGCACCCACTTCACCCTGAACAGCAGTTTATGAGCATCCCCATGATGTTTGCCCCTACAAATGCACGATTAAAGAGGTAAACCAAGAGAAGAAAAACAATGCTCCGTTGAAAAACAGGAATTACTGTCAGATCTAAAAAACTTCTGAGTGCGTGGAGAACAACCAAGGAGAGTACAAAGAGATTTTTAATGTGGAACCAGACTTAGAAAATTCTCAGAGAACTCTGATACAGCATCAGCCACCGTACAACCCATATTCAAGCCAATTATGCCGGAACTACTCAGATGGGATTCATTTGCAGAGTGATTTGAAGTCTACTGATCTCATTACTGCTGAAATGCTCCTAGAAGTGCAGTCTATCAAAGATTTCATCTTAACACAAAGGTTGCCCAGATTCATTTGAAGAACAATTCAGCAACTATGCTCTTGTCTTCTTTCTACAGTTCTTTAAAACTGGAGGATGAATGTTTCCGAACAAGGGGACAATGATGCAAGACAAGAAAAGGGTTATCAGCAGTAATTTATCTCAAGAAATCGTTAGTACTTGAATGTATTGTATTTTATTTAGGTTGGGACTCAAGAAGCAGCTAACATATTTTATTCTACTAGGATTAGAACTCTTTTATATGCCCATCTTTAGAGTTTTTATTTTAAGAAACACTTAGGAAAGTAGCACTCTATCAGGATAGATTACTAGAATTTGATTTTTCTCTCATATTCTTTTCATTGTATCCAAGCTCAGAGTTTAGGTTACATATTTGCCTACGTAAGGCTGCGATCCATTATTGACACAAGTTGAGACAAAAAATTGAGAGTTTTTGTATAGAATCTGTGTTCTACATCATATTGTTGTTTAAAAACGAACCCACTTTTCATTTCTCATTTCTCGTTCTTTATGCAATAATACCATAGCTAAGTCCATCATTTCCTCTCTCTATTCTTATCTTTATTGTTTTGCTTCCATAACATAACTGCTACATTTCCTCACCATTCCCGCAAATTTGAGTGCAGGGACCAAGAATAGCTCTTCGAGAGCAGAAGTCTTCACACCAGAGCTTTTAGCAAGAACTTAGCTACCAATATGTACTGGAAGAAGCACTTCGGTTTAGACTCACGGCCAATTAAATTCTAGATAGATTCTTGTAGTTTAAAAAAAAGAAAAAGAAAAGAAAAGGAGACTTCCATATACATCGCTTAATGTTTACCACTAAGAAAAGAAACATAGAGTCATACCATTCAAGGAGGCATATGGACATAAAATTTCCACATTCCCACATAACCGATTAAGTCAGCACAGTTGGTGCAGAAGCACCCCCCCCCCCCCCAAAAAAAGGAACAGAAAACAGAATTGATGATGAAAGAAACCTGCAGCCATACCTTAAAGCAATAACGGGCAGCCAATTCAGCATAGGAGAAGGTTCTCTTTTCTATCCGTGTTCTAACTCGTCGTCCTTCCTCCCGGTAATATATATTTACCAATTCAGAAAACACAGCTCCTAGCCTGCATAAATGGCACAAAATACATGAAATGGATTAAAAACAAGAAAAACAAACAAGGGCAAGATGAACATGTCAGTTGAGAATCATGCCTGTTAAGAGACTGTTTTACTTCTGATGAATCTCTGACTGAGAAGTTGACAATGTATTTAGAATCCACTTCGACACGTTTGCGTAGAGCAATCACACGATCATCATTCATGTTATCTGAATGGCAGCAGTCACGTTTGTCATTTTTCAGATGCTACACGGATGGCAGTTTAAAAGCAAAATCTCAAAAAAACAAAACTAAGCTAAATCAAACTATCAACAATGCTGCTTTTCTCCCCCATACTTTAAAAAATTATTGAGCCTATGTTCCCATGCATAAAACTTTGCTAGGAGTTAAGTGTGTTAAAAAGTACGATTACTAAATGCAAACCAGCTTGCAGGGATGCCACAGTCAACATCAGATCTATTATTCTATGAGATCTACAGGCTATTTTTGTGTTAGTAGTATCATGCTGCCGTCGTGCACATTTACATCAGCATTGAGAGGCCTAACATATGTAAATCTTCTTATAACAGAGAACAGCAAATTAACTTTTTATTCTTTTAGGGGAAGTTTGGTGAAGAATGTACAAGCTAGGAACATCAACCACCCGAAACTAGAGTAGACATGTTTTACTGGGTAATAAGTAATCAAAAATCGTATTAAAACACCGCCAAGGGGATGCCATAGTCATGACGTCATTTGTGTACAAAAGGGGCAAGTACAAAAATCATCATGCCCTCAAGCTCTCAAGCATATTAATATCTACACAATCTGAAAGGTCAATTTTCTTCCAAAACTAAACACTTGACTCGCTCCAAGAAAATACAATACAATACAAAGTTCTCAAAAAGCCAATTAATGATAAAGTTCACAAGACAACACAGTGCTAATAGCTGACCTCCTAATGTATTGACAAGAACAGAGAACTATGCCCACATCTGCTCGTCTTTCTTGCTTTCTATAGATATAGAATAGAGAAGATATCAATGAAAAAGTGTTCCAAATCCAAAGGATGGGATATGAGAAATTTAATGCTTTAAGAAAAGTCATGAGGAACGATGGCGTGAAAAAGTGAGGAGTCACTTGCTGTTATTTTGGGAACAACAATAATTTATTAGAAAAACTGTAACTTTGGAATGAAGGTTTATCTTCAAATTGACAAGGATGCACTTATATAGGGTGCTTATTAGAGGCTTCACCATCTGTGGTTTTCCTCCCAAGTTTTTTTTTTCCTCTTTCCTTTTTTTGGGGGGGGGGGGGGATATCTTTTGTGAATTGAGTTCCATAAAACAATGTCACTTTTCAGACACCGAATAAGAGTCGCTTTTGATAATCCTCTACTTGTTTTTTTTATAAAGTAATAGGCCCCAAACAGTTTTTATGTCAACGAGAAATGACCTCTCTACGACTTAGGGGTGTGGTTGACATATGTGAACCCTCCAAAGTCCAAACCCGACTAGGCAGCACTCAGGGTATGGATATGAATAGTCATATAAACAACCATGGATGATGAATACCCCCAATTCTGAACCTTATGTTAGTTACACTGCATACGATATAAAGGCTGTGGGAAACATGACTAGATTTTACACAAACAAGACACCTGCATCAAGTTTTCTAGCCTCCAAACGCTAATTTGTCATCACATAATTCAAAAAATTCAAGTAACAAGTACAGCTGTTTACTTACCTTCAGAGGACGATTGCACCACTACAATCACCAATTTGATATTTCTAGTACGGATAACTGCTCTGCCCATTTATACAAATACATAGTTCAGAAATAAGGGGGAAAGGAGAGGGAAGACGGAAAAGATCATTCAGCAGATATAACAAAAACACCTCAAATAAGCACATCATTGGACTACTTAAAGAATATACACACAAAGCCGAAACAATGTGTATGCTGTTAATCTGGAATTTGAATGTGATATAAAAGATCCTGAGTTACTGATGAGGACTTCTCTCCCCGCCCCCCTCCTCTCTTTGAACTCAACAAGGAGCTCTGATGAAGGAATAAAAGGGCTTCCCCTTACTTATCATTTTAGCAACAGCTGGATTCATCACGCAATTGTGAGCTCCAACCAATTAAGCATCAATTAGTATCCGTGTCCACCTTATCCGCAGATTCTACTGTTGCAATCAACCACTTTCCACAAACAGAGCTCCATGCAATTCGATCAAAACCAACTCCTATTTAAGTTCCTAAAATTCAAACAGGACCTTCAAACAACATTTAAAACCTAATAACAAAAAGAATAAAACATTGACTTGTCAAGCACCAAAAATTCCCAAAATCACTGCTCCAGACACCAAATCAAGAACAGGAGAGAGCAAATGAGGGGGCATACTTGAGCTGATCGAGAAGTGTACATAGTCCCAGCCACTGAGCGGGGTCGCCGGAGACTTGCTCGGAGGGGATCAAGGCAGCCACAACAGCAGGGATCTTAGTGCGGTGCTTGAGCAGCCAGTCTCGCCGGAGAATTCCCACCGGCGGCGTATCGGGGCCGCCGGGTTTCGGCGCCTTGCCAATGACAGAGATCTTGGAGAAATCCGGCAAGGCGAGAGTGTTGATGGGAGGCTTCTGGGAGTGGAGGTGGCCGGAAATCGAGGAGTGAAGCTCCGTGCATCCCACCACCGCTATCAGTGGCACCGGCGGCGTCCGTAGGTCCTCCGGGTACTCCTCCATTGATGAAGATGGTTAAGCTCGGGAGTTTTTAGGGTTTGAGATTTGCGGGAGTGTTCGGATCTACGGAGTTCATGCGCAGGGGACGAGTGACAGAAAGGTTGTTGACCTGACTCCGTGGTTGAATACGGGGAACGATTGTGCAGCTTCTGAACTACACAATCCTACTCGTTTCTAGCCAATTATATATGACGATGATTTGTGCATGGTAATTTGTTCTCTCTGTTTTTTTTGCGGTGGGATGGATCTATCTATAAATATGAATAATAAAAGATAGAAATAAGAACAATGAAAAAACTTGTCAGATTGGAATTCAAAAACTAGTTAACAGTAGTGTATATATCTTATAACATCTATATATAAAAAATTTACTATTGGGTCCATCGTGGTTTAGAGTCTGATTTATTTGGCCCTACATCTATAAAAATGAATTCATTGGTTCATTCACCTTTAGAAGAAATTGATTAAAGGGTGATAATTTGAAATTAAAGCTGACCAGAGTGATGAAATTACCAAAAATTCAACCGAAAAAGTGAGAAATAGGCCTCATATATCCTTGCTTGTGGAACTAAAAGAAAAGAATTAATACATTTTTTGCACCCAATTGCTCATGTCCCATTGCCCTCATCAATAATTTTCCCTCCATCAACTCTCTCTCTCTCTCCACTTGAACCCAGGAGTTGAACTCTACACAACCCAACATTCATGGTTGTCCCACGCGGAGAAACTTGTAGGCGATGAAGAAAACAAAGGAATGTAAGCTAAGGTCGACAACAATGGATAAGAAGAATAAGTCACAGCAAGTAAAGGTAAACTTTGTCAAAAAAAAAATTGCGTTTTAGTCCAAAGTGGAAAAGTGAAAGAATATAGAGTTAGGTGAAGGATTAGTTTAATAATGAGTACCTGGGTAATATATGTAGTTTATAATTATTGATTATTACTTAATTAGCTTCTAATAGAATATATAATTGAGAAAGTTGCTTTTTTAAAGTGATTGAAAACTCCAGATTTGTGCAATGTTGCTGAATAGTGCCAAATTTAGTATATTATTTACTGAAATTATGTGCATGCAATATTTTTTTGTTTGACTTATTAAGGCATGGCTAGCTTATTTGGCTTGTATGGATGTAAGAGTTGTTTAATTGGTTGATGATGATGACTTCTTATTTTACAAATGTTGTTGTCTATAGGTGGTTGTTGGTGGTGGAGATAGAGTGTTAGCTATAAATTACAGAAAGGAAGTTTTTTTGTTAGATAGGGTTGACTTGGATAGGTACCAAATGTTAAACTTATATAGAGATGCTGTAGCCTTATTTGAAAAAGTTATGATGGAATTGCCTAAGTACCTAAACTTCTGGTATTCGGTACCCAATTCAAAGGATAGATGCCCACTGGATTGTGATGATACTTGGGTTGGATTGGTGAAAATTTGGGATACAACGGCTGATGATATTCCAATATATGTAGCCAGAGGAAAATATGCAAGCATGTATTATTACATTGTCCAGGAGTTAGACAGTTTAAAGAACCAAAAGAATTAGGTAGTGGACCCTCAAATGCAAATGGACATCAAGTGAATGAGTCAGTACTTGTGGAGAGAAATGAGGATGAGATTTTGGATGCAGTCTATTCTTCAATAGACATAGACAAGTTGAGATGCCCTACTATGAGTCAAACAAAAAGGTGGGCTGATACTTTGATTGTAAATCCAGCTTCTCAACTAAACTGCCTAGAAACAAGAAGAGACAAATTACCTGTTAGAAGGTACAACACTGGACTTCAGTGTAGCAGTTCTAAAGCAAACTCTCCACCTACAACATTTGAAGCATCACCAAAGTCTCCCTATGCCTTACTGACATCATCAAAGTCTCCTAATGCCTTACCTACATCACCAAAGTCTCCTAATGCCTTACCTGCATCATCAAAGTCTCCTAATGCCTTACCTACATCACCAAATTCTCTTAATGCCTTACCAGCATCATCAAAGTCTCCTGTTTCTAAAAAAAATCCATGTAAAGCCCTAAGTAAAGGGTGTGTGGATTTGAGCCAATCACCCAAAACTTTAAATGTTTCTGAACAGATCACTCTCACAGCCAAAAAATCTCCTGGTAAAGCTATCCTTGCCACTTATCCAGGATCCCTTTCTGGCATAAAGTATGTAACTAGGTCCATATCAAGGTCACTTTTGTATATTGTGGAAGATGATGTTGATCCAAAATCAAGGGCTTTAGAGATAGTTGATGTTGATATGGGTTTCGGGGGATTAGAAGCTTATGATATGATTTCATTGAGTCAACCAGCATCTATGGCAGATTATGTAAGTGAAGGTGATGGGTGATGATAGTGATGATGAAAGGATTGGTCTGGAATTAAGTGATGATGGGGATGATGATAATGAAACAACTGAAGATGAGGACTTTGATGCTACATAGGAGAATAAGGAAGAGGATAGTGATGATGATGTATCCTTAGAGGATGAGACTGATAAAGGGGCTGATGATAGTGAACTAGAGTTTAATGATGAGATTAACTTCAATGTTGAAGATGAGGGTGTTGGGATTACCTGTGATACTTACTACAGGGATGATGATGGTAATGTAGTGGAAAACTATTTTAGTAAGATGTATAGGACATGACAAATGTGGTCAAGGAATAGGGATGAAAAAATATCCCTTGATGTGGGAGATATGTTTGTTGATAAGGCTCAATGGGCTGAGGTTGTCGGAGAGTTTGCAATTCAGGAAGGGATAGCATTGAAGAAAGTAAAGAATGATAGGTTCAGGCATATTGTAGTCTACAAAAATGAGGACTGTAATTGGAGGATTCGTGCAGCAAACCTTCTTGATAAAGTGACATGGAAAATTAAGTCTTTGAAAGACAAGCTCAAGTGTGCAAGACTTGACTTCAACTCCATGGCACCTTACTCTTGGATAGCCCAGCAGCTGTATGAAGATTATGTTGCAAACCCTGCAATCTCAGTTGCCTCTATGCAAGAACTCCTGACTAAGAGGTATGGTTTGACTATACCATCATACACAATTAGAAAAGCTAAGAGATTATGTAGAGAGTGGGCTAAGGGTAGTCATCAAGAATCATTTGCAAGGCTACCTGAATACATTGAGGAGATTAAGTTGAAGAATCCTAGGTCAATTTGTTCTTGCATCTCCCAATCTCCTGATGGAACTCCTTTATTCAAAAGGATTTTCATATCATATAAAGCATGTGTAACTGGTTTTCTAAGGGGTTGTAGACCATTGATTGGTATGGATTGTTGCTTTCTAAAAGGCCCAATATAAAGGAGTTCTGTTGGTTGCTTTAGGCCTTGATGGTAACAATGGATACTATCCAATAGCATATGCAGTTGTTCAATAAGAGGACAAGGCTGGTTGGTTGTACTTCTTCAGGGCATTAAAAAGGTGTTTTGAAGATGTGGATACTTCAAAATTCACCTTTATCTCAGATAGACACAAGGTCAGATCCATTGCATGAATACATTTGTCTTTTTTATGTGATTCCCTCTTCTGTAGTACCCAGCTTACCTACACATTTCTTCTGTTTAGGGGTTACTTAGGCCCTGTTCTATTTCGCGTTTTTTAGGATTTAGCTAAGAGCTTACATCTCCTTACAGCTTCTTACATCTCCTTACATCTTCTTACATCTCCTTACATCTCCTTACATCTTCTTACATCTCCTTACATCTCCTTACATCTTCTTACATCTCCTTACATCTTCTTACATCTTCTTACACCTCCTTACATCTTCTTACATCTCCTTACATCTTCATTTTATTTATTTTGTATTTATTTTGTATTTTTTTATTTTTTTATTTTTAATTGTCCATTTTAAATTTTAAATTTTAAATTTTTTTCTTCTTTATTTTTTAGCTTTTATTTTTAATTTTTTAATTTTTTAATTTTTTAATTTTTTAATTTTTTAATTTTTTAATTTTTTATTTTATTTTTCATTTTTCATTTTTCATTTTTTAATTTTTTAATTTTTTTAGTTTTTTAAATTTTTAAACTTTTATTTTATAATTTTGTAATTTTTAATTTTTAATTTTTAATTTTTTTGTTTACTCTTTTAATTTTAATTTTTTATTTTCATTTTTTTTAAAATTTTTTTTAGTATTAGTTTTTAATTTTTAATTTTTTAATTTTATATTTTATATTTTTTAATTTTTTAATTTTTTAATTTATATTTTTAATTTTTATGTTTATTTTTAATTTTTAACTTTTAATTTTAAAATTTTCAAAATTTTCAAAATTTTTAGTTTTATTTTTTATTTTTTATGTTTTTATTTTTTATTACAAAATTAAAATTTAATATTAAAAATTTAAAAATTACAAAATTATAAATAAAAATAAAAATTAAAAATTACAAAATTACAAAATTATAAAATACAAAATTAAAAAATAACAAAAAAATAAAAATAAAAATAAAAATTTAAAATTAAAAAAAAAAAGAAATAAAAAATAAAACAATAAAATAACAAAGATTACAAAATTACAAAATTACAAAAAATACAAGAAATAAAAAAAGTAAAATAATAATAATAATAATAATAATAATAATAATAATAATAATACAAAATACAGCTTCTTAAGTATGTTATTTTAATATTATTATTTTTCATCTAAAACAAATTATACTATACAACTCTTTTAGAATTCAATAACTCCTTATATCTATCCTTACAGCTTCTTACATCTCCTTACAGCTGCTTACATCTCCTTGCAGCTCCTTACATCTCCTTACAGCTCCTTACATCTCCTTACAGCTCCTTACATCTCCTTGTATCTATCTATCTATCTAAAACGCGAAATAGAACAGACCCTTAAAGCTTTGTATGAGATTTTCCCATAATCCCCCCGGAGAATACGTGCTATTCATTATTATAGGAACTTTGCAAGATATTACCCAGGTAGTCTTTGATTTATTTATTTATTCGAGTTTATTGAATTAAATTTGTACAAATGTGGTAATGTATGCTGATTTTTTTCACCTAGGATCCAAGTTGCATAGCTTGTTTTTTACAGTAGCTAATGCATTCAATGAGTTTGTCCATAAGAAAGCCATGCAGAAGATTCAAAAAGTGAGTGATAAGGCATACTGCTGGTTGATGGAAGAGCCACTGGAGCATTGGGCTAGGTATAAGTTTGACCATGTCATTAAAATCCCTGATAATACAACAAACAATGTAGAAAGTTTTAACGGTAAAATAGAAAGGTTCAGAAACAAACCCATTATGACTTTACTTGAGGAGATTAGAAATAAATGGATGTCAAACTTAGCAAGAAGGGCTGAGTTGGCTTCTGAATGGGATGGAAAAGTCACTCCTAAGGTGAAAACCATGCTTGCAAAACTTGAGATGGACATCAAATATTGTAAAGTCATACCAGCTGGGAAAGGAGAGTGTTTTGTGATTGAGCATAGGACAACTTTCACAATTAATCTCAACACAAGACATTGTGATTGCATGTTCTGGGATATTTATAGCATCCCTTGTAAACTTGTCATAAGATGCATCATTAGGGAGAGGAAAGATTTAGAGGACTTTGTGGATGAGTCCTATAGCATTAAAAAGTATAAATTGGCATACAATGTGGTCATGCACCCAATAAGGGACCCTCAATTACGGAAAGAGAGAGACTTTCCCAAGTTAGGACCCCCACCAGTGAAGATATAGGTCGTGGCAGACCTCAGTCAGTCAGAAAGAAGGATGTCACAGAGGGGAGGTGCTTTAAAAGGTCCACTACATTGAGGTGCAAGAAATGTGGCCAACTAGGACACAATAGTAGAAGACACAATCCAGTCACAGGGGAATTAGTATTCAAAAAGAAGAAGAATAGAAAAGCAGAAGTAGGGATGAAGAGGCCCAGGGGAAGGCCACCGAAGGAAGTCACTGCAACAAAAGAACAGAAGTGTAACCAACATTCCTAACTATCCCAGACACATCATGGTCCTCAGACAAAGGTATTTGCCCAGTTCTTAACAACCATATGTATTTTCTTTTTCCCATTCATTATTAATGTGTATATATATTTTTAATACCATACATTTATTTCTCCTATAATAGGTTTGTACAGTTGGATGGATTGTCCCACCTATGATTTTGTTGTGTTGCTTGGCCGTGCAATTTTACGGTCCTACTTCCTGTTGAGGTTGCTGCTACCAATCTGCTAAGAGAACCACAAACCTTAGGGATTAGGCTTCTACTTAGTTGCTTCTTACTTTTGGTTCAGTTCATTTTGTTGTTGTGACTATAATGTATGGTCACTGAATTGCATGTATTGACAAACCAAGCACTTGTACTGTGAGGTTTGCTTTTGATAGGTAATCAAACAGCCATGAACTATGTATCTTATAACTCTTCAGATGCAATTCATAAAAACTTTTTTCTTCCATATATAATGTCAACGTTCATATTACACTACATAGTATCCTCATCTTCTACTTCACAGTAACTAATACAACAAGAGCCACCATAAACATTAACACATATACAATTCTATTATTCATTTCAGCCGCTATCTTTTTCAGATCTCTTACTTCCTGAATTAGTGCCCTTATGTCATGAGAAGAATATTCATCTTCATTCCTTCCATTTTCTCTTCTTATAATTCGCGAACTATCTTCAGGGTTTGCCCATCTGATGAATTTTCCACAACCTGAACATTTATAAAACAATCTCCCAGGGTTGTCCTGAGACCTTGAAAATCATATTTCAGCATTTTGCTTGCAACTTGGACATTTCACATCGATATCGTAACACAAGTAACCACTTCCACCTTCTCCACAACTCCCTGAGCTATGCATTCTTTTCCTCCAGTGGCTGAAAAAATAAAATACTTTACAAACTTTGTGATTATATAAGTAAACATATCTACTTTGGGTTTTAATTAAGTAAATAAAATCAACAAAATTTCTTACCTTGAAAGCTTCACCCTTCAACAATGGCGTATGAGATATGGAAGAGATGTAGGGCATGGAAGGAAAAGAGAGAGAGAAAGTCGGATTGTGTTTTGTGAAAGTGGAACACGTAACATAAGTATATCTACTACTTTGGGTTTTAATTAAGTAAAGAAAATCGACCAAATTTCTTACCTTGAAAGCTTCAGCCTTTAACAATGGCATCTGATGAATGGAAGACAGAGAGAGATGCAGGGCATGGAAGGAAGAGAGAGAGAGAGAGTCGGATTTTGTTATAGCAAAGTGGAAAACATAAAGGGGATGGGGGATTTATCCAGCTTAAACGGTCAAATGTGGGGCATTGAAAAACTTGCAGACCCCACCATGTCAACAAGGGCATTTCAGGAATAAAATCATGCCGCGTCAACATTCTTGTCGTTAAGTACCTCTTGACCCTTTTAATCAATTTCCTCCAGAGGTGAATGGACCAATGAATTCATTTTCATAGATGTGGAGCCAAATAAATCGGACCCCAAACCACGATGGACCAAACAGTAAATTTTTCTCTATAAGTGGTATATATCTTTGATGGTCTCTCCTCACAAGATCTAAGGGAGTTTTTTTGTTAGCATTCATAATATCATAGCAAATCATAATTTTTCTCTTCCTCCTTATTCAGGAGTACATCGACCCATCTTGCTACATCCTTGTCTCACTTCCCATGGCTTTACTCTCCAAAATCCCGGCCTTACCCTTAATTCTTTGCCGGTGATATTGGAACTCACACACCCCTCAACTTGGGTCTTGTCCACCCTAATTTAAGCTTTTGAGAAGCTTTGTTTGTACTAGTAAACAAGGCATATGAGTGTTTTTATTATGATCCATAACTATCTACTCCAGCCTAAAAAAAAATAAGGATATGCTCTTTACCAGCATGTGGATTACCTAGTTTATTGTGGATCTACTCTATCATCTCTAGTGGTATTTTACAAATGATTGTACAACACAAGTAATTATCAAATTGCTCTTCATATTTGGACTTGCACATTTTCCATGATAGTACTCAAACTTGTTCCCTCCAATTAAAAGCAATGTTCATGAACCTCACTTTGAATGATATGTCTTTTGCCACTTATTGTAGACACTTCAAAAATATTTGTGATGCTATTGCTAAGATTAATCACTCTATCTCTCAAAATTGTCTCATTCTCTAAATTTGCTTTAGGTTACCTACAATTTATGGAAGTGTTGTTAATGAGATTATTGGCTATAAGTTGCTTTCTGAAATTTTTAACTTTACAATCTGTGTTAATGTTGAAGGAAGCTCGTTTGCTCATGATATGCAAACTACTCCTTAAGTTGGTTCCAATAACATAGTTCTTAATGCCATTGTTGAAAGTTGTTCCCTCAAAAAAGGTAAGTGCGGTAGTGACACTTCTTGGAATGGTTAAGGGCATTGGCAAAATAATGAAGCTAGTGGAATCGAGGTAAGAATCGCAGCAAGGGTAATACCCATTAATTATGGAAGCCATCGAAATGGCTTTTTTGACCACCGGCTACATGTTTAGCCTTCAACGACTTCTTTGTGTTATGCTCATCACTCTCCATATGATGCTTTAGTCGTTCCTCATGACGGATAGTTTTAGTCCTCGCCTAACTACTGAGAGCTCTTTAGGGGCTTGTACATGTTAGTGGCATGATGACCATAACCACGATGTTAAAGCCATATGCAGTTAATTCGTTCTTAGAATATATCTCAAACTTTGATGGGGCTAGCAGCTCAACCTTTTAATTATCTAAATTGGTATTTCTACCAGCCATCACTTCACTTCTTCGCAGTGTAATCTCTTCCTTATTAGCTTATTCTAGCTTTGATTCTATTGTTGTTAGCAATAGCAATGTACTCCCTATCTCGCACACTGGGTCTAGATTTCTCACGTTGTTATAGCATCTCATTTCCCTTCGTAACGCTATCATCTCCCCCAATGTCACAAAAAAACTTGTTTCTTAACGTCTAATTACCTGTGATAACTCATGCTGTATAGAGTTTGATCATTTTGGTTTTTCTACCAAGGACCTTCACAATAGTATGGTGATCTTTTAGTGTAATACTTTGGAGATCTATGTCCTCTTTGCAACACAACCTCTTCCTCCACGACAACATATCATGTTGCTAATGTTATTGCTCTACATCTTTCTACTTATCGTCGCCGTCCTTGTCATCCAAGCTATATTGCCATGCGACAACTTTTATCTGGTGTTGTTTAATAGGGATTATTTATCCAAGGATGTAAGTCATTCATATGCAAACACTTAAAGCTTCCATTTTTATATGTTACTGGTGTTACTTATGCTCTTGTTTAACGTATTCATTCTGATTTGGACTTCTCCATATGTAAGTGATTATAAATGTTATATTTTGTTTCTGGAGTATTTTACTTATCATTTTATGGGTGTTTCCTTTACACCCTAAGTCCGAGGTTTATGATATTTTTGTTAAATTTCAAACCTTTGTCAATGCATAATTTAATATGTCAATTGAATATTTTTAGTGTAACAATGGTGGTCAATATGACAACTCTTCTTTTGAATTTCGATTCTATACTCTTGGTACATCTCAACAAAATGACAATGATGAAATAATCATTTGTGCTACTGAAAACATGATTCTAACTTTAAGTTTAAGCTATTATGCCTCCTAATTCTTAGAACAAGGCTTTTGATGTGGTTATACACATTAGAAACCGACTTCCTGCAAAATCTAAACACAATTACATTCCTTATGAACTATTGTAACACCCCCAACTCAAGGGCTAGGAGTGTTATCGCTTTTCTTGAAATTCTGGGAATTTAAATTTCGTTGAAGATGCTGTCAGGTGACAGACTATATGAATTTAGCATTTATACTAGAACAACAATCATGTTCAATGCGATGAAGTCACTAAACTGATGATTTCACTACACCATACAGTAACAGGTCATATATAGGAATAGTCATCTTCGATAAAACATGGAATAATAATCTTAAGGCGAAACATGTAACTATGTCATGTGAATGGTATAGTAATGATGTAGCAATATGTGCTTTGAACTTCACATGCTTGTTTATTAAAGTACAATATTCTACAATCCGTCATATGGATTGGGATTCTTTATTGACCTGGTTCTTCTACTAGTTGATAGGGTTTTATAATGTATAACTTCGAATTTCTGCCTTTTGGTTGAACAATAAACATTGAACTTGAATTTCTGCCTTTTGGCAGAACAGTAAATAGTGAACTTCAATTCCTGCCTTCTGGCAGAATAGTAAATATTGAATTTGAATTCCTACCTTTTGACAGAACAGTAAATATTGAACTTGCATTTCTGCCTTTTGGCAGAACAATAAACATTGAGCTTGAATTTCTGCCTTCTGACAGAACAATAAATGTTGAACTTGAATTTTTGCCTTTTGACAGAATAATAAATATTGAACTTGCATTTCTGCCTTCTGGCAGAATAATAAACATTGAACTTGAATTGCCGTCTTCTGGCATAACAATAAATATTGAACTTGAATTTCTGCCTTCTGGCAGAACAGTAAATATTGAACTTGCATTTCTGCCTTCTGGCAAAATAATAAATATTGAACTTGAATTTCTGCCTTTTGGCAGAACAATAAACATTGAACTTGAATTGCTGCCTTTTGGCAGAACAATAAATAATGAACTTGCATTTCTGCTTTCTAGCAGAACAGTAAATATTGAACTTGAATTTCTGCCTTTTGGCAGAACAGTAAATATTGAACTTGAATTCATACCTTTTGGCAGAACAATAAACATTGAACGTGAATTTTGTGCCTTCTGGCAGAACAATAAACATTGAACTTGAATTTCTACTTTTTGACAGAACAGTAAATATTGAACTTGTATTTCTGCCTTCTGGCAAAACAATAAATATTGAACTTGAATTTCTACCTTCAATGATCGATAAACTTTTCATAAATTTGCAATAATCAATATATTTTCAATAAGCCTTGAATGATCAATGAACTTTCCATAAACTTGCAATAACCAATATATTTTCAATAAACCTTGAATGGTCAATAAACTTTCCATAAACTTGCAATAATCAATATATTTTCAATAAACCTTCAATGATCGATAAACTTTTCATAAACTTGCAATAATCAATATATTTTCAATAAACCTTCAATGCTCGATAAACTTTTCATAAACTTGCAATAATCAATATATTGTCAATAAATCTTAAATGATCGATAAACTTTTCATAAACTTGCAATAACCAATATATTTTCAATAAACCTTGAATGTTCGATAAACTTTCCATAAACTTGCAATAACCAATATATTTTCAATAAACCTTGAATGGTCGATAAACATTCCATAAACTTACAATAATCAATATATTTTCAATAAACCTTCAATGATCGATAAACTTT
>JACYFF010031952.1:13245661-13266642 GCA_017589665.1 Selenicereus undatus | reverse complement strand
TGTGTGTGTGTGTGTGTGTGTGTGTGTGTGTGTGTGTGTGTGTGTGTACAACATATCTAATGAGAATATTAGGTTACAGTGAGAGATGAGGACAATTGATTGCAAGAGTTTGCAACCATCAGATCTAAAAACATGTTCAAGATTTCATGGATTTTAATTGCCTAATTATTACAAAGTACTTCAGTTAGTATCTCTCTTCCCATTATTCATGGAACTTTCCTAGCCAAGCCAAGTCTTTTCTCAACACCATTGCTGACGATAAAATTCCTCAATTGCCGACGCATACTAGAAGCTCACCAGTGGCGAATATGAGCTATCACTGTCGAGGTTCCCAACACATACACCATGCTCTTCGCGAAACTCAGCTTTCCCCTCGGTGGGGGTTGACCCCACCTTATTTTTTTCTTGCTTGTTTCATCGGGTTTTCATTTGATTATGGCGGCTTTGCTGCCGGAAACATCTTTTGTTTGAGAAGAACAGGATCAATCGAATTCAAAGGTTGTAAATTTGGACATGAACGCAAAGGTTTGAAATTCGGTGAAGCAGAGGTGGCAGTGGGGTTCTGGTGGTGGATGATGGCGCTTAGATATTGATGGTCGGTGATTTCTGTTAGTTGAATACGACACCGACGGGTTTCAAATAGAGGTTCAGGTGGGGTGGGATGAGGAAATGTTGACCTAAGTGCATTGCCTACAGATCATGGACTGGGAGGGGTGTTGGCAGGGGCAAGGCACAAAGGATGGGGAATTTTTAAAATATTTTTTAATTGTCAATTAAAACAATTCATTCATATTTAATATAACGGCCCAAATTGATTGTTCTCGTCTCTCATTTTAAGTAGGTGTTCTCACTAGATATACTCTCTCTCTCTCTCTCTCTCTCTCTCTCTCCCTCTGTCTCTCTCTCTCTATATATATGTATGTATATATATATATATATATATATATATATATATATATATATATATATCCTATCTTTATAGGTGTTATATATCTTTTATATTTAGTATAATTTTCATGTACATTCACTGTGTTTATTTACGTTATATGTATGAGATCGTCTTCCGTTACAAAAGTTAAAGGGTTTTGTACTAGCTTTCAAATGACTGGAATAGAGAGTTGTCGAACTTTTTCTAGAAGCTAAAGGTAATGAAGTGACCATAAAAGAAATTAAAAGATGATGAATAAATGAAGACATTGTTCAAAAATAGAATAAAAACCCTACTTGCAAGCAACTTGATGTTATTTATTATTGTCATTTAAATGAGGAATAGTACAACAATATAAGAAGAAAAACAGAGAATGCGCTAACTCATCAAGGGACTCTCCCATTTATAATCAATTGCTTTGGATTTCAACAATACATTCTAATTAAATAATGAAGACTATCTCTAACTGTTAGGAAGATAAATGAAGTTAATATTTAATTTTGTAATTTAATTCAATTGTCTAAAATTTAAAGGGGAGAATTGAGCTAATTAGGTTGTGGCAAAGAATGCATGCAGTCATATTTTTCGCTATTATATAATTAAGGCTGACTATGAAGGGTTGTAATAACATATATGAAATTAATTAATAGTTAATACTAGTTTAACCATATGTACTCATTAGATTTGCCCAATCATCTTTTTTATACCACCTAAGAGCGTAAGAGTCAGCATGTCAAATTGCATAACTTAAAATCCAAAATTAGCTCTCTCTCTCTCTCTCTCTCTCTCTCTCTCTCTCTCTCTCTATATATATATATATATATATATATATACACACACACACACACACACATCATATGATATGAAAATTTATTATTAAAATATTTGTAAATAGTCTAATGTACTACGTGGATATCATGCTAGTGAGTACATAATTGTATACGCTATCAAAATATGTATTATGTGCTCAGATGTTCTTTATATGATGCTTTTGGTAAATAAGTAGCCATTATTCGATTGTTTTTGTTGGGGATCGTATCATATCGCATGTCATAAAGCTGTTGAAACCTTGTTTGTATGTATTTTATTGACACCTTCGAGTACAAACTTAAGTGCTAGAGCTCTAAATACTTGATTTTATTTATATCAATCTTACAATTAAGGACTCTTCAGGTGACCTAGGGTTTAAAAGGAATTTTCTTAATGCATAGGTATTAGGGAGCATAGCCTTTGGGCCTAGTAATGAGAAAAATGGACAAGAAAACCGAACAATTGTTGACTCATAGGGACAGTATTGTTGGCCATTTAGTTATAAACAATGTTTAGTTACATATATTTTAAATATTCGCTAATCGTATGCTAAACTTATAAAGTAGTTATTTGGGTTTTTTTAAAGCAATTAATCCCCATTATAGGGACTCATGTGGCTCGAATCCAATTTCGCTGAAATATCACCCAGTTTTTCATTAATTTCTTAGGCTCTTTTGGTTTCATGTTGGCATGCACTCAGGGCGATTTGACCCAATCAATTGGATTAAACCTTGTCCCAATTGTCATACTTGCTGTAGCATAACTTATTAGTAATGTGTTTATTCTTGTAATTATGGAAAATCACAATTGAGAATAAAACAATAAATTTATAAATATATAACAATTTCCTTTAAAAAAAATTACCCAATCCAATTTCTTAATGTCCATTCCTCATATGATAATAACTTTATCATTTATGGAAGTTGAGATGTTCTATTTCTAATTCCAAATATGAAAAATTGCAAACAATAAAATGTTTTGCATAGTGTATGATTAGTAAAATCTTTCCACTATTCAATCCCATATGTATTTTTTTTTCAGTTTAGCACATGAATTAATAACTTTTTTATACTAACATAAGACACATTCTAAAACAAGATTTATATCACTTTCGATACTAAATATATGAGTTTCATTAACTTGTTGAAAATCATATAATAATTCTGCTAATTGCCGTTGGAAGGATGATGAGTAAACAATATTAACGACTATTGTTAGCAAATTTTTATTTCAACTTTATAAGACAAGAGCATTAACTATTCATTTTTTTGAAATTTAAATTGATTTTACATCTTCAACATCGTCATTGCGATCTATTCCTGCATCATCATAGATGTAACATTCATTGACGAATCATTACCATTTTCATGGGTAAGCCATCATCACACTGACTATCTTCACCTACTTAAATACATTGTTAAGGAGACAGTGTTGATGGGTGAATTCTAATTTTGAAATTAAAGTAGTTAAAGTTGAAAAAGAAATTCCAAAGCTGCATATATGAATTCTGGACCTTAGTTGTTGACCGCCCAAGAATTCATCTTGTGAAAGCTCAATAGGTAACTAATGTTGTCAATACTCAAAGTTAAAAAGATGGAAAACAAAAAAGTTAGAGTTGAGGTAAGCAGATTGGTGATAAACATATTCTAGGGTGATGATAGGCTCTTCAACAATGGGAGGTTTTGAATTCGATGGTCATGGCAATCACGCTTCAACGAGGGCTTTGAGGATATTGTGGATATGAGTTGTGTTGCTTTTATCTACAAAGATAACTAGATAACACATTTTTGAGTGAACTTTCTCATCAATAGATGATGTGGCTACGCTCAATTGCCCATATTGAGGAAGAATAGTGGTTGCAGAGGTAAAGGGGATGAAGGAAGTGTCCATGTGTTAGGGTGAGAGAGATGAAAAATGGATGACACTAGAAGTTACAAAAGAAATCTGATTAGATAGATTATTAAATTAGAAGATTTAATTAGAAGATTCCATTAAAATGAAAACAGAAAGTAAATAATATATACAAGTAATATTTAGTCATCATCTTAAAATGGCAATAAACAAAATCGATAATTAAATTAGGATATTTAGTGATATTAAAAATCAAAGTAGAATAGTCAAACAAACATCAACGTTAGTATTTAACCTCATATTAGGGGACAATCAAAGCTCATATCAAATTGCAGGGGTGGCAATTAAATGGGTGAACCATCATCCGCATCCATCACATGCTTTCATTTGCTTCATCCAATCTATCAATTATCAAAAGTCAATCCAATCCATCCATCTACTATCTATGAGCGAAAATAGGTGGATCAGATTTTAAATGAATGATGTAAGCTTATGTGTAATATGCCACCAAATTTATAAGAAAAAACGAGCTTTCCTTTTGAGAGGTTTAAAAAAGATATTTTAGGTATATGAAATGAATGAGTATTATATTTATCATATTAATTTTGATGAGCCCCAAAGGATGGTAAGATAATAACATCCTAGAAGGGAGCTTGGACTTAAACGACACATGGACCAAGTTCAAAATAAAGTAGATATGACTGGTATAAGACTCTCTGATAAGGCATATCTTGTTCTTAACCTTTCTAAAATGTAATTTGAGAAGTAAGACGAAAGCATGAGTAATAAGAAGTTGAGGGCTACCAAAAGTCAAACAATTACTAAACCAGACTATAAAGCACTCAATCCATTGGAAAATAAGAATTGAATACGCTGAGAACAGGGGACAACTCGAAGACAACCTCAACATGAATTTGGAAGAAAGAGGAGTGGAGAGGAGAATAACCTGATTCTCGAGAAGGCAAAAGAATACGAGATCATTACTTCCAAGTAGATACCTCTTTACGTAACAAACCACACATTAGATTTGAGTTTTTGAACACCATTCAAATGTCATCTCTTGTTGTGGATCTGGTAGAAAGACCGAGAAACTTTCCAGGAATCGAGATATGAATAGTCAACAAGCTTCTGACTACTTAAGCTACCCTCTCTGTGACACAACTGGTAAACCAAGAGCGTCATGGTTTGAAAAATCCAGCAAGGTCGATAGTTGCAATCAACTAAACACAACAATGAGTGGAGAAATCTCTTATACAAGTACCAAAGGGCATTCAAACTTCAACGCAAATTGCGTAGAGCATTCGGCAAGATCTTGTTCGATTTGGATAAGATATGAGCTTTCTAGATTGCTCTTAAAAAAGCTTAGAGAGAAGGAAGGAATGTTGACATAGAGATTTGAGAAGGAAGCGAAAGCACTTTCTATTTTGATTGACACACTATAGAGGACAGCAGGGAGAGGCCCATGATTTTGATATGGGTCGTGCTTATGGTGAGTTATGGCAGGGGGTTAGGTGGTTTAGGCCAATCAGGGTAAGGATTCATAAAATGGGCAAATTAGGGTTTTTTTTTTTTCACTAGAGGGTCAGAACATCTCTCTATATAGAAAACTTCTCTTTTGGACATGGACATCATAAAAGATAATAGGAGTTGGTAAATAGGTGAATTTGGTGAAGATTGGTAAAATTGGTTAGGAGTTGGAAATATTTTTTTTTTTGGAGAATGATTGGTAAAAATTGATCAATGTTAAGAAAGAATGGATTAGGAAAGAATGGAAGAAGTTGATAAAAGTTCGTATGAATTGAAGATGTTGGTAAATATTGTAAGAAATGTAAATGAGGGAAAAAAAATTTAGTGTAGTTTTTTCATAGTTCATAATTAAAAAACTAAAATATGGTAAATTTATAGATTGTAATTTTTTTTAATAATTTGATGACCTTTTTTATGCAAGGATTGGAGGACTGACTGAAGATCCTTTGTTAGATTGTTTGATAAGGATGTTAAGCATGTCATGAAACAAATTAGGAATCTACTAGCTACTGAAATTTGGGAATCTTTTTCCATGTGATATTAAATGTTTGTAAACTTTGCAATTACGCATGCTTAAATGTTTGTATTGATTACTTTTCCAAATGGATTACTATAATCATTTCTATAACTATATTAATATCATTGTCTTTGTCTTATGATCAAACTACGTCATTGGATTCACATTTATAATTAACACCAAAACATCTTTAGCATATATCATTTACATACAAATTATAATTATTTTGTTCAGAAAAAATGTACAATTTCAACTATGTTCTCGTTCGATACCCCCACCCCCAAAAAATAACCAAAGGCTATTGTTGTGGTTGAAAAAATAATTAATTTGCATATCATAATTTACAAATTGTGAAAATTTTGAAGGCAATTCGTAAGAGTTGGCAAAGATTTGTCGAAGTTGGAAAGGATTAAATTTTTGGGGGGGAAGGTTGGAGAGAGTTAGTAAAAGGTGGTAAGAGTTTGTAAAAGTCGATCGAAATTGATAAGGTGTATTTACCAATGAAAAGAACATACCCTAATATAGGGGGAAAAAAACAAATATTCTATCAGAGCATACATTCCAATAGGGACCCTATTACGCCACTTGTCGAACTACGAGTAGGAACTTCGGTGAGTTCCATCCTTCGGTCCGTCTTTTTTGTTTTTTTTGTATGCTTTCTATTTTTTTGTCATTTTTAGGTAATATATAATTTTTAGATGATTAAAAAAAGAGGTCATATATTGTAAGATGGGTCCATGATAAATATTTTTATTGGGTGACCTAAATTAGAGTTTTATGGGTTGAAAAATTGAATGAATGCAAGTTCCAAACAATTGAAACTTTTACTGAAGTGGCAGATTTGAGTTCAAAAAATTGAAATTATGATTGAGAATGTTTTCGAGCATTTCGAGCATTCCCAACTATTGACCAAATTAATGTGTAAGGTTTTGATGATAACAACCCAAATGGACCAGCCAATATGCTGTGCTTGAGTTATGTATTGAGACACAATCCGAAGATACTTGGAGCAGTTCGAATAAGCGTTAAGCATAAAAG
The DNA here is from genome assembly GCA_017589665.1 of Selenicereus undatus. Lineage (NCBI taxonomy): Eukaryota > Viridiplantae > Streptophyta > Magnoliopsida > Caryophyllales > Cactaceae > Selenicereus > Selenicereus undatus. Next base: position 13,259,971 of record JACYFF010031952.1, on the reverse strand, counting down.
GCGATACATGCACAAGGAGCCCAGCTGATAACAAAAGTCTGAGAACATTGCCTCATAACAGTTCTGAGCACAGAGCATGGAGCAACGCATGGAACATCAAAATCACGTGCAAGGAGGTCAGCTGATAACAAGGATCTTAGGCTTAGTATTGGTTTTATTTTTTAGATTCTTGTTAATATGCCAATTAGAAGGTCGTGACTTAGCGTTTGCTTTGAAATGTTTTTAAGTACTTCAAAACACTACCTCAGAACAGTTTTGAGAAGTCAGGTCTGCGGTGTTCTGACGTTAAAGACAAAAAACGAATTTCAAGATTTTAAGAATATTTTTTTATTAATGATTTTCTTGAAATAATTAGGATTCATTTCCCTGTGTCAGTTGAGTTTAAAAAGATTTTTTCTTTAAAGATAATGTTGAGAGATTTTTTCCTTGAAAGAGATTTTTGAAAGATTTTTGAAAGATTTTACCATATCCTTTAAGGGAAGAATATCAAGTGGAGAGATTGTGAGGAGCTTGGCTACTAAATTGCTAAATGGGCGTAGAATTCTCTTTGCCCTACTCGTGCCTCATGTGCATCACACTATTTAAGTCTCCTCCTTCTCTAGCCTTTCTCAAGGTTTTCCAAGGGTTTTAAAATTGTCTTTGTGAGTCTGAATTTTCTGAGAGAAAACCTTCAAAGAGAGTGCTAAATCGAGTCTTCAATACTGGCATAATAGGGATTGTATTGTATCTTACATTCAGCTTGTTCAGAAGCATTCAAGTAAGGAGTTTTTCTTTTCCACGTAAAGATATTGTGTCTCCTCTATTATTTTCGTAATTAGTTTTATTTCTACTTCACTCCAAACACTCAGTCCAAACAGTTTTCATGAGTGTTCTGAAACAATTTGAAAAGTCGGTAGACACAATTCACCCTCCCTCTTGTGTCATTATGCAATTAATTCTAACACCAACTTGAGTTTGACAAGTGTAATATGAAGGTATGCAGAGCGAATGAAGATAGAATAAAAAGTAAAATTCGATTAAAAACTAGTATAATATGAAGGTTTGACATTAAAAAAAAAGTGATACGAAGTACATAATAATGGGAAAAAAAAATACAATACTAGCACTTGAAAAAAATTGCATCATGAAAATTCAAGTAAAAAAATAAATATCACAAGGCAAAAGATAGACAAAAAATACACAACAATTACGATTACGATCCTTGTCGTGCCATTTGTTGGTTCCATATTTCTTCAACCAAGTGTGATTAGAGCTAGACGTGCATATAGTTATGAGTTGTGAGTTGTGCTACTCTATGAAGGGATGCCATAGCATGGATGATTATCCAGTCAAACATTAGGCTACACGGTGCTGTCATCCACTTTATCATAGTCATAAGTAATACCATACAAATCACATTCATCCTTGACGATCATGTTGTAGGGTATAACATGTGCCTTCCTTATCATATCAAATTAAGTCTGTCCATGTTTCGAGTAGGGCCACAAATGATGGCGAAACAAGCTTGCAGAACCCTAAATGCTCTCTCTATAACCTTCTAAACAAACTCTTGACGGTCGGTGAACAATTTTACCTTTAGTCATTGAGGGAGGGGGATAGTTTTCACGATGGTCAACCATCTTAGATAAATACCAATGGTTAAGAAGTATCCAATATTGTACTTGCGACCGTTGACGACATATTCACATTTTGGAGCCCAACCCTTATACATCTTTTGAAAAACCGATGAACGATCAAGGATATTTAAATTATTGAGGCTTCCCGGGCCGCCCAAATAAGGTATGCTATAATCCCAAGGTCATCGGAAGAAACCGCTTCAAGAATAAAGGTGCGGACTCTACATATCCCTTTTGCAAACACTTCTTTCTAACCTGATGGACAGTTTTTACATTCTCATTGCATATAGTCAATGCTTCCTAACATACCAGCAAAATCATAAGCCACTTGCAGCCAACAATCAACTTCAGTTTGGGTTGGTTTTCTTAAATAGTCTTGCGCAAACACTTGAATAAATGACCCCGGCGGCAAAATGTTCCGTGCATGCTTTCACTAGCTTTCAAGTATTAATCGGCAAAATATGTCGATATACTATAAGCCAACATTCGCATGGTTATAGTGCACTTAGTGACCGGTAACAACCCACACCCATCAAGACCATCATAACTCAACTAGAAGTAATCGAAACGACTCTTGAGGGCGTCGTCAACTATGTGAAGGAACAAGTGCCTCCGCATCCAAAATCTATACTAAAAATGGGTCTCATTGTAGCGAGTCTTCGATGAAGTAAAGACAATCTTCTCGATTTCTCCTTGTAAATTTTCTTCTCTCTTGGTCGGGAAATTTACAAGGAAGTCAGACTCTAAATGGGGGGCAATAGACTCAACTTTTCCCCAACAAGTTGGTGTTGGATTTGGAGGGAAAATCAAGTGGGGGAAAATATAAGTAGAAGTGAATTGACGAAAATGTCCAAAATGTATGTAGAAGTTAATTTACCAAAATACCCATGTTTAAGTTGGGGGTTAGCTTGTCAGTGTAGAGAGAGAGAGAGAGTGAATCATTTCAGGGGAGAGGAATGTGAACTTGCAAATCCCATTGATAAGTAGCACAATGGAGAGGGAATACAGGACGCGTTCAAGAGACAAAGTGTGAAGAAGAAGAGAAGCAGGGAAAATGAAGAAGCAGAACAACAACAATGATAGTCAGGAAGAAGGAGTGCAGTGTGGCGAGGGCACGATGGATGGAGGGGTCGTCGGTGAGCTGATGAAGAGGAAAAACATTGGAAGTGGTAGAAAGGAAGGGGGTCGTGCAGGGCTTTGCCAGAACGCATAGTGGAGTTCAGGGCCTGGTTTAATAAGGGTGCATTGTAGGTACGTGATTCTAATTTTGTGAAATATGGAAAGAAATTTGTAGTTCTTGTTTGAATAGTTAGTGTTGGTATAACTTAAGATGATATTTTGTTGTGTCAACATCCTTAAATTGGGGACAATTTGTTTTCATTTCAATGGTGGATGCCTTACAAAGTGTGGTCAATAGTCAGCACATGAGCAAGTAGTGTGGAATACACAGCAAGGTGCACATGTGAACCATGGTAGACATTGGACAATGACGTGACATACATGTAAACCCTAACAATATGACTACGTAGTATGATAGTCGTGTAGTATAGAATGTTGTTTGCAATGGCAACAATGATGACAATAAGCTTATATTTCTAGCTAAGAGTATGGGCACGTAGTATGACAGACATGTGGTATATCAAGATGGGTACACGAGGACAGGTAGTTCGGTACACAATGCGTATGTTGTGATAGTTGGTGGTAAATTGTGTTGAATTGTTGCTAAATGGTTATTGCTATTGCAATAGTTGTTGTGAAATGTTTTTGTGTGGATATTTGTATATTCCACAATTATAATTCCGATAGATTAGGGTGGTGGGCCCGTCGTTGTGGTGTATAAGTAATGAATTTGAAATGTAGAAAGGGTTTGGTACAAATGGGTAAGTATGGTAGTTTGGGTAATTGGTAGGGCAGGGCGTACGGGTTGCATTGTTTGTGTGTAGTGATTTTTTTTTGGGTTTTTTGGGGTGGGGGAGGATGATGTGAAGATTTGTAGTCATGTTGTGAACATGTGATCGCGTGAGTTGCAGGTCAATACTAGAGTAATGCTGAGCTTAGGTGTCATTGGTTATCTACCGTGGTGGACATAGTACACTAGTTAGGTAAACCCATAGGATCGTGGGGACGACGTTATGTACTTGTGTTATGTAAATGTTGGGCATGAATGTGTTATATGACAAAGTGATGTGTTGATGTGATATGCAGAGCTGAGTATATTTGGAAAGGGTAGAAGGTGCTGGTCGTTGGGGCGACCAGTACAAATGGATGTACATGCTGCCGTTCCAGGAGAGGGTGGCGCTGGGAGGGAGATAGTTATGTATGTTTTATGGTGGGAATGTTGGCACAATGTGGAGATGGGAAAGTAACATGTGAGGGAGGTTTATGAAAATGCATGGTGTTGACGGAACGAGTGAAGGTGGAGGAGGTCATGGGAATGGTGAAAGACATTACAGCGGCAATATGTTTGAGAAAAAACTCTGGTATAGTTTGAAGTACGATAGACAACTATTGGTGGAAGATGATGGGGACATCAATCTGAACATGATTTCAAGGGTAATGATGGGCATGACTATCATTACAAATTGCTCACTTGGATGTGTGCGATCATTGTCATAGCCAACCCAGAGTCAGTGGCGCTGTGTGAGGTAAATGGTTGCAGGTTTTACAAGATGTTTGTTTGTGCACCTTGTGGGAAGATCGTGACTTCAAGATGTTTGTTAGAGCCAACCCAAGGTCAGTAGCGCTTGCGTACCTGACTTCGGTTCCATGTTTACCTCTGCATACGGTGGGAAGTATGCGGTTCGCTGATGGTCCAACAGTGGGAGCACTTGAGTCAAAGCTTTGGTGGTACTCTGTTGACTGCCAAGGTTTTTTGTGGCACCTTTTTTGTCTTTTCTGTGGCGTATTTCCTGATTACATCTCATGCTGTGACATACCCAGGATGGCTATAATGTTTACTAGGGTCAACGGTGGCTCGTTTACAGGTAGACGCACAATTGTGAAGCAGTTGCATGGGTAATATGTGTGTGCATACATGAATGTATGTTTGTCGTTAATGAGTTGCAATGTAAATGTTGGTGTTCATAACTGAGTTCAAATGATGTGTGAAATTTGTTTGCTTTTGTTATTATTATTTGTGTACAAGCATTATGTTGGCAACCCTATAGTACAATTGTTTGGTAGTGCCATTCTATCAATTAAGTGCGCGTGTACTGTACGTTGACATATTAAACCATGTGGACCGTTGTATACATCCCCACATTGGTTTGTCATTGATGTACAACACCTCCCTGGAGCCAATCCTGAATGCTAACATTCAATTAAGGCCTGTACTATGCACCTGTCCATTACAAACGACTTGTGCTTTAGCATGGGACTCCATACTGTTCTCTCCATAGTCGGCCTCTACACCTCCACCAGCTCGGCATTCAAACTACACAATGGTTCCGGTATGCACCGATGCCTAATGACAACATCAACTCGACCCTCCCCACTACGATTCGCGTACTGAGCGTCACTGCAACATCCCTTGTCATGAACTCTCTTTGACCGCATATCTGTGACATCTACATAACCTCCGTGACCCTTATCATGTCGCTTCTTCGATTGCATTTCAGGCATGACCCGCTCCCCACTGTTGCCACTCACCTCCGTCTCCAACGACACTAACGGGTTGCTAAGGGAAGTACTCCTGTTCTCCTCCATTGCCGCTGGTTTACCATGTTATCCACAGAGGTACACCTGGGTATACCTGTAAAACCCGAGATTTATCCCCTTATTTTGCTATTCTATATCATTAGAAATTGAAATAATATCAACGTGCCTACTTAGGTGCTGTTTTTATTGAAAAGAATATTATTCCTCCTATTTTATTGTTATGGAGAATTATATCGGGCACTACATATTGCGTAGATTCCCGAATATAACTTGACTGGCGAACCTTGGGACTAGTCCTGCAATTTATTGAATAGAACATTGGGTATTAATTATGAGGTGACAAGTGGATAAGCTCGTATTAATTATGAGGTGACAAGTGGATAAACTCGTATTAATTACGATGTGACAAGTGAATAAGCTCCTATTAATTACGATGTAACAAGTGGATGAGCTCGTATTAATTACGAGGTGATAAGTAGATAAGTTCGTATTAATTACAATGTGACGAGGTAATTATCCAAAACAAATATACATATATATATATATACATATATATATCGAAGGGGCCGAAGCCCCTGTTTATTTTCGGAGGTGAAATTGTGAAGAGGGGGGCTCCTCAACCCCCCCAGCTCCGTGACTTTCACGCCAGTGAGAGAGGAAGAAGGAGGCCGCGGGTGAGGGTTCGGGGACCTCGACCCCGCGCGACCGCCACCAGCACGGCCGGACGCCGGCAACACGTAGGTGAACGGAGTAGGCAGAGGAGGAGAGAGGCAGCAGCAGCAGAAGGAACCGAGCCCACACAGAGCCAACCCAAACCAAGCCCTAAAGCGGGTCCTTTAGCTTGGGTTCGAGGTGGGTTTTCCCTTCCTCCTATTTATTGTTAATTTAGATGAAAGTTTATTGATTATAATTCGTTCAGGTCGAGTTCGAAGTAATCATCAGTAATTCGAGGGAATTGTAACGTAAACTTATCGATGCCTAAGACATACATATGAATCGTACTGAACGAAAGTTTATCGATTACATGCAGTCTATCGATTATATATGTTTATCGATTGTATATGATTTAGTGATAATAAGAAGTTTATCGATTATATGAAGTTTATTGAAGAGAATATATATGTTTAGTGATTACATGAAGTTTATTGATTATATGAAGTTTATCAAGAGGAACATATATTACATGAAGTTTAGCGATTATATGAAGTTTATTGAAAAAAATATATATGTTTAGTGATTACATGAAGTTTATTGATTATATGAAGTTTTTCGAAAGGAATATATATGCTTAACGATTACATGAAATCTATCGATTATATGAAGTTATTGAAAAGAATATATATGTTTAGTGATTACATGAAGTTTATTGTTATATGAAGTTTATCGAGAGGAATATATATTGCATGAAGTTTAGCGATTATATGAAGTTTTTATTGGAAGGAATATATATGTTTAGCAATTACATGAAGTTTATTGATTATATGAAGTTTATCGAAAGTAATATATATGTTCAGCGATTACATGAAGTTTATCGATTATATGAAGTTTATCGATTATACGAAGCTTATCGATTATATAAAGTTTTCCGATTATATGAAGTTTATTAATTACATAAAGTTGTCAATTACATGAAGTTTATTCAGTATATAATCGATTATATATGTTTATCGATTATGCGCAACTTATCAATTATATATGTTTATCGATTATATGTGATTTATCGATTATATGAAGTTTATCAATTATACAAAGTTTACCGATTACATGAAGTTTATCGGATATATGTAATTTATTGATTATGCATGTATATATTACAGTAATGTTGACATTATTACCGTAATGTTGGCATAAACTGCAATCGTGTGGGCTACATTATGATTGGGGAATCAGTTGACAACATGAGTTCATGACGTGACTATAGGTGCTATGTGAAATTCTTTTCCCCTGAGTTGACGAATGTGTGAGATAACATTGACTTCAAATCTTAGAGATCTTTCAAAGTATGTGAGATAAACTATGACTTCAAGTGTATTTAAATGTTTATCGGTTGTCTGTTTTAATTAATAAGTCATTTGTAATGAAATAATCTTAAATCACCGAACTGCTCAATTGAATGTAGTAGACGGCCAGTTAACAGGTTTAGGAATCCTTTGAGAAGGGACTTAAGTATTGAGCATCCAATTATGCCGTATCCATTGCTATGGTCAACTTAGGCAACCCAGTACCTTTTAGCGAAGTTTACATGAGAATTTAAAGTTCAATGTTTCGGCAGAAGATTCAAGTTCCATGTTTCATTGTTCTGCCAGTAGGCAGATAATTCAAAGTTCAATGTGTCATTGTTATACCAGTAGGCAGAATATTCAAGTTCAATGTTTCATTGTGCTGCCAGTAGGCAGAGGATTCAAGTTCCATGTTTCATTGTTCTGCCAGTAGGTAGAGAATTCAAAGTTTAGTGTTTTGTTCCACCAGTATGTAGAAGATTCAAAGTCGTACGTTAGAAAGCCCTATCAACTTGTAGAAAAACCAGGTCAATAGGGAATCCTAGTTAATATGACGATTTGTAGAACATTATACTTTAATAAAAACAAGCATGTAAAGTTCAAAGAGCGTATTGCTACATCAATAGTATACTATTCACATGACATAGTTATATATTTCATTTTATGGTTATCGTTCCATATTTTAACAAAGAGATATATTCCTGTATATGACCTATTACTGTATAGGGTAGTGAAACTATCAGTTAATGACTCTATCACATTGAACACGATGGAATGTTAAATTCATATAGCCTGTCACCTGACAGCATTTCCAACGAAATTTCAATGTTTATATACGGCATAAATTATTTGAAATGAAATAAGCCTTTCATAATAGAAGTCCCATCAAGTGGTATTTAAGGGTTAAACCCCTTTCTTTTCATTGAACTTATGAGTTTATACGAATTCCTTATGGTAAGTTTATTGAATATGGCTATTTTAGAGTTTAAGCTGTTGGAGTGACTGCTATTTCCCCTGCAGTGTGATTGGAATATATTGTAAGGTAGGTAAGTTCTTCAAAGGGAAGGAATTACGAACATCTTTTGTGAGTTAAAGTTACACTTTAAGTATTGTTTTAGGAAAGAGGGTTATCCACTGGGCGATAATTGCTCATTCCCATCTATTATTGTTCCATTCCCAGGTTTCTGAAGTAACAGGTAAAAGTCAATCCAAGTAAGCCAAGATGGAGTCATTGTTGTTCTAGGAGCAAAGTTACATGCTCTATATGTGTGAGCTGCAATTGTATGGTTATGTAATCTAAGTTCTTGTGTGCATGTATTGCATATCATCTAGAGTCGCTCTGGACAACCAAGGTTATTTATAGTTGGGATGTAACCCCAGTATTCCGGACGTGTGCTCCGTGGAGTTGTACGTTTATTGTCCCATTGTTTTAGTGTCGAATTGCGTTTGTTGATATGCTCAAGACGAGTGGCCCGTAGAGCGGCAAACTCCGACGTGTAGCTGTCGAGTTGGTGGGTTTTATCGTTGCTTTTAATTGCAGGAAATTTGATATAAGGCTTTAAGCTTGGGAAACGATTGGTTTTCAGGAGGAAACTCTGTCCGTTTCGCCCCATAATTTAAAGAAAAACGATAACACTCCTATCCCTTGGGTTGGGGGGTGTTACAATACCTATGCACAAACAGTTGTAAGCCCAACCCAATCACCAATACCCCCCTGTTACCTACCCAAAGTACCATACCACCCATGCAACCTCTCCCAATTACATCACCACACCTATGACTCCTACATTGTTGGTCATGCCTACGTTACATGCCTTAGTTTACTAGGTTATTCTAAAAGGTATACCCCAGTACACCTACTTTAAGCATTGGTGCGCACATAGCATTTACCAACAACCACACACATTACCCACCCCTAATTACCACACCCCAACTTAGAAGCTAACATACACTTTCACACATGCACTTAACACATTTGTTTACCAAGTTATGACAAACGGTTCATTTGGGTAAACCACCATTCCAAGTGTGGTCCACAATCCACACGTAAGAGGAAAGATGTGCTCTACCTTGGCTGATAATGTGGCCCACATAAAGCCCATAATGAACAACCCCACATCTAACCTACCCAACTTATATTACTTTGCACCTCTGTACCGTCAACTCAAACTTGGTCCATCTAAGTACCCATTTATTGAATCAACAATACACAAATCATTCTCCACTCTCCCTCGTGCCATTGTCACCCCATCCTCTTCAATTCACGTCATAACACTCATGCACTCACATTCCTCTCATATACTCCATCCTTCCGTTCCCACCCATTTCACTTTCCACCCCCCCAATCGATTGTCTATCATGCACACATACATAAAATTCTTCTTCAACTACTTAATTTAGGGATTACACAGTACTCACCTGAGTCTCATCCTCGGCCTTCTCTTGCACACATGTCTGCGTCGCTTTGGGCAGGTTGTTCTCTTGCATAGCTTCCCCTTCCACTGCCTTGTTCAACCTCGCCGGTAATTGACTTCTTCTACCGCTACTTCTCACTGTCAATTTCTCCCGACTCCTACCGTGTCCTACCGTTCATTTTGTCTCTCTGTTGGCTTCTTTTCATCGAGACTTCTTTTCTCTCTCTCTTCTCTCCCGATCTTTCACTTGAACTCCCTCTAACTGCCATCATTAACTGATCCCCAACACTTTCAATTTCAAGAGGGGCATACTTGTAAATTCCGTAAGGGTATTTTGCGTATTTGACTTGCTTCAATTTTTCCCCGACTTAATCCCCCCCCAACTTCAACACTTACTTGTTGGGGAAAAAATGTATTAGTTGGCCCCCCATTCTGCAATGATGATGATGCCTTCATGTTAATTTCATTGTTAGAATATGGTTTCCAACATCGGTGTATCATCACTCGATTATTCTAATATAAAGCTCAACCCATCTAATAATGATGACGAAATAGTTGAAGAGGATGAATCATTGTGGAGTACCTTTGCATATAAAAAAAAGATAAAGTTGCAAATAAAAGTAAAATTTTGAATTATAAATATAAACTTCAAAAAAGAAAAAATGTAAACTTTAAAAAAAAAATTAACATCGTATAAGTCATATACTTAATTATGAGTAACATTTAGCCCATGAACTTAAAAAGAAATATTGCATTGCACAAATCAAAGAGGTTCCATTATAACAAACATTTCTTAAAAAAAAAGAAAAAGCATAACATACATACAACATACATTTTCTTAAACTATAATATGGTTTTCAATCTAAAGATGTGTCAAAATCAGATGAAGACGGTGTTTGGCGGTAGCGGCTCCTAATTTCTTCTTGAATAGAACCATATCGAGCCTGATCCTCCGCACACATTTCAGTAATGTTCATTCTCAAGATTTTGTCCTCATATTTCATCTCCTTAAGACGTAGTTCTCTTTCTTTCAAGGCCTGATACTGATATCTGAGTTGAGCGACTTGCAAAGCGGCATCCGCCATTTTTTCTTGTGCTATGACATATCTTTCAAACATGGCATGATTCTTTGCATTTGTTGTCTTTAAGGTAGACAACACGTTGATTATAAGATCCAACAACGAGTCATGAACTTTCTCTTTCACTTTTCTCTTGGCTGCTTTTCTTCTAATGGGACGAATAACTCCACCAACTGCTTCAATTGGTGTATCTTCATTGGCGGGGGCTGCCGTGGCTGCCGCTCTTAGAGTATGCATTTGCCTATTTTATCTTCAAACGTTTGGAATATGCTTCTGCAGATTGATATTTTGAAAGCTAACTTCATTTATATTGTAAATTTCTAACATAATCAAATTTTGTAAACATAGTTCATAGCTTCATATAAACATATAACTCTTCAAGGTTAATTTCTCACTTCAATTCCAATTAACCATGTAATTTCACATGCTCAAATATAATTACTTTTTCTTTAACTATACTCAAGCATAGTACTCTAAACTAATGACCTTAAGCCCTAAATAATTTAAAAAATTCAATTTCTAACATTTGAGATTTGTATCTAAATTCCACATATTTAAGTCATTCTTAAATTCTAACTACATTCTGCAAATATTAAAAACTAACTTCATTCATATGTTAAATCTCCAATTTCTAAATTTCTAACATAATCAAAATTTCTAAACATATTTTCAATTCTAACTTCCACATATGACATGCAACTCCACAAGCTTAACTTCTAACTTCACTTTAAATTAACCATGTAATGTCACATGTAATCAACTAGTTACTATTTGATTTTAACTCAAGCATAGTATATTCTAACAACTAATTCTACGCTCAAATAATTTAACAAATTGAAATTCTAATATTTTATAATTCTAAGTAAATTCCACAAATAAATGTGCAATTTGATTGATTTTTAATTACTAAATTTCTAAAATATAAGCATGCATAAATTATAAGTTATAAATTTTAGAATATCTTACAAATCTCTTCACTTCACTTCTGTTTTGAATCTTGAAAAACACCTCGAAAGCATCTACAAACCATAAACAATGATTATTAGTTTCAAAATATAATTTAAACAATAATTAAAATCAAATACAAACAAAACTAAATAAAATCATAGTAACTTACATTGGAAAAACTATTTCATATCTCTTCACCACCCACAACTTTCTTCCACTCACAATTTTTAGAAGATGAGAATGATTTCAGTTTAATCATTTAGGGCTTAAATTTGAATATTTATAGAAAAAATTTCAACAAAAAAAATAAAAATAAATTGGGAATTTAGCCGTTGGCCCAACGGCTATAACCCAACGGTACAATTCCGCTCCAAACGTCTCTCTGCATTGCTTTTTCCTTTTTTTTTTCACCTTAACATAACGCGTCGCTTGATATTGAAAGCATGCTCAACGCAGCGTATTCAAGTCATAAAAGACAAAAATAAAAGGCACGCGGGAGGACCGGAGGGACAATCTCCCACGCGTTCCCAGGCCACTTAGACGCTCGCTGGATACCATGCGAGTCGTCTTCTGCACGCTTCGTGGACCTCTCTCTCTCTCTCTCCATTTCAAAACCCCAACAAAATTCCTTCTCAACTCTTGCTCTCTATTCTGCATCCCCTCTCTTTCTGCTGTTGCTGAAACCCTTTCAAATTGAAGGTTGAATTACTCAATTCAACTTGCAGAATTCATCCAAAGACAATGGAAGTAGACCCGGATGATATCTTTCGCGACGAAGACGATGATTCCGAGGCTAATTATCTTCAGGTTTTCCACACATTTCTTCGCTTTTATGTTGTCCATTTTTGTGTTGTTAAATTCTACAATTGATTGCTGAAATGGAGGTCTCTGTTAACTTCTCCAATTGGGTTTTAGGAGAAAGAGTCAAACAAGGAGTCTGCGGTGTACCTTGTCGACGCTTCCCCCAAAATGTTCAGCGCTACTTGCTCTGGGGTGAGTCACTGCTGAGTTATTAAGTGTTTGTATACCCGTTATTTGTTGTCGTTGTGATAATTCTAGCAGTGATAAAAACAAAGAGAGAGTCAAACAATGAGGGGGATGGTAATGCCTTGTTTTTTGTATACCCTATCTTGACTGCCATAGCAATGATGCTTCTTATTAATGTAATTTTGTCAACTAGATTAGGTCGAGCACAATATGTATGGTAGGTTTTTCTGTGTGGACTTCAGTAACTAGTCTTGCTGGGCACCTCGCAAGTGTGCCACGAACATGATATTGATTTATAAACTGTACATGATATTGGTTGCATTTGAGCAGGAAATATGACAATGTTCATTGTCTTATCGAGTTGGTAGGCTAGAAATTATTTTGTAAGACCTATTGCCCAAGTGGAAGAGTGCTGGGTGAGTCTCTCTCTTATAGGAAGCAGCTTTCCTGTACTATGCATGGATAATAATGTGAAGTAATTGCTCACTGCCATTAGACAAGGCAGAAAATTGGATGTTTTTGGGTTGAGAAATGTTAGTAAACCTAGTACAATAGGTGGCGTATGAGATATGGAGTGTGTATAGATGTAGCTTTGAAGTGTAAGAACATGTTTTAGATTGTAGCAGACTTTGGGTGATAGGGATAGTTTGGTGGACTAGTAGTATGAGGAGGAAGAAAGAGGATAAGAAGCACAAGGTGAATCAAATGAAGGATAAGACTGTGAAGAGGTACCGGACGATCATGATATGAAATCATGAATAGGCATCGGTGCTACAGCAAAGTGATAGGATGAAGAAGGATTGACTCGGAGGAGAAGGAGTGGGGAGGGGCATGCTCATGAAGCGCGATGTATTGGGGGAGGGGGAAGGAGGAGAAGAAGCATAAGGTGTGATATCAAATGGAGGAGAATGTAGTGCCTGGTAAGGAGACGCTGAAGATTTTGGTAAGAAATCATGAATAATCATCAGTGCTACAGTACATGATGAGTAGTGGAGGATGATTTTGGGGGGGGGGGGTAGTTGTGAAGCATTACGTAGATGATGTGCAGTTTTGATTTTAAAGATCCTATAGGTTTCTTTTCTACTAAAGAGTACACTAAATCCAGATGCTGATTCTCTGTTTGAGATTTATGTTTGTTGTGTTTTGGCATGGATATGTAACAAAGGTAACCGAGTAACCGTAAAACTTCGGGAACTGCGAATCTGATGGGCAACTAACAGTAGCTAGAAAAGAATAGACACTGTGTCTGATAAATGGGCATGTGCAATACAATTATTTTGCTCATAGCCAAATTTCAAGAATAAGAATAAATTATATAGGCTGAGTATTACGAAGAGTGAAAGCAACTAGAAGAAATTACGGAGTCGTGCTCTCGAATGTGTAGCGATTCAGCAGAGAAGTTGCTGCACCAAATGTAAATAGCCTCTAATGGAAGGGTCTTGCAGGATACAAGAGGTGCGAGTAGATGTCAATATTGCAACCAAACAATTGACAATTTAGGGACAACAGTAATTTGTATTGAAAAGAGGGAATAGAAAGGATATCTTGAATTCAGCAAGGATCTGATCTACCCTCAAATTCCCAGTCTGAGTGACAGGCACTTTGTCTC
>JACYFF010031952.1:13218191-13235223 GCA_017589665.1 Selenicereus undatus | reverse complement strand
GGACCTTTGTCTCGCTGGAAACTGCTCTTGTGGCTCAACTGCAGCTCGCTGTCTCTGGTTGCTGCTGTTCATTCCTAAGTGTTGCTGCTGGTGGCCAATTTTCTTGTTCCTATTATTGTTTGCTGCCCCGATCTGTTTTCATCTTCTGCTGCTATTCATCGCTAAGGAATTTCCAGGTTTCTAGGTTCTTCGCTTTGCTGATTTGTTGCCTTGGTGACGTTCAAACCTACCTGGCTATTGGAGCGAGAGCTTCCAAGTCAACTTGTACAAGTTGGAACTCAATTGCTAACTCTCCCATGATCTTCCAATGATCTTATTGGGTTGTTGGACAAAGTTGAAGGTCTTTTGTCTCAGGCATACCAGAATCCTTCGAAATCCATACAAGATGTGCTGGTGCCTATGAAGGGAATTTTGATCTCAGAAGTGCTCACAAATCAAATAGATTTTGATGTGCAAATTTCTCTTGCTTTATGCTTGTATGAGCTCATTTGTATTACGACACCGAATTCCCCTTTTGAGGATGAGTTGATGAAGAAAAGCCTTTTGAGTCATTGTGTCATTTTTTGAAGCCCTACCTGACAGTGCAGACATATCGTATAGTGAGAGACTTTGCATACTTGAGTCTGTGACCAGATTCATGTCTTATGTGGTGCTGTTAGATCTTGAATGTGATGCTCTTGTCTTAGACATTTTCCACCGTCTTTTAGCATTCACTAAAGGTGCACATTCTCCTGTGATGCTTGATATATAGAGTCCATCCTCCTCAGTCTTCTGACTGAAGCAGATGGCCTTTTGATGGAATGTCTTGTTTCCATACTCTCTCGGTACAAATCTATGGGTCGTAATGTTTCCGCTACAACTCAAGTTATTAGTCAAACAGTATTGGACACATGTGCATCTCGGATCCCGCTTCAACAAATTATTTCATCTAGAGAAGAAATTATGCATAATAAGGAGAAGGAAAGTAAAGACGTTCAAAGTGACTATTCTCTATTAGAATTTGTGGAACATGCTGAATTTAAATGTTTTTCCACACATGAGGGATGTCAAAAGTTCACATCTGAATGCCAGTCATTGCCTAATTCTGGGGATTTTTGGTTTTGGTATACAGACCTTTAGTGTGTGGAGCTGTCAAGGCTAAGAAGGTAGGAACTTTGATTTACTTATCCCTAAGGAACTTTTAACTAGTAAGAAACTACATCGGCTAATTGAATTCCTACTTTTCTGAGAGAAGTTGTACAAATTACAATTTTATCATATGTGTGACGAAGTGAAGATGGTCTCTTGCTTGATTTTTTTTCATTCTATCAGTGTACAAAACTAGAGGACGAGGTTTTTTTGACTAGGGGAGAATGATGTAGGATCATAGTAAAGAATGGGTAAAAAGATTTAGGAAATTAGAATATTTTGATACTGGAGATCTTTTGTATTTTTTTATTATTTTCGTAGGATATCTTTAAGCATATTTTAGGATCGCCAAAATAAGGATATTTAGTGATAATTTATTAGGATTTAGTTTCCTAGTCTATTAGGATAATATTAGGTTATATATTTTTATCATTTTCTAGTTTATATCTTATTATTTAGGTTTCCTAATACTAGTTAGCCTCTTGGTTATGTAAACCCCTTTATGTAATTGGAGAAGACAGATTTTGAATAAGGATTGATATCGAATTTAAGTAAAAGTTCTTGTGTTAATTTTCGTGGTGTGGGAATTGCTTTTAGAGTATCCTACATCAATTATTCCCCTTTGTAGGAGTCCTACATCACTTTAACTTCGCCTTGTGTAATTCTATGCACATGGTAACTTAACATGTAGTGTTAGAAGTCTTGTCGGACAGAAGATTCTGTTCTGTAGTTTTCTGCAACTAGATTTGCTTTTAAGTTCAACAGGTCTATGTTGAGCTAAAGCATCTAACTGTAGAACCATAGATCAACTGTGAGAGTATAATGGCCTGTTTCTCCTGCTATCTCCCTTTTGCGGTAACCTATTTTTTGGGAAGGGGGGATGGAGAACTTGGCTCTATCGTGTCCGTTGTGACGACTAATGAGCTATGTCATGCTTGGGAAAGTTGCTCATGTGGGATCATTTTTTTCAATGGTTTGACTATCTTTCTTGACCAAATAAGTAAGTCTTGCCATAGTGCAATTCAGGGAGGTCAAGAAATATGCAGATTGAAGACTTACCTTGACATTTGTCTGGAGCTGTTAAAGCGTGCTTCTCAGGGACCTGTTGAAAAGATTTTGGCACAAAATTAGTTCTTAAGGAGAAGTAGTTGACTAGTAGTATAGCTAATATTACCATATCACAATATAAAAAGTCAAGTAACAAAAAGTTTGTACTAACAATAAGTTAATAGTGGTGATGATTATTAGCGATGATTATGATGATGGAGCAAAAGGAATAAAAATAAAGCATGCTAAATAAATTAAGAAAATGGAATTAATAATAGTGTGGTAACACATGGTGGTTGTAATTGGTAATATATATAAAACTCCGTTAATAAGTGAACTTATTAACAAGAAATATGAGCAAGAAATCTTCAAAGGGTTGATTAGTTACAGGTGTTGAAAAGGTAAGACTCGGGCTGAGCAAATGGAGAGGACGGTGCACTAGAAAGGTCGGCGCATTAGTACTAGGCTTATAGAATCTCTATCTATAAACATAACGTTAATCCTGGATTGGCAAGGACTCCTAACAAGGTTGTCTCCTTTGTTAGCTTTAGATGAGGCACATCTAGTTTAACGGCGTCCCTTCTGTTCTTTTTAGGTCATCCTTCTGTTGGAGGCCATTAATACGAGCCTCTCACAGTAACTCCAGTATATTAAGGTTTCTCCTCTTGACAAGTCGAACAATCTAAGTCTCTGTCATACCTCATTGTCTGTAGGCGCCATTTGGCAGACTCTCTTGAATAACTCATTCTGCTCTTATCCCTTATAGTATGGCTACACATTGAATTAATCATCTTGACATGTTGGGAGAAATAAATTAAAAGGGAAGGAGGAGAGGATGTTGACATGACTGGCTGGATTCCTGTCTAAACAAGTCAGGGGCTTTTAGTCTTCATTGGGTTCGGCATTCTTGGTCTAAACATAATCCTTTTTAATATTCACTTTATATTTCTGCTCATTTAAGCAACTCTTTACGTCGGGACAACCATCTAGTTTCCGGCATTGCCCCTTAATCATATTTTGGTCAAGTTGATCTATGTCTACTGTAGGAAATTCTTTCATGAGAAAGGAAACTTACATATTCTTATAAAAATTCTTGTGAACATGCACAGCAATTGGCCATTATTGATTCAGGTTGTGTTTCTGACTTTATAGACGGAGAGATCCTTAATATGTGCTGATACTGGTGCCCTGGTGCAAGAACCACCCAAGCAGTTTCTATTGTATAGGAAGTGAGTTTTTTCTTGACTTATTTAAGTATCATGTTATTCATCTTATGCAACCTAGTTGCTTCCATTTTTCTTCATTACCTATAAAAGATTAACTCATCTCTTTATGGGCTGCATCGCTGGTCTTGACGAAGGAGCGAAGACAGCCCATAAAGGTTTGCATTTAGACTTTTTCTTTGGGGGGGGGGGGGTAATGAGAGACCTTGGTTGGTGCTTCTTTTACACAGCAAGTGTATAATTGTTTAATTAATAATTCAATGTTGTTGCCCCTTGTTTATTTCCGTTCTGTTTCGAGCTTGACACTTTTATAACCAAACTTCACTGTGGAGAGGAGTTAAGATGTGGAATACCCCAAAGGGTGTCGGGAATTTAAAATACAGTGGAGTTTGTTCTAAAAAGTTTTTGTATTCTCTAGCTTAGCAAGTATTATTTCAATTTATATAAACTAGCAATGTCTGGGCTTAGAGTCAACCCTTCGATTAAAAAAGCTCCAGCATAGGCTTCGAGGCAAAAGCGTGGGCTTTTTGAATACGAAATGCTTGAAAATCATTCTGAAACCATATTTTTGCCAAATAAGTTAGATAATAGCATCAAACAAGTGACTAGACATCTTAATGGACCATACTAGAGAATAAAGTATCTGATCTTGGGTTCATCAATTCTAACAATATTTAAGGAAGGAGGAAAAAAAGGAAGTAAACAATATTTGATTGTATATTAAAAAGAAGGGAAGTACATTCATCATTCTTCTTTCCATATTTTTGGCAACAATGCACAATATTTTCCATACAAAGAGATAGAAAATTGAGCACCCAAATAAATAAACAAATTTAAGGAAAGAAATTCATACTTTAAGCTTGAAATTATGCCTTCCGGCTTCCCCTTTTATCTTTGCCCATTAACAGCAAACACAAAACCAGAAGACAACATCGGATCTCACGCTTACTGAAGTATATCTCTGTTGTTGCCGAAAAAGTATGGGAAATGATTGGTCGACCAACTTTGTCTTTATTAGGGCACTATAAAAGTCTCCAACTACAGGCCCCCCCTTAATTCAAAAATTAGGGTTTCTAAATTAAGTTTCTCATCTAGGCTATACTTCAAGCAATTGCATGCAATTAAATGAAGCTTTCTACTCGAAATTAAATAATATAGTTAAGGTAAGTGTCAAAATCTATAGGTGTTTGCGGGTTTCGTGGTGTGTGCTCCCTTTTCTCTCTCCCCATAGCCTTTTTACATAAAGCGTGCGGTTGAGCCGCTTTTGAGCCTCAGTCTGAAGTGCAAAAAAGCGCGGACTTTTGTGGGCTTAAAGAATAAGCTGGGCATGATCCGTGCAAGGGGCAAGAGGTTGGGGTTCGGGCTGTTGTGGGCTTAGGCCGGCCCCAAGTGCGCCTTTTTAAACACAGAGGGGTGTGCTTTTTTTAAACACAGAGTCAACCTATCAAAAAGTGTTCTTATTGGTGAGGTTCCTGAGCTCCATCACTCGGCTCATTTCTTTGGCTGCGAGGCTGATTACCTCCCACCTTTTTACTACCTTGGTCTCTATCTCAGTGCAAATTTTAAGAGCAAAGTTGTGTGGGAGCCTATTGTGAAAGGTTCCGCAAGAGATTGGCGGGGTGAAAATCTAAGCTTTTGTCTAGAGGGGGTAGGCTCACTTTGTTTAAGAGCGCTCTATGGAGCTTTCCTATTTATTTCATGTCCTAATTCATCCTAGCTACCATTGCTAATCATCTTGAGAAAATCATGAGAAACTTGCTTTGGTCCAATGATGAGACCATTAGTGGTTTCCATTAGGTTAATTGGAGAGAGGTTTGTTGTTCCAAGCAAGAGAGGTGTCTAGGCATAAGACCTCTTCGTCTTGTGAATTCAAAACACCAATTGGCTTTGGTGTTTTGGTAAAAGGGAGGATGCTCTTTGGAAAAATGTGATCAATGTTAAGCAAGAAAACCACCAATGCTCATGGGGTGGGTTGTTGGAAATCTAGTTTAGTTTGTTTGGAGTGTTTCAAATCCTTAGTGCATTTTGAGGTGAATAGGGGGTCTAGATTGGTTTTTTGGCATGATGTTTGGTACGGGGATTAACTCAAGATTCAATTTCTTGAGCTTTTTAGTGACCCTTCTTAATGGGGCCACTGTGCGTGATGTGGTCTCTTGGAATGGTGACCAAAGTCATTGAAACGTAACATTTTCTAGAAGGCCCAATGATTGGGAAGAGGAAAGCATTTGCAATTTTTTGGCCTCACTTGCTGAGGTAAAAGGTTCTTCCTGAGGGTGTTGATGAAATTCTGTGGCCTTATAATTCCAATAATTCTTTTACTGGCAAGAGTTTCTGCCACATGCGTTGCGACGGTGGGAATTGCCCTATTTTCCCTAAGGAGGCCATTTGGAAGTCTAAAGCGCCCACAAAAGCGTGCTTTTTTCCTTTGACGGCCACTAAAGGAAAGATCCTTGCAGAGGATATGCTTAAAAGAAGAAATTTTAATGGGGCTAGTGGGTGTTTTATGTGTCTTACGGAGGAAGAGATGGTAGATCATCGCCTTATTCATTGTCGTTGGGTTTCATCACTTGGCATTTGTCTCTTTTCTTGATGGGTGCTACAAGGGTTTAGCCCTTCTCTGTCAAAGATGTGGTTGCGTGGAGAAGAAGTTGGTTGTGTTTGGAAGGTGATTCCTTTGGCAATTTGGTGGTGTACATGGAAGGAAAGGCATCGTTGGATTTTTTAGGGCAAAGTTTTGTCCTCGAAAGATTTCAAGCTCTATTTCTTGAGAATCTTACATAATTGGAATCATGCACTTAAGGGTGGAAGCAACATGTGTTTTCTGAATTTTGTAGATAATATTATGCATGAGAGCTTGAGGGCATGATGTTTTTGTTTTTGCCCCTTTTGTACATGGGTGGAATCCCCTTTATGTCTGTCTAATGCTGTCTAATGCGGTCTTTTGATTAAAACAAAATACATATCAACTAGCATTGGGCTATGCCTGATTGAAGGTTTAATCCAATCTCACAACTCCTCATTGATGTTGCAGTCAGGACATTAAGTTTTCTGTGGAGGAGATATCAGAGATAAAAAGAGTCACTACCACTCAACTCCGTCTTTTGGGTTTTAAGCCCTTGAGTTGCTTGAAGGATTACCATAATTTGAAGCCATCAACATTTCTGTTCCCTACTGATGAGGTAACGTCTTCACATTATACGGGGACTCCAAGCTTCCTTCCCACTGTGTTTTATTCAAATGAGGTTCTTCTGTTGTTGCCTTTGCAGTATATCTGTAAATAATCTTTTTCTTGGCCGCTTCTGTTTTGTATCCTGCATCATTGCTGTGTTTGTTTTGAAGAACATAAAACGGACATCTGACTGGTCTCAAATATTCCTACAGTTATTTCTAGTAGCAGACTGCTAGTTGATTGGAATTGCACTGATATTTGAAATGCACTTGAAGGATGAGCTAAACAATCTATAAATAAGATACTTTTGATGGATCTAACACATGTGATGACACCTGCCTTCTGTTCTTCGCTAGGCAGGGCCGCAGAGGTAAGGCTGTGTTCATCTTAACCTCGCAATCTCAGGAAAAGCAGGAGCTTCGCTGGATGTTGTGGTTGTTATAGTAGCAACTGGTTCCTTGTTTTACACAGAAGCATGTCGCCCTGGGTACCCTTCATGGCAATTAGCAAGATGTGTGAAGGGCTGACTATGATCAGCCCTAGGGGGAACTGGCATGCTGGCTAATCCATGGAGACAATTTCTCTTTGTTGTTACTTGCTTTATAATTTTTTAAATTGTGCACAAAATGCAACATTTTGATATCCTCCTCCCTTCTTTATGCGCAGTTGCTTATGTTTGTCCAATCACTTAATGGGCGGCTTTCTCTAATGTGTTGCGTGTATTGTGTAGCTATCATATGGCTCTAAGCCCTTGTGGACATGGATTTATGGTTGATATATTTCATGCCTGGCCCAACACATAATAATAACAAAGAAAAAGGAGAAAGGATTATGTTTGTTAAGTAGTTTGTATAGTTTTCTGTGGATTCTTCCGAATTTTGTGGTATTCTGGATGAAGCATCACTAATTCTTGGTGGGTATTTGTAGGAAATGACTGGAAGCACTCGGATCTTCATTGCTTTGCATCGATCTATGTTGCGGCTTAACCGGTCAGTTAGTCCCTATGACTTTAAGTAAATTGCAGCATTTGTCATGCACTCACGCATAGACCACAAGCCTTAAGGCCGAAGTTCGTTATGCGTTTGTTTTGCAATTGAATTTCGTTTTGTGCTTATTTTGGCCATTTTAGTCTCAAGTATGTGTAATAACGGCTTCTATATCTTGTGTTTGGAAATTGTTTACTCCTACTTCCAAGCTCCAGCAACCATTTTAGTCTCAAGTATGTGTAATAACGGCTTCTATATCTTGTGTTTGGAAATTGTTTACTCCTACTTCCAAGCTCCAGCAACCATTTCAGTTTCAAGGATGTGACATCGTAGCTTTGCTTGTAGGGGTTTAATGCTAATTTCTGAAGAGATTCTTAGCATATGACAAAAATTGCCCCATTTATTTGGCTAGGATTGACAGATGGAGCAACATTTCATCTTTTTGTGCTTTCTGTCTCTTCTGTATTGAGAGCAAGATATGTATACCTACATTTATGATATAAGTTTTGAAAAGTCTCTAAAATACTTTCTAAAAAGTCAGAGGATATAAATAGTTGAGGCAGACCTATCGGACCTCTTCATCTCTGTATAACAGATCAAGTTCTCTCATGTGTTGACATATATCTTTATAGTTTCTTATCTTTTGGATGTGTCACATCACACGTTCTGGTGGGTCTAATTACTTAGGGTTGCATCAGAGCACAGAATTTAAGTTTATTGTCAGCCCCATTTGTTTCACTTGCGGATGCATTGAATTCTGGCCTTGGTTCTGACAGCTTTGGTTCCAATACTGCTCTAAGACATATTTGACTATCTCATTGCAGCATTTGAGCGTGGTACTGCTCTTCTAATTCTTATTTGCTGTCTGGAATAAAATTTTTATTTTCTTCAATTCCAGTTTTGCAGTTGCATTCTTCGGAAGTTCATCACATCCTCAGCTGGTTGCGCTTATTGCACAAGTATGTCTTCAGTAACCTGTATTCTAAATGACATGTATGTAATATGTGGCAAATGTATATGCTATGATCTCCCAGATTACTAATTATTCTTTATGACCGGATCACACAAGCATTTGACCTTTCCAAGGATACAAATTATTAGATAGACCTGGGTTAGAGCCAAATCCATAAAATCTTCCCTTATTTTTTTTTCCCTTTTTCCCACTCACAAACCCCCTATTTGACCTCCAGTCTGTCCCAGAACTATATAGTCCTGGGTTACAGCTTACAATGTAAGTCCCATTATGTGGCCATTAGGTGCTGCACCATGTATGTAATTTGTGGCAAATGTATATGCTATGATCTCCCAGATTGCTAATTGTTCTTTATGACCAGATCACAAAAGAATGACCTTTCCAAAGGTACAAATCATTAGGCAGACCTGGGTTAGAGCCAACTCCACAAAATCTTCCCTTTTTCTTCCTTTTCCCCACTCACAACCCCTTTCCCCCAAATTTGGAGGTCTGTCCCAGAACTGTATAGTCCTGGGTTACAACTTACAATATAAGTCCCATTATATGGCCATTAGTGCTGCACCATCTTTGTTAATTATCTTGCACAAAGGTGTTTGGCTGGATCTTTTCTGCTCGTATAGAATGCATTCTATTGTAGATTTGTGAAGATAAATGAAGAAGAAAAGAAGAGGGGCAGAGTACAGCATCGGAGCCAAGAATTCTGTTGCTATGTTTCCATACTTTTGACATGGAGCCACCAACTCTATTTCTTCAAGACTTCTAATGTCTAAGTTTGCTGTTGGACTCTTTTCGCTTTTTTTTTTCTGTTTGGGATAGTTGGCTTTAACTGAGAGCTCAAATCTAAGTTGTTAAATTCGTCACATATTCTCCCTCACATTCAACCTCCTTTTTTATTCATCTGCATCATGGGCGACAATGAAATTTCAAAAACCATGGGTAGTTTTGTAGCATGAATCTGATGCACTTTCTTGTTGAATGCAGGAAGAGATAACCAGTGCGAATGGTCAGGTTGAGCCTCCTGGATTGCATATGATATACCTACCGTATTGTGATGATATTAGAAATCCAGAGGAGGCAAGAGTCTATTCCTTTCTGCAGATTTGTGATTTTAATTTGTTCGTTTTGTGTTTTGGTCAAATAATCCATGGGGAAAATGGTTCACACTTCTGCAGCTTCATATGGACCCCTGTTCTCATGCATCTGATGAACAGATCAAGAAGGCTACTGCTATGATGAAGCGTATTGACTTGAAAGATTTTTCAGTCTGCCAGTTTTCTAATCCAGGTAAGTGCTGAATTATACTTCTTTTAAAGTATTTGTACTTTCAGGTGGTACAGTATTTCTGCTTGTCTATGTCATTTTCCTGGAAAAGACATTGTATTCCTTTACATAGAGCAACTCATTCAGTTAGAGTGAATATCAAACATGCTTAATCTTGCGGCCACTGTGCAATTTTTGCCTTGGGATTGTAATGAATTAGTAATCAAGTAGTAATCAATCTTTTCCATTAAGCTATCTTCTACTTATTCCTTTCGGAGTATATAGGCCAGTCAATGTTCTTGTGGATCAATGGTGTAAGGGAAATGTTCTGTGAATGCAGGACAGGATTATAATGGGCTGAATTGGGGATATTTAGGGTTTGCCTTAGGTATTTTGAAGGGTTTATGATGGGAGAATCGAGAGTGATTGGGGCTGGTTGTGATTAGGATAGCTAGAAAATAACAGGAGAAAATAATAAATGGCCTCTCTTGATTCTCCCTGCTGTCTTATTTTTTGCAGCCTTTTCTTTACAATGAAGCCTAGTATCTCTGAAATTACCATGCCCTGTCATTCTGTGAGGGGCCCCGGATGAGGGATTGGATTTCTTGTTTGGTGTAGTATACTGTAGTTGACAAGATAGGTGGTCAAGAAGTGGCTTCTTTGAAACGGTGAATATTTGTACGTTTGAAGCTTACAGTTTAGCTTTAGTGTACATCTATTGGATGATGAGTGTGTTTTGGACATGCGATGGCTGCTTACTTTAATGTTCTTGGCAAGTTGGTCCATGATGTCGTGTAATTGCTAACTAACCATACATGAATCTTGACACGTTATTATTTGATTTTTTAAAAAAATTTAATTTAAAAATATGACCTTTTGAAACTCGATAAACAAGAGAGTTTGTCCTTGCATAAATATTTACTTATGAATGAGAAAAACTAATTTCAACCATAAACTTTGGACAGAAATTGCCTTCTTGCATTTGTATTTTCACATATTATGAATTTTCCGACAAAAAATTAACATGTGATTTTTCTTTCGGTAAAGAAAAATAAGATAAGACAATTTCTATGTGAATATTTTAAGGGACTTGTGTGTAGCATGCGACTGAAATCTAGTTCGTATACAGTGTCTTTCATGGTCAGACATTTACTGAGCATAAACAGGCTGGTATTGATGTGTGCATGGCTATTTCATTGGAGATCATTACTTCTTGATAAACTACCATATCGGACCATACACTTCCCATGGCTTCATGTATCGCTGCCCGACACGTGTTAGGCACTAACATTAAACAGGTAGATAGCATAAAGAAATTGCGTTTTGCTATTGGTAGTTGCAGAATGCACACAATATGAACAGTTTGCTACTGCTGTCATCCAAGCATGACCTTCTCTATAGCTGAAAATATAAAACAAATTATAAACTCATAGGCAACAAAATAAATATTTTCTCATCAATAAGTGCCCAATATACGAGTTGTGTGCTACAAAACTATCACGTGTCTGCGTGTCGGTGTTGTGTCGTACTGGACAAATCCTTATTGGCGGCATGTGATATTGTACGTAATAGCATGCATTATCCCTGTGCCCCATATGGAGCTCATAGTTAACGCAGGTAAGGGGTTTTAGATTTTGCAGCTTTCCTCTTGCAGTAACAGAGAGCCTACTTCTGTGAGACCCTTGATAGAAGGCATTCGTGTGTCCGGTATTTTCTCAACTTATAAGATTCAGAGACCTATATAATGTCATTTTGATTCAATTCATTGAAGTGAAGGGCTGAAAATTCACCAAGTATTGTATCTTTTATTTTCGCTTTGGCAAATCCTTATTTCATGATACCCATTTAAAATATGCTCAGGGACTCGTAGTTTTCTTGGTGCGAGAAATCATCATGCTAGAATTTCCTTTTTGTTCGTTCAATATTTGAAGAGTTTCTGTCTCTAGCACTCAGCACAAGTGCTTAGTATTTAGATCTCTATGTTGCAGCCTTGCAGAAGCACTATGCAGCACTACAGGCCTTGGCTCTGGAAGAAGATGAAATGCCAGAAATAAAGGATGAAACTCTTCCTGATGAAGAGGGCATGGCTAGGTATGCTTTTGCATTCTTCTAGTTAAGGATTATTATCTAAAAGATGCCCTAGAGGTTCCTGTTTTGGCATACTTTTGTCATTCCTGAAGAGGAACAGAAGAAAGCCGAATATCCATGCTTCATTGTGACAGTGAGAATTTTGTGCTTCTCATTACCAACAGGCCAGGCATTGTTAATGCATTAGAAGAGTTTAAGCAGTTGGTCTACGGTGAAAACTATCACGAGGGGGAGAATAATGTTGGTGCTGCTTCTAAAAAACGCAAGGCGATTGCTGACAAGGCTGTCCAGGAGTCCGCTAACTATGACTGGGAAGACCTTGCAGAAAATGGAAAGGTACAACCGATTTTCTCCACATTTGCTTAGACCCGGGGCTCTTGTTTTGGCCATAGTCTTTCCTTTTTTGGTGGGGAGGTCCCATTTCGGTTCTTTTTTACTGGCCCAGCCCAAGATGGGCACTTCCCCTGCGAGGACAGCGTTAGGATTCAGCCCTGGTTGGCTACGGAAGGAGGCAAATTGCTGAGGCATTGAGACTTGCCGCTTGCCCTCGGCAATGCAAGTCTACTCTCCTTGGTTCTTTGAGAGGTTTTGTTTGCTCTGTTTCGCTCAACTATTTGTGGGTTTGTGTTGCAGTTGAAAGATTTGACGGTGACAGAACTGAAGTACTACCTTTCTGCACACAACCTTCCTGTAACCGGAAAGAAGGAAGCTCTAATCAGTAGGATTTTGACTCACATGGGGAAATAGTCAAGTGATGATGGTGAAATTGCCCTCGGAAGTCAGGATTATGGATAGGGAGGAATACAAATATGGTCAGCTGTACACATATGGAAAGCCTTTGTTTAGCCGTCGTGCTCGCACCAATTGATACAATATTGGAGGGCCGATGCTTTTGTCTCTCAATTTTGGAACGGCTTGCTGGCATGGAATGTATGTACAGTTCTAGGCTTCTAGCGATGAACATCATGGAGGGTTATGTTGCACAGTACATCTGTTTAATCGTCATCCTTGTATTTGTTTTTGAGAGTTTTTGATGAGTTCGTGCTATATTTTCATCTCAAAACTGATGTAGAACTTCGTAGAATGGGGGTACTCCTAGGGTCCTTTTAATGTATTTTTACTTGGTTTCTCAACGGACAAGTGATTACTTATGGTAGAGCTTGCACTTACAGGTTGAATTAAAATCCAACAAGCTGACCACCCATTATGGTTACTCGAAGACATTGTACAAGCTGAAGCCGTAGCCAGACAAATCAAACCATTGAATTATGGAACTGTATCATTTTAATCACCAAAGGGAATAGGCCAAACACAGTCATACCAAGCGTACGAATTTGAACGCAAAGAATAAAATCACACATCAGGAGCACCCTACTATTTTACAGAGATTTCCATTAGCTAGGCTTCTTTATACTTCAATCACTTTTGCCCTCTTGAGACCCAAGTTCTTGCAAGTAATGCTCTGCTTCTAAGGCAGCCATGCAGCCTGCATCATCAGAAAATAGGGATGTGATCAGTAGAAGTTTCTTTGTACTTCCCCTATCTCGAGAGATCGCATTTGGTGCATCACTTGGGCTCTACAATTGGCGTTTGATAGCACACTGGTTTGAATGTGTTCAGTAACTGTTGGGGGTAATTTCAATGTAAAATGGCATAACTAATTTTAACAGCTCAAGTTGTTCAGCTCAGATACTCAACATTTCCAACGCAGCTTGGATATGATTAGCCCAAGTATTATTCAGCAGTAAGTGGATCAACTGATTATAGCTATCATTAAGAAACCGTCCCTCACAATGAAATGAATTGGAAAGAATAGCAGAAAACAATGAGGAAACCAAGTGACGGAGGGCAATAGGGAGAGGTTGGAGGGATTTGAGTTCTCTTTTCTCCATTAGGATATTTTGCCAGTTCATAACTACTAATGGCGACTAATCACTGAATTGGAAAGACTGATATTTGCCATTGGCCCAACTAACATCTAAATCCCTTGACAAAATAACAGATTGCAAAGGACATAACCCTCCTTACACTATCCTCTTCGCATGTTTAATCTTCCCTCCAGTTTCTCCCTTATGATGAGATGCAGCTTCAGCTGAATCAAGATGAATGCTTTCCATTACACCACCACGATATCCTGATTTCACACCTTATCAAAAACCTCTTTCCCTCCCCGAAATCCTAGCCAATTATAGCATGCCAAGTGTCATAACCCTGACCCTTTCTCAGGCACCGCTTAATTGCTACATCACCATCCCTTTCCTCCTAGCTGACCTTCTACCACATGCTCAGACGTATACTCCAACCACCGTGATCACAAGAACTATTTTTACTCTTAGCATTCCTTGAAGATGAAAACCTTTAAATTTGGAGAAACGACAGAACAAAGCAGCTGCTCAACCGACAGCACTCAAGCACACCGAAAATCACATAATAGCTATTGAATTATACGCAAGAGCATCACAAGAGATGCATGCTGAGCATAAGCCACTGTTCTCTTCCCGTTCCCATCTCTATTCCCCCGGTTTCCTTCTATTGCCTATGTCAATACTCAATAGTAAGGTTTGCTCTTTCAACAACATTTTGCTTTTAGTTTCCTTTCTAATATCACAATAATCACCAAATACTTCTGCATGTATTGTCAATATCTACTGTATGAAAAGCTTATAACATTAGCAATGTCTGCAATGACAGAATGTTCTATAGGCTCTAGAATGCTGTGTTGGACTAGTGAAAGTGGTGAATAGATATCTTCTTACTAATCAGCATTTATGTATTTGGCTACTGCTAAATAACCTCATATACTCATTTCCATATTATGTTAAAATTTACTATCCTACAAAACAAATACAATCTGAACCTTCACCGAACTTGAGATCTTGTTTTATGAGATACACATGCCCATCTGATGGGGAAAACTCTGACTACCCTGCAACTAGGGGCAATGCATCGAATCCTCTTTTCTTTACAAATCAACAGTTGAATTTTGAGTATTCCTATCCTTCTCTGGTGAATGAATTAAGGCCAAATTTTAGGTACTCAATACACCATTTTTTAGCATGCCCTCCCCACATGGCTCTTTTCCGTCGAACCCCTTCCCCTCACACAAAGAACGCCACAAACAAATAAGCCCCAGGACAACTCGAATGCTAGCAATGTACACGAGACTCAATAGCCTTAAGACATTCTAAGACTGTCCTAATTGCTACCTTACTAACCCATGGCAATTCATAGGCAACTCAGCAGCTAAACCAAACATAGTCTATTCAATCAATAGCTCTAACCTATGTTACTACGACTCGGCTATACCCATGTCATGTCGAGTGTCTGACACACATCTCAGATTCAGGCAGTTTTTGAGAAATTCTCTACATTTTTGGTCCAAAATGAAGGACTGAGTGTTGTGCTTGAGGTTAAATGAAGAGTCTAAGAAACATAGGCTCGAATCAGGTGATAAGTCACTCTCTTCCTATCATGATATACCTTCCACCCTATAGTTAACGTACGGAACAATTCACATTCGAAATACACCAAACTATATCAGAACACAAAATCAAAAACAAAAACAAAAACAAAAGGCAGACTAACCAGTCCCAGCAGCAGTGACAGCCTGTCTGAACTTCTTATCCTGAACATCACCAGCCGCAAACACTCCTCTAACACTGGTCTGTGTACTCCCAGGCTTACTCACCACATACCCATCTGAATCCAACTCCAACTGCCCACCTAAAAACTTGGTAGCAGGTTCATGCCCAATCGCAAAAAACAACCCTGAAACCTTCAAATCACTGATTTCCCCACTCAGCACATTCTTCACCTTAACCCCTCCTAAAACCCTACCCCCTTTTTCCTCATCCCCATACGCCTCCACAACCACCTCACTCCAAATCACCTCAATCTTGGGGTTCTCCAACACCCTCTTCTGCATAATCTTCGATGCCCTAAATTTATCCCTCCGATGAATAATGTACACCTTCGACCCAAATTTCGTCAAGAAATTCGCCTCCTCCATCGCTGAATCTCCCCCTCCAATCACCGCCAAGGGTTTATCCCTAAAAATCGGGGCCGCACCATCGCACACTGCGCACGCGGAAATCCCACGATTCCAGAACCCGCCGGGACCCTCGCCGGAGCCGGGAAAGTCCAGCCGCTTTGCCACCGCGCCGGTGGCTAATACGACGGCGTCGGCGAAGACGGTGGTTTTCTCACCCTCGGAGACCACCATAAACGGCGCCGTCTTGAAATCGACGAGGGTGACGGTCTCGGTGATGATGTGGGTCCCGAATTTGAGGGATTGGCGGCGGAACCTGTCGGTGAGGTCGAGGCCGGAGATGCCCTCCGGAAAACCCGGAAAGTTCTCGACGTCGGTAGTGGTGGTGAGCTGGCCGCCTGGAGCGACCCCGTTGGCCATCCACCCCTCGAAGAGGATCGGCCGGAGCTCCGCCCGGGCGGCATAGATGGCGGCGGTATGGGCGGCGGGCCCCGACCCGATTATGCAGAGCTTGGT
This sequence comes from Selenicereus undatus, assembly GCA_017589665.1. NCBI lineage: Eukaryota > Viridiplantae > Streptophyta > Magnoliopsida > Caryophyllales > Cactaceae > Selenicereus > Selenicereus undatus. Next base: position 13,218,845 of record JACYFF010031952.1, on the reverse strand, counting down.
CCGAAGAGCTTCAGGGAGGTCATCCATGGCGGATGATGGAGAACGAGATGGGGAGGAGATGGGGATTGGGAGAGAGAAGAGGTTGAGTGATTTCTTCAGGAATGCCCTGAACTTGAATGATGATGGTGATCTTCTGAAGCAGCAGTACATTTTCGTCTGGGAGTTTCGATGTTGGCTTAGCCGTTTCGTTAGTTTAGCAGAAGAAACGTTATTCCTCAAAACAGAGAGATCCTAGTAACATAGTAACAGCCGTTTCGATGTTAGTATGTAAACCTTTGAGGTGGAAATGGATTATTTCTGGGCCTGTTATAGTATAGTATACTGGAGAAGGTTTGAAGAAGAGGAAGATTAAAACGGGTGTTTCTGAGAAGAAACGGGAGGGCGGGTTCCGATTTGTTTGGCGCGAAACGCAGTTAACTGGAATTAGCGGGAAGAAAGAGGGCAGGTTTTGTAAATAAAAGAAATGGAGGGGTTTATTTTAAGTTTTAATGAGGAGGGGGGGCCAGGCCGGGGGAATAACTGGGGCGAGAAGGATAAGAAAAGCATCCAGTTCAATATATGGGAGTCCAGCAAAAGTAAAGTATTTTACATTTTGGGCCTAACGCTATGTTTGATGAGGCCTTATGTCATAGTATCCCATTGTTTTCCCTTTTT
>JACYFF010031952.1:13198890-13218091 GCA_017589665.1 Selenicereus undatus | reverse complement strand
GCTGTGGACCTGTGGTGCTTTAAAAAATGGGGGATTCTCATTAGTCATCCATTGTGAACAAACACATATTCTTCTATCACTAGGTCTAAGATCAAATATGAGGCAGTCTTATACCCTTATCTCTATAAGATGAATTATGACATATAACAACTTTTTAAAATATCTATATTTTTGTCTCAATTATGACTATACTTGGAAAAAGCTAACCTGACATAATTACCAATTCGAACCCGACATGAAGTTTAGCAAGTTTGGATATGAAGTGTGAACTCGTTTGGTTAAATGGGTTGACACAGTAAACCCGTTTAATTAATTGGGTTAGGTTCAGAATGAGAATCTCGACACGAAAAAAATACGTTTAATTAAACGGGTTAAATAGGTCAACCCGTATACTGTTTATTTACCGTTTATCATTATCGTTTACATTTTCTGTGGGAGTTAGGTTTTGGAGAATTAGGCTTTGTGGTCTCTATTATTGACTTACTAGTTGTTGACTTGCTAGTTTGTTATTAAGAATTTAAAACAATTTCACTTTATTTGCTGTTGTTTAAGACTTGACTTGGACATGGTTTGTAACTTAAGTAATTCATTCTTATGTGAACTTTTTAGGCTATAAAAGTATGTTGCTGCTGATTGTTTTGTTGGAATAGACTCTGAATATGTTGGAGTCTGTACGTTAGTTGCTATTTTGGTGTACTTTTAAAAGCAGTTGTGTATTACGACGTTGAAAAATATGTAATTCATTTAGTAAATTATCTTTAAGTTGAAATTTGTGTTGCAATTAAATGGGTTGGTGGATAAATGGGTAACCTAAACCTAATCTGTTTTACCTGTTTGTGTAAATGGATTTAAACGGATTAGGTTCATATCAACCCGTTTAAATATTAAGAGGTTTAGGTTGAACTTTTTCTACCCGTTTATTAAATAGGTCAAATTCAGGTTCTGGAATTTTCAACTAGTTTAAGTTCGATATGAATACGAACCGGATCAGATACAATACATTATCCAGCTCTAATTCTGACCGAAAAGGTAGATTTCTTCATTTGAAATGAAACCATATATGCCGAAGTTATAAACCCTTGTGTCATTGTGTGTAATATAACTTTTGAAATCTAGATTATCTCCTACCCAAATCCCACAAAATTGGGATCATAGTATGAGAGTAGAGGCAGGCAAGAGTATTCCAAAACACTTATTTTCATGTATTTCAAACACGAGAAATAGCAATAAACTCAAAACGGTAGCAAAGCCAAAAAACATTAAACTCTATATTTTTGTGGACCGTCCAAATGGCCTGCTTGACAATGTTGATATTGCACACAACTGTCTATCGGATATAGGCCTTGTTTGGCAAAGAGTTTTTTGAAGAGTTTTTTGGCAAAAAAGAGTTTTTTTGACCAAAATTAACTTTTTGGCCAAGTAAAAAAGCTAACTTGGGTGTTTGGTGAAAGAGCTTTTTAAAAGAGTTTTTTGGGTCCAAAAAGCTAATTTGAAAAAGCTAATTCCATGAGCTTTTTGGAAGAGCTTTTTGAAGAATTAGTTTTTTGTCTCACAACTTTGTCAGAAACAGCTAATTTTATCAAACTGTTTTTCAACAAACAGCTAATTCAAACAACTAATACAAACAGCTGTTTGTCAAATAGGGTCATAATAGGAGTGATTCCGTTAAGCGTTTGAATTTGAACACTGAAGGATGTCATCTTCAGTTATTGTTCCTTGGTTTGCTCAACTCCTTAAAGGTCTTCCTTTTTGTTAATGAAACAGAAGGCAATTATCTATTATTTGGATAGGTCAGAAAAGATCATTGTTTATTACTAAATTTAAAGAGTCATCCAACATTTACAGTTTAAATTAAAATGACCAAATTCAAATCTAATATGCAAAAAACAAAATCCTTATACTGTTCACTTATTGATAATTAATTTTCATTTTGTGTAGTTAATTTTTGAGTTTGCAAATAACTGCCTGTTCTTTAATAAAAATAATTGCATCGTTTATTTCTTTTTTAATCAAACCACTCTTGAATGAAACAATTGATTTTTTGGGTCGGGGTGGCGGGCCCCTCCTAATATTTTTTCTGTATATCTTGTGAATTGACCTCATCGACTTGAACGTCTATTCGGGCTGAGGAGTAGGTCATGGGGGTCGACTTGCCTATACAAAAATATGAGATTTTTTACTAAATTTTGATTTTATTATAGATTTTAACATTTAACATCTTATTAAACAAAAGACTAAGTGATTATAGCATGTTCCAAGCAAAAGTATCGCAATTGCAAACATTTTGATCCATAATATAGTAACTATAATGTAGCGTTTGGTTGAAAGTAATACAATCACTATGCAATAGAATTAATCATGTAATGCAATTATTAGTATAATGGAATGGGATAATAATTGCATTACAATGTTTGGTTACAAAGTCTTTACAAGTGTAATGGAATGAATTCATCTACAAACAATACTTAATTTTACACGTGACGTGAAGTACTTGCAATTCAATTCGCATTTTATTTTTGACTATTTTAATTATTTGTAGCTTCATTGATAAATATCATCAAATATTTTATCATCATGATTACGATATTTTGCATGAGAATTACATCACTCTATTTCTTATAGATGACAATAATGTAATATTGTTCAAGTTTACCAAGTAGAGAGAAAATGATGATGATGATGATGATGACGACGACGTGAGAGAGAGAGAGAGAGAGAGAGAGAGAGAGAGACAGATATGATGTCTAGAAGGTACAAAAATACAGTTACAATAATATGATCATGGTCTAAGTTAAATTTTATCTAATATGGACAGGAGAGAGAGAGGGGTGAGTGGAGCTTCAAACCTTTAAAAAAATGGTGTCAAACTAATAAGAGAGGGGAAATAGAGGAGAGACAATGGAGATAAGAGAGAGAAAGTTCCCAACTATAATAGCTTATAGTTGGATAGATTTTGATTCAAAGGTATACAATCAAAATTGTTGAGGAAAAGTCAAGTAATTGTAATTGCATAGATTGAGGTAAATGTAATTACAATGCAATCTTGATTACATTACTTAATAGTAACCAAACATGGTAATGGAATCACCATTACCATTTTGATTGCATTACCACTTCGATTACATAGAACCAAACAAGCCATAACAATTAGTTCACCAAAAGAACTACTCCAAACATCAAAGAGAGGGCATCAGAGGATGGAGAGCCAATGGGATTTGAGGAGGGGGAGGAAAGTGGGCTAAGAGGAAGCGAAAAAGTAGAAAGCCAAAAGGTTTTGAACAAATGAAATTCAAAGGCTCTTGTTTTGATTTTAAATTTGTATTTTTGAAGTGAGATTTAACAGATTGGGTTAGAGGGTCACAACTTTTAGCCAAACCCGACCTTTATTACAATTGGATACTCTCAATTTGAGGGTTAGGGCAGATCAAATGCAAAAAAAGCCGACCTTAATCTAAATCTTTTAGGGTTGAGATGGGACGGGTTGGACAACGCCTAATATACTTAAATCAAGGCAATTAATTATTAAGATCATGATTCATGAGTACCAATTATTCAAAGCCTTTTTCTGTCCCTCTTTTCCTTTTCCTTAGCTAACTCCTTCCTATTGGATTCCTTTCAATTAACTTCGCTGTGCTGTTGCTTTCTTTAAATATTTGGTTAATTGATAGCGATGTGAGCTTTTCGATTTGGTTTGGTCTTTAAATCAAAGTTCTTTGTTTTTTTTTCCCCCCCATTTTGACAGTCATTTGCAAACTAACCATCTTATATGCATCACAGCTTTTGAATGCTTTGCTCGTCAAATGTGAATGTACCACGGATTCTTCTATGAATCGAACCGTATGTTGGGTTAGTCTTAGACAAGGTCATATCGATCATATGCATAAAAAGTTTGAAGGGACCGAATCATGTCACAATGTAATAAAGAATAATACAAATTAATACGTGTGATATGTTTATGAGATTATGGCACTGAAGGTGAAAATTACCAATGAAAAGATGCTAATCTCAAAATAATCATCGTCTAATATGAGGATTTGAATTCAAGTTCTATTCTCGAAAAGAACTTTAAAACAGCCTAGCAGTTTTTATCGACATGCATGCATAACCTCAACCTATGTATGGGAAGATAAATCTTTTTTTTGGGGGGGGGGGGGGAATGCCCAAATGAGATATTCATTAATTAGTATCTTCTATTGCTCCAAATCAGTTATTAGTTGGGTAGGTTTTGGGGCTATGGGAAAATTTTTCGTTTCAAATACTTAAATTCAAACTCTGCACTCTTTTTTTGGCCAAATTCTTATATGATGTAATTAGAAGCATATGCTCTCTTCTGATATATATATATATATATATATATATATATATATATATATATATATATATATATATATTCTTTTCTAGGTGTTTTTTTTATTTTTCATATGGACTACTGTAATATATTTTTGTTGATGTGACTTCTTGGAACATGTGGTTCTAGAGCATGATAGAGGTCTTGCTTTTGTGTGTATGTGTGTGTGTCTAAGCGCGCATGCCTCCAATGTTTATATTAGTAAATAATAAAAGTTGACATAAACGATATTCAACAAATTAAGATTTCTAGTAACAACTATTAAAATTTTAGTTTTTAAACCATATGTAAACACGAAGTTCAAGTCTAAAATAAAATAAATAATAGAAAAATATGGACAAATTTAATTTTGTATTAATATCAAATTATATGGGTGCAATCTTTGTATACTTTTTACAAGATGAACAAATAAAAGATCACCTGGTTGATTTGACTTGGCTTGAATCTCAATCAAGTTGGTTGATTTGACTTTTGTTGACGAATTTGATTTGAAACACTTGAATGAGGGCCTGAAAGGTTTAATTTCAATCAAGGTAGTAGTTGATTCCTTTAGCAAGTAGACGACATGAAATTTGATTATGTTTGTTGTCTTTTTCCAAAGAATTTGAGCTCTTGAGTCTTCCAATTAAAGTCCTAGATGAAGAACACTGAAGTGGCTCTTGATATAGATATGCAAAAGATCTTGATCCTTGATTGTTGCAAACTTTGATCCTAGACGTTGGTAGTTGATTGGATGTTGATTACAAAAGGTTGTTTGATCTCGATCGATAAACTGGACGAAGAACACTGAACTAGTCGTTTCAATTTGGAGTTGCAGCAGATGTGGAACTCGTTAATCTTGATCTTTGTCGCTTTATAGCTGAAGGTCATCTACAGTCCGAGCTTCTGGAGCTTGCAAATGTTGAATGTTGGGCCCGTTGACAGTAAAGGGCATGACTCCTATTTATAGGCTCCACTGGCTTAGGGTTTGAGTTAGGATTTTGGCTCAGGCCCTTCTTTTTGCAATTATCCCCTTAATTTTTAAAAAGGAATAATTTATTTTCTACATCAACAATGACATATGGAAATTTCCAATTGGTCAGAATGTAATTCCATTTAAATTCATTTAACATGTCCACCAAAATTAATTTGACACATAACAACTTCTAAATGGCTAAATAAAAATTATTTTATTTTAGACATGGTGTTATGTGATTTTCAAAAAGTTTTGGCCTCCTACACTACCAAACACGTTGAATGCTTCCTATAATAACTTTTATTCCTCCACAAAAAATGTGGGTAGTTGACTTCTTAGTACCTTGACATATGTGTCATTGATTTTTTTTTTTGTGCCTCACTTTTTTGACTTAATTTTTTAGTACGTTGAGATCGTGTGTTGATTTTTTACTACCTTTTGAATGATTGTTTTAATTTTTTAATACCTCCCGGGCTGTTGATTTTCGTACATTTGACTCAAAACTTTTTGAAATTATGAAAAGACCCCAGAATTGCAAATAAGATATTTCTAGGGGTTTTCAGCAAATATGTTTATTTTAAATGATTAAACTTCTTATACTAACTTTACTAGTACTAGTTATCACAATCTACTGCTTATATCATAAATGTTATATTTTTTGTGATTAGAGGACCATCATGTTTAGGAAAAATAATTAATGCTTAATTAAAGAGTTTTGATGATTACTTGAACTTAGTCGGCGTTGGACTCTGGCGTTCCACTAACTTCCAATTTATAACAAAAATTGCTAATCTCAATCACACCTTCCCTCCATAAGACACAGTACAGATGCACTCCTTTCCTACCCCTCGGACCATAGTCACTGATCAATTTTTTAAATATTTTTAAGGATAGTGAGACTTTAATTAAGAAATTATAATATCTAAGATATAAAGTTTGACTGAATAATGTTCCCTATTGATAAACTTCTTTTATTGAAAGCGTGAAAGTGGAATATTATAATCGAAAGATTGAAGATGGACCTAAGCTACTAAGATCATCAGAGATGCTTGCTTATAGAGAAATGGAGAATCTCGACTTCTCTTTTACTCAAGTATGCTCAAATGGTCGTATCCATTCTCAGCACTCAACCTCTCATTTTATAGATGAGATATATTACATAGATATGCTAATAGTTATAGTACACACACTGATATTTTCACATGATTACAGCTACTCTCGTAAACAACAGTAGACTGCATTATTTTATTGACTTGACACTTAACAAAATAATGCAATAATGGTGCAACTTTTCGGAGTACTTAATGCTGAAAAGACTAGTCATTCATATTGAAATTCTATATACCTTTATCTCCAATGATGTCTTGTAGTCCATTATTATCTAGATAATCATCAAAATCTTCATCAAGTTGAAGATCTTCTAGATTCCATTTTTCAAATAATTCATGAAGATATTTTTTTGTCCTTCTTGTAATAAGAATTTTTCGACTCCAACATCAAAGAGATAAAGACATCTTTTAAAGTACCTCCTTCTATCTTCATATATTTGCTGAAATCATTATGATAAATGAAAGAAAAGTTCCTGCAATGCATTAGTATTTTTCCTTGTTCAATCAATGCCCACATTTGATGATAAATGTTGTGAAAACTAATGACTTTTGCAAACGCATGATCACTAACTACTTCTTGTTGTTCTGGATACCATTCTTGTCATTGATCACTGGGATCGTCTAAATCAACTAATTCTTGTTGTTCTGGATCACTAACTAATGGGATAGTTTTGTCTTTTCATTTTCATATTCAATTACTGTGCAATGTATCTTGATATAACATTTTCTTTTGTATGAAATTTTTATTAGACTATCAGGAGATGTAAGAATTTAATGGATCCTTTTAAACATACACTATTGAAACTTAGTTAGTCTCGACAAAAATGGGTACTTTGGATATGAGACTTCCATGAGGTGAGCTACCATTTCATATTCCTAGACTTTCATGATAGGGTTGTCTAGAGAGATTGAATTTGTTGGGAATCTTACACCTCTAGATCTATCAAGAAAGAACATCGTAGCAATCCATGACTCCCAAATATTATAAGAACAATTATAATAGTAGTCGATGCAGGCTGCGTAACAATTTTACTTGAATATGGGAACTTAATTTTTTGTTGAATATCATAAAGACACCTTAGGGAATTTTTTGTATGAAATTCCCAAATATCTATAAGGATTCTACTGGAAGAAGAAACCCGTTCTAGTAGTAATAGTATTTCATTTTGAATTTCTTCCTTTTTTTAGTAGAAGTTCTACTCTGATGATCATCATTGGGGAGTTAACGAGTTAAACTATCTCCAGAGAAATCTTTAATTCCTGTATATGTTGAATAAAGAAAGAAAATCAGTTAAGCCATAATTCTCAATGCAAGAATTGCCCTGGTGCTTGCGTATTTGGTAAATTCCTTTTGACAAAACTAAGTTTCTTCTTGTAATCAGTCCAAATAAAAAAAGGTTTTAGGGCTAAACAGATTAAGAACTTTTCCACCGCCCTTATGCCTATAAGGATTTCTTTTTCCATAATGGGACAATTGCATTGTACTTTATTAAAACTTTCACCGCAATATTTGTAGAGTTTGCCTCCTTCTTTGATTGTGCGTATTGCACTCCAATGCTCAATGCTAACATCTGTCTCAAGAATTAAATCGTCTCCTTCATTAGGCAAATTAAGAATATAAATCTTTTTAAAGTTTTGAGCAATCTTTAAATTATTAGAGGTCCATGTCCAACGTACTTCTTTATTAAGTTTTTGCTACAATGACCTTCTCAATTTAGCTAAATCTTTAATGAAATCCGAAGGGCAGACATCCAAGAAGCCTTTTTAATTGCTTCCTATTAGAGTTGGGCAATAGATCAGGTTCGTGTTCGTATTGAACTTAAAACGGGTTGAGAATTTCTCAACTTGAACCTGACTCGTTTATTAAACGAGTTGAACACGTTGACCTGTACGGCCGTACCCATTTAATTTTTAAGCGGATTGATCCACTTAGTCCATTTAAGATAAACAGGTCAAGTTCGGTCGCTTAATTACTCATTTGCTCATTTAACATTTTCAACTAGTACATAATTACATACCGTTAAAAATTAAGTTTATATATCACATTAAATAATTACTCTATACAACTCTCCCAATTCATCGTAAATCACATTTTTTTAAAATTTTGTATCCTTAATTATCTAATAAAAAGATAAACGAATAAATGACAAAATGAAAAAATGAGTTGGCTTGTTTAACCTATTTAATTAAACGTGTTAAATGGGTACTTTTTTATGTTGAGAATTTCGACTTGAACCTAATATATTTAATTAAATGGGTTGAACGTTTCAACCCATTTAATTCAACGAGTTGAAAATTTATATCCGAACCCACTTAACTTCCATTGGTTTCTGGTCAATAATCATGTCGGGTCAGCGTTGCCCAACTATACTTCCTATCTTTAATTTTTTCAAGAAAATTATCTATTTTTTCTATAATATGCTTTTGTAGAACAATTTGTCTAGCTTTTATTTATAGGCCTAAAAACTCGATTTCTTGTTTAACATAGATGTACTTGTTTTTACCAAGAATAATACCATGATCAATACATTGTTGGGTGACAGTTAGGATATCATATTTGTATTGTTATGTGGTCTTGGAAAGGACAATGATACCATCAATGTAAACTAGACAGCAATGATTAAGATCTTTAAAAAAGTTATCCATTCTTCTTTGAAATATTTGATGTGCATTTTTAAGACCAAATGACATTACTATCCCTCATAATATCCTTGAGTGGCACTAAACAAGTAAACATAGTCAAACGAATGCTTTCTTTATCCATTTTATTTGCCAATATTAGCTTTTGAAATCCATTTTCGGGATCCAAGAAGCTACTTGAATTCTATTGAAAACAGTGGTTTCATTATGAATATAATAACCTTTTGTAATTGATTACTATTATAATTTTTCCTCTTTTCTCTTCAGCGTCATTTCTTACCATGAAAACAAGATTGGTGTAAGGACTCTTACTATTCCTAATTAATCCTTTATCCAAAGTTCTTTGATGTGCTTATCAAATTCTTGAATATCCTGGATTGTATACACCATTTGTTTAACTCGAGCAATAGTGTTAGGGTTTAGCACAATAATCTTTGCAAATGTCTTATCTTTGTCCCAAAAATTAAGAGGATTATTATATTAGAGTTGTTTGCATAATTGCACTTGTTTTTCAACAATGTGCTCTGTAATAGATAACTCAAGTAGTGAGATTGCTAGTGCTGTCTCAGGTTGTGCAAGGATTACCTTTTTACCACAATGGATGCGTATAAACTCAATCTTCTAATAAGTGTAAGCCTCATTTAACTTATCAATAGGGGCTTAGTGACCATTTATTGTGAATAAACTATTTGGTTTATGGTCTGTGTGTACAGAGAATATGGCCTCTGAAAATTATTTCTAATAATCATATTATGAGAGTGTTGATTAGTAGCCAATAAAATTAGTATAAGCATCTGAATCCTCCTATTTCTATAGATAATGCTTCTATGGCTTCGTGATGATCATTGTACTATTGTTAGCTATCCTTACTTGTAAAGGATTCTTACCTTTTTTTTTAGCATGAATTTTGAAAATAAGGATCTTTTTCCAAAACAAGCAGAACAACCACTATCGATGTAGCAAACAATTCATGCCTATTATATCCCTCACGAAGGAGAACGCGGAGTTAATAGCAGAGAGAATTACCGAGGAAGGAGCTTGGAGGAGGGCTGAAGATGCAGATTCAATGTGGGAGGTTATGGCAGATTGTATTCGAAGGTCGGTTAAGGAAATCCTAGGTTTTTCCAAGAGAGGTGGCAACAAGATGGAGGGTGCCTGGTGGTGGAACGAGGAGGTAAAGGAGAAAGTCAAGGAGCAAAAAGAGGCTTACGCAGAGGTCATGAACAGTGGCTCTGATGAAGAAAGAGAGACTAAGAACATTAGATATAAGGCAGCTAAGAAGGTAGCCAAGAAAGCTGTGGCCGTAGCCAAGAGCCTGGCTTTTGATAGACTGTATCATAGATTGGGGACCAAGGAGGGGGAGAAGGAAGTTTTTAAACTGGCAAGGATTAGGGAAAGGGAGACTAGGAATTTAGGTGTGGTGAGGTGCATCAAGGACGAAGATGGTAAGGTGTTGTATGGGGATGCTGAAATCAAGGAGGGATGGCAACGATTCTTTGCTAAACTCCTTAATGGGGAGGGGATGGGAGAAGCCTGTAGTAGGGGCGGAGAAGGTAGTGATAGGCTTTTTGATCCACAAGTGTATGGCCATATAACAAAGGATGAGATTAGGGAGGCCTTGAAGAAGATGGCGAATGGGAAGGCAAAGGGTCCGGACCAGATTCTGGTGGAAGTTTGGAAGTGTTTGGGGGAAGCAGGTTTAGAGTGGCTATCGGAGCTTTTCAATGTCATTTTTATGACTGCTAAGATGCCCAGAGAATGGAGGGCAAGTACAGTCATCCCCCTGTACAAAAACAAAGGGGATATTCAAGATTGTAATAATTTTAGGGGTATCAAGTTGCTCAGCCATACGATGAAGCTATGGGAGAGGGTGATTGAGAGAAGGTTGCGAAAAGATGTTGCAATTTTAGAGAATCAATTTGGTTTTATGCCAGACAGGTCGACCATAGAGGCGATTTACCTTCTCAGAAGGCTCATGGGTTTGTACAGGGATAGAAAGGTGGATCTCCATATGGTGTTCATTGACCTGAAAAAAGCATATGATAGAGTCCCGCGGAAAGTGTTATGGAGCTGTTTGGAAAAGAAAGGGGTGTCGCCCATGTATATTCGTGTGATTAAAGATATGTGCGAGGGAGGGCAAACGAGTGTTAGGACGCCGGGAGAAGTCTCAAATGACTTCGCTGTTAGTATGGGTCTGCACCAGGGCTCAGCCTTAAGTCCGTTCCTTTTCACCTTAGTTTTAGATGAACTTACTAGAGGGATTCAGGGCGAGGTCCCGTGGTGTATGCTTTTTGCAGATGATATTGTTCTTATCGATGAGACCAGGCAGGGGATGAATGACAAGTTGGAGAGTTGACGGCTTACGCTGGAAGCTAAAGGTTTTAGATTAAGTAGATCGAAAACGGAATACCTGCATTGTTGTTTCAGTGGAAGGATAGAAGATGGGGGAAAAGTCACCCTGGATGGGAGATACATACCTAAGGTAGATAAGTTTAAGTACCTTGACTCGATCATCCAGCAAAATGGGGACATTGACGAGGATATTAACCACCGCATAAGAGTGGGTTGGCAAAAATGGAAGTCTGCCTCAGGGGTGCTGTGTGACAAGAGGGTGCCCTTAGGATTGAAAGACAAAGTCTATCGGATGGTAGTCCGGCCGGCTGTCCTATATGGATCGGAATGTTGGCCCCTAAAAAAAGACACAGGTTCAGAGGTTGATGGTAGCTTAGATGAGGATGGTCAGGTGGATGTGTGGTTTTACGAGAATGGACAAAGTTAGGAATGATGTAATCAGGGACTTAGCTAAAGTGGCCCCCATAGAAGAGAAGATGAGGGAATCAAGACTCCGATGGTTCGGCCACGTGAAAAGGAGAAGTATGGCCGCCCTAGTGAGGAGGTGTGAGTTGATCGACCTCCCCGGTGGTAAGAGAGGAAGGGGTAGACCGAAGAAGAGTTTGGATGAGGTGATTAGAGAGGACTTGAAAGTAGTGGGTTTGACGGAGGACCTGACTCAGGATAGAAGGCTGTGGAGGAATAAGATTAGAATTTTAGATGGTAGAGAAGCAACTCTGTAGTTGTCAGTAGCTGTAGTGGTTTGGTGCTAGTAGGGGTCTGTCAGGCTCATATGCAGGTTGTGCTTTTTTTCTGGGAGTGACGGCAGCTGCTTAACGTGGAGTGTTGAGGTACGTTCTTTCAGCTTTTTTTCAGCTTCAATTTCTTTGACACTGTTTTCCCTCTTTAAATGCTTTACAAGCGATTTTCTCCATAAAACTTTTTCACAAAACCTTTTTCGTGGGTCTCTTGGAATCAACCTCTCTACAGATAGGAATACCGGTAGAGGTAAGGTTGCCTACAACTGGATATCCCCAGACCCCGCGAAAGCGGGATCCACACTGAAAGGTATTGTTGTTGTTGTTGTATATCCCTCTAAGTATATATTTATTGGGATGTAGATGCTATTAGAATTTGTATTGGTGACTTCATAACATATCTCCATAGTCATATTTTTGACTAATTTATCTTCACATATTGGATTAGTAACAATTCTTATTTTGTACCCAATGATTTTCTATCTAGACTCATAGTTCGATCTATACTGTGTTTTGCGGGTTCATAACTCATTCAACTCATTTCACTGTTCATACTAATTGTATCTACAATTCCTTAAGTTCTTCTTTAGCTATTGAATGTCCTTCTCCCTATTCTAATCCTCCACTAATGTTTTTTAGTAATTGGGGTTTAATGGTAATTTTACAACTGTCATCAATTTTTATTACATTCTTATTGATTTCCTGTGGATTGGATTCTATCCTTTGAATTAAGTAAGACTCTCGATTTTTCTATCTATCATTGTTATCTTAGTTTTTAGATCTATAATATTATCTAAGTTGTAGATTATTTTTCAAAATATTATTAGTGGGTAACCTCCTCTTTTCATGTCTATCCCAACTGTTTTTATCTTAAGGATAGGAAGTATTTTGCAAATTCATCTTTTAGGCTTAGATAGTATCCAAGTCAACAATTGAATTCTACTGATCTATTACAGAGATTGGCCTTAATCCTTGTGATTAGTTGATTATTAAATTTGGTATGCCTGATATCATAGAGCAAAGTAGAAAGATCAATATCTTTGTCATAATACTGTAATGAAGTAATTTAAACTTGGACACTTCCAACAAGGATATACTTATACTTTCTATCTTTGTCATGCTTAAGGATGTTTTCCCAATTAATGAGATTAATTTCTTCCACATCATACTTACAATCTTTTATTTCCATGTCTCCTTCTATCATTTCGCATACGTACTTACTCTTTAATTGAAAGATGGATTTTTTATATATCATATCCTTCTAAATTATAGGAGGGACCCAATCTCATTTGACATCTTCATTCTCATCATCTACAATAAATTCATCCTCTTAAAGATTGTCAAGACTAATTGAACTACTTTTCATCATGTGACTAGTTTTTTCATAGCCACTCGCTTCATGTTCATCCTCTACTACAATCTCAACAATTTCATTGTTATTTTCAAGGGTTGATCTAGCGATTCTTCCTCACTAAGCTCAAAATAATTTAGATTACCCAAAGTTTCTATAAGCTTGCTATTCTTTCTATTTTTACATTTGTTTACATAATGTCCTACTTCTCCGCATGCCCAGCACTTGCTGTTGTTTTCCACTGCATGACAATAAGCAACTTTTCTAAAAAATCTTCGTTTTGTAGGAATTGGTTTGTTATAATACTTTCTTTCATATTTCTCTGTCCTTTGCTTATTAAAGTTCTTTTACTTAAAAATTTTCTTTTTCTTCTCTTCTCAGGTTCATTTCCCTATGGATGAAGATTATCCCAACAAATTAGAAATTGTTTCTTCATTTTCTTTTGTTTTTAGAGATCAAGACATTGATCATTGGCTCATTTTTTTAAATAAGATATTCTTATACCAAAGGTATCAATGATATTCACCTTTTCAATCCATGCAATGTATTTTTCATTGACTATCGAATTGATCAGATATGATAATCTATCATAAAACATACTATGATTAGTTTCATTATACCCAATTTTGTAATAATATTAACTAAATTCAACAATATAATTTGTCAAATATCTCACGTCCCAAAGGTCAATATTATTAATATTCCTTTTGCACTCTCTAGCCTTTTCTTCAGAATTAAGTTTAGTTATGATAAATTTAGTTTTGATTTCCTTACATAATTTTTTTAACGTAACAGCCGGTGTTTCCATCATTCTTAATACATGTTTACCTTCTTCATCTAATGAGTCGTACCGGTCAGCTACGATGTCAGAAAAAACTATGCTCGATGTAATTTAGGAAATTTCCTGCAATCCATGCGGTACTCAAATTCAAGATACTATTCATATCTTTTTTTCAATGTTCAAATATTTCTTCTCTACTATGAGCTCCATCTATGTTTAAGATATAATTGTTTGGCTAATTGGGGTAAGGCTAGTTTCTTCAAAAGATGTGATTTTTCTTGGGATGAACTCAAAGGAAAAGTTGGTTGTACGCTCTGTTGGAACATATCTAGGTGTGATCATAAAATGAATATTTCTTCTAGAAAATTTATCAAAATCTTCAAGTTTAGGAATAACATTGTTAACTAGATTGGACTTGGTCTTTGTTGAATTTTTCTCCAATCTCATTAATGTCACTGTCAGACACGACCATTTTACCATATTTTTTAAATTCATTTTCCTCCTAATTTCTTCTAAAAGAACAACATGAAGATCCTCTAGTTTAATTAGGTTCATCTGTTGACGCATCTCTTCTTCTAATGGAACATTATTTGTCTCTTCATTATTATCAGGTGATGCATCTTGTCTTTCAACTCTTTTGCCCATGATTTTGCTTAATTCTTATGAGTTTTGTTTTTTTTATAAAATATATTGTGTAATTCCTCAAGATTTTATTGCTTATACTCCATCCTCTTCTTCTTTGTCTGGCTTTTTAGATGATTTTTCAGCTAATATTTCTCATCCTTCTTTTTCGACTTTTATATATTCAAAGGAAATGATTTTTTATTTTTTAGGTTTTGGAAATGATATTTATGCTGAAATGGAATAGTAATACTTAAATCAAATTTTTCACTATGCCTAATTTGTTGGTTAAAAACTTATGGACTACTAGTAGTAGCTTTTTTTTCTTCTTAACTTCAAGCTTAATTTTCACTAATTCTGCATCTAGTTCTAAAATTATATCAGTGATACAGTTTAATTACAGTACTAATGAAGTGGTTCCTTCTGGTGAGTTCACAATATGTGAATAATTAAGAGTAGGAGAAGCAGATGACGATTCAATAGTAAACATAGTTAATTAGCTTAACTAACTTAATTATCTTTGGATACGTGACTCTAATACCAATTTAAAAAGGACTTCGAGTACTACTTATGAGAGAATTCACAGTGCAAAATTAAATTTTCAAAAGTACCTTTTTAAGGATTGAGGCTAAAAATACAAATTCCAAAAGTTTAAGGGTCTAGAAAATATGGAGGGTACTGAAAACTCGCTTCCTAAGGTCCGAGGTACCAAAATATTCACTCCAAAAACTCAGGCCTAGAGTTATTAACGTAGTATACATCAGGGTACTTGAGGATTAACTTCCATACAAAATGTTGTCCTCTCCTCCCCCTTCCCACACTCCCCTGAAATTTTTTTTAAAAAAAGATAAAAAGAATCACCCATTTTATACCATCTACTTGTGCTCATCCACTTACTTAGCCTGGGGCTTTGGAAAATAAATTTTGATTATGCAAAGCTTGTCAGCTAGAGACATGGATGGACTGTGGTGGTTCGAGATGCGGCGGATTAGTGATAGTCCCAACAAGTTCGGGGCTCTAGTTTGTAGGTGTTGAATATGAAGACGCTTGGACATTTTTTTGCAAGGGTGAAAAAGATAATAAGACCGTATTAGCCACCTCTTCTCTCCAGAGTATGCTCAACTACGTCATCTACTAGAATTTTTCCAAGATATATAAGGGGAAAAGCTTCACATGTGTGAGCAGAATGAAGCAGTAATGGATTGTCCAAATATTTGATAGCTAATCTGGTGCCATGTTGGCTACCCTGAAAATATGATTACTTTTGAATTGAACATCGTGCCCGAGGCATATGCGAATATCTTATATGATTGTTGATATTTACCAAAGGATATGATAATTTCTCTTCAACGCTTGAAGTATAATTTGATTCTCACCTTCAATGATGATTTTGCTGAATCTTGCTTGAAGAAGCTTGGACATGTCTCTTTGGTATCCATGAATCTTGTGAAAAGACCTTCAAATGTTTGCTGGTCTTGGGAGGTGACTACGCCAACCCCTATCCCCAAACTGATGAAAATATGCAGCCAAACAACTAACAATGTTCGCAATGAATACTAGAAAGGTTCTTTAAGGTCAACTTTGATGGATCCAAAATCATCATATGGAGCAGTAGAAGTTTCACAATTTGTCAATGGGACAATACATTTGTTAAAGCATCAGCTCTCGACTAGGGATCAATGTCAATTTAGTAGCAGAGGCAGCAACAATAAGGATTGAATTTAAAGTAGTAGTGGAAGTAGGCTTCGCACGCGCCCATATCGACAGAGACAATAAAAAAGTTATATACAAGCAATTCAAAGAAATTTCACACATATATTTATAGAAGGCAACTGTGTAGTTAATTGATTTGCCGATGTTGGTAAGCATATTAAGTCCGCCACATAAGGGCCTTCTTTATATTTTGTACAATAATATTATATGTGTAGAACCCTTAAAAAAAGTGTTACCTAGTATGTCAGCTTACCTTTAAGTAATAAAAATAAGAAATGAGAGTTCCCTAGTCCTGATAATGCCCATGTAAAATCAACGTAAAATTTGTCAACCACCTCTCATTAGTATCGGATGTAAAAAATATGAACAATAATGTTCAACACTTGAGCTCCTTAAACTTTAATTCATGTTTGATGCCTAGTTTAAGTAATTTTTTTCTATCCAGCAGTTGCTGGGAATTAGACTGTAGGACCAGCCCTGCTGCAGATACTAAATTTAGTGCTCTAAGAAGAATATTTGCATGATTTGCAACTTGATAACCTTTTATCTTTCATGCCAACTTTCCCCCTTTTTTTCCAACGTTAGGCCCTGTTCTTTTCGTGGGTCAATTCATATTTATCAACTTCAATCTACTTCAACCTATTTGAACCTACTTCAACCCACTTGAAAAAAAAATAATAACTTCAACCTATCTCAACCAACTTCAACCCACTTCAACTAATTTCAACCAACTTCAACCCACCCCCTTCATAATTTTTATAATATGTAAAGTATCATGTGAGATTTAGGGCTTGTTGCTTTCGTGGGTAAAATGGTGAAGTAGGTTGAACTAGGTTGAGGTCGGTTGAGGTCGGTTGAAGTTGGTATTTTTTTTTAAGGTGGGTTGAAATAGGTTGAACTAGATTGAAGTGCTTTGATGTAGGTTAAAGTGCGTTGAAGTTGGTATATTTTTTTATGTAGCGGGTTGAAGTGGAATAAAATAATGAGAATGTAATTCATGTGTGATAATTTATGAAGTTATCAAAATTTTGTGGAATTTTTGTTTATTTTTCTTATTTTTTAGTTTTTATATATTTTATATTTTATATATTTTAAATTTCTTATTTTTTAATTTCTTATTTTTTAATTTTTAATTTTTATTTTTAATTTCTAATTTTTTAATTTCTTATTTCTTATTTTTTAATTTTTAATTTTTAATTTTTATTTATTTTCATTTTCATTTTTAATTTTTAATTTTTAAATTTTAAATTTTTAGTTTTGAATTTTGAATTTTTAGTTTTTAGTTTTTAATTTTTAATTTTTTAATTTTTAATTTTTTTAAATTTTTAAATTTTTAAATTTTAATTTTTAATTTTATTTTTTGATTTTTTACTTTTTTACTTTTTAATTTTTATTTTTTATTTTTTATTTTTTATTTTATTTTATTTTTTTATTTTTCCATGATTTTATGTTTTTTATGTTTTTATTTTTTAATTTCTTATTTTTTATTTTCAATTTTTAATTTTTAATTTTTAATTTTCAATTTTTTATTTTTTTATGTTTTATGTTTTATGTTTTATTTTTTATTTTTTATTTTTTTTATTTTTTTTGTTGTTTATGTTGTTCATGTTTTTATTTTTTTATTTCTTATTGTTTATATTTTATTTTTTACATTTTAATTTTAATTTTTTATTTTTTATTTTGTATTTCTTATTTCTTATTTTTTTTATGTTTTTATTATTTATTTCTTATTTTTTTATTTTTTACTTTTTTATTTTTTTGGAATTCAAAATAAACAGAAAACAAACAAAAACTAAAAAAATAAAAAATGAAATATAAAAAATTAAAAATTTAAAAAATTAAAAAATAAAAAATAAAAAATAAAAAATATGAAATAAAAAAATATGAAATAATAAATAAAAATTAAAAATTAAAAAAATAAAATTAAAATGTAAAAAAAAATAAAAAAAGTTAGAAATAAAAAATAAAAACAGAAAAAAAGAAAAAATGAAACATAAAAAATAAAATATAAAAACATGAAAAATAAAAAATAAACAAAATAAACAATAAGAAATAAGAAATAGAAAAATATTAAAAAAAAATAAAGAAAAAAAAACTAAAAAAATAAACACTACAAAGTAAAAAATAAAAAATAAAAAACAAAAATTAAAAAAATAGAAATTAGAAATTTAAAAAAAAAATAGAAGAAAAAAATAAAACTTAAAAATACGAAAGAAAAAATAAAATTAAAAAATTAAAAATTAAAAATAAGAAATTAATCAAATAAAAAAATGAAAAATAAAAAAATATAAACATAAAAAATAAAAAAATAAAAAATCAATAAATGAAAATTAAAAAGTAAAAAATGAAGAATAAAACTAAAAAAATAAAAAATAAAAAATAAACACATAAAAAATAAAAAATAAAAAATAAAGACATAAAAAAATACAAATTAAAAAATAACAAAAAAATCAAGAAATTAAAAATAAAAAATAAAAAATTATAAAATAAGAAATTTAAAAATTAAAAATTAAAAATTAAAAATTGAAAATAAAAAAAATAAAAAATAAAAGATAAGAAATAAGAAATAAGAAATAAGAAATAAGAAATTAAAA
>JACYFF010031952.1:13172908-13188890 GCA_017589665.1 Selenicereus undatus | reverse complement strand
ATTAAAAAAATTAAATATAAAAATTATAAATTATAAATTAAAAAATCAAAAAGATAAAAAATTATAAATTGAAAATAAAAAATACAAATACAAAAATTAAAAATTAAAAATAAACAAAATAAACAAAATAAAAAAGAACAAAACAGACTAACCAAAAATAAAAAACTTCATCATCATTAATTACTATCACAATAAAATTATTATATTATAAAATAAAAAATAGTAATAACTAATACTTCAATTTCATTCAATTACATTCAACTTTCACCCACACTCACCCACTTTTTCCCACACTTTGAAAAAAATACCACACTCACCCACTTCTTCCCCCCCTTTCTCACAATCACCCATCCCACACCCCTCATTTCCCAGTGAAAAGAATAGGGTCTTAAAAAAAATACCACACTCACCCACTCCTTTCCTTCCTTTTCCACACTCACACATCCCGCACCCATCGTTTCCCACTGAAAAGAACAGGATTTAAGTTATTGTAATTTTTAGTGCATTTTTTCGCTGAATGGTAATTTCACAATTTCGTAACTATTTTTCTGAAAGTTGGAGGCCGGTGCAACTTGTCAATTACTTTTAACGATTTGGGTTACAAATTATTAAATTTATGAAGGGGTTGAAGTTGGTTGAAGTGGATTGAGGTAGGTTGAGGTTGGTTGAAGTGGGTTGATGTTGGTATTTTTTTTCATGTGGGTTGAAGTTGGATGAAGTGGGTTGAAGTAGGTTGAAGTGAGTTGAAGTTGGTAAATCTAAAAAGACCTACGAAAAGAACTGGGCCTTAGTAGAGAAAAGTTTTAGCAATTTTCTTACATTCAGATAGGGGTGTAGTTACGTGAGACGAGCCAGTTCGTGAGTCGTAGTTGGTTTGTTTTTTGGCTTGGGAAGCTTGGCTTGTGACAAGCTTGATCCGTGCCGAGCTGAGCTCAAGCCTCATAAATTTGGGCTGGTGAGCGCAAAGAACCTAAACGAGAACTAATGAGCATAGTAAGCTTCCACGAGCCTTTTATAAAGCAAATATTAGGATTTGGATAATCAATTTTATATGTAAGGTAATTGCCTTGATTAAGAACTACCTTTTGTGGTCACACTATCACAACAATATGGTGTGCTTCTTGCGTGCCATTCCGACTCATCTCTCCTTACTCCTCCCTCACCCCTTTACAATGTACACGTTCCATTTGCCCATATGCTCATGAAAAGATAGAGGTAAAGTCATTGCACAACTTATGTGAGCTTGCTCTCGTAACCTTGTTTTCCATTAACTAATGATGCTAGCAACCTATCAACTACTAAGCATGAGACACTGACTACTGTTCTATGGCTCTATATAGACACTGACTACTGTTCTATGGCTCTATATATCAGATACGCTTACCAGTCCTTTTGTATTCTATTTAAAAGCCTCATTATATATACAAATTTTAAGAAGCAAGGTTCATAACCAAATTCTAAAAGGCAAATTTTTGTCTAAGATTTAAATACGTTAAGTTTGTACTCAAAGTAGTATAGTCTTGGTATAGCCAAGATTAGGCTTAAAGTTCCAAACGAGTCCTAGAGGAGTCGAGCCAAGGCTCGAGCCTTAGACGAGTCAGGCTCTAGCTTGATTTTGTCAAGCCTGCCAAGTCACTTGTCGAACCTAAGCCCAGATGCGAGCTCATGAGCCGAGTTTTGAGGTTGGTAAGCTTGGGACCGGTTCGCCCTGAATACATCCCTACCTTTAGAGTGTTGATAAATACATTCTGAGACGAACTCCTAGAGATATTTACATTTACCCTCACTGTTTTACCCCCTCATTTTATGTCATTTTATAATTTATTAGTTCTATTATATTTATAATGCTTTGATGTGGCATGTAAAAAGCAAGGTTACAGTAAAAGCTATTTTGGCTGTATATTTAGGTCCTGTTCTTTTTGTTGGTAAATTCTAAAATACTAACCTCAACCCACTTCGACATACTTCAACCTACCTCAACGCACTTCTACTATTTTAAACAAGTTCAATTTATCACATAAAAAACATTCAACCCACTTCAACCTACTTCAACCTACCTCAACCCACTTCAACCTATTTCACCCTTTTAGTGACCCCAATTTACCCACAAAAAGAACAGACCCTTATATATGATAATTGACGTGACAGAAATAATTGAAAATGAAATAAGGTAGGAAATAAGCTTATGTTTATCCTACTTTTGTAGGTCTAGAGTTCTTCTCCTGCTTGCTTTGTAATTTTGTATAGCTTATTCTCAACAAGTAATAATAGAAGATTCTACCATAATTGAAAAATAATTCAACTACAGTAATTGAAAACCATGGTCATCATTGATTTTATCTTAACAATCTCAGCCGTTGGTTACTTTTACCGTCTACCTCTACAGCCGGTAAAATAAAATATTGCTCCTTTGTATCCCCCTCTTTATCTTTCAGTTATTTTTGTCCGCGCATATGTTTCAATCTGCAAATAAAGAAATCTAAAGACTCCATAACCCACTATAAGTCTATATCCTAGCAAATGACCCGTAGCCAATCCAGTTGGTGGAGGAGCAAAGCAAGATCAGGATTGCTATGCTTCTCTCTTAGTTATTAGCGATGAGAGTTAATTAGTGAAACGGGAATTCTATAATAGACATTAGAATGCATTCCGGACAGCTATTATAGTTTGTTTCTCTCTCTTAGTCCATGTTACCATAGTTGATCCACTGTTCATTCTGAGAAATGGAAATTGGGTTGCTATGTTTCTCTCTCTTATTTAAAAGGAGATGCTCTGTTTTTGTTACTTCCAGGAAAATTGTCCCCTAAAAAAATGAGAGAGAGAGAGAGAGAAAGATAGAGAGATATCATAAAGAAGTAGACGACTTATTGTCAATTTAAATTTAAAAATTTTAAAAAATGATTTGATTGTTTGGAGTGCATCACATTCTCTGCTGCAAATTACGTGGATTCGGCTGGTATTTTTCTATTACTTACTGCTGCATTTTATTTTGCAACAAATGAAAATGGAATGAAAATAAAGATCTTGTCAAATTAAATATATGTTAACAAATTGATCAAGTCAACTTCTTCCTAATCCCTTCATGAGAGCTCTTTGGAGGCGGCCTCTAGGGTTTTCTCCGTAACAACACTTTTTCCGCCTCCGCGGCCGGTTTTCCACTCGATCACACGACGCCTGTGTGCTTGTATCGGAGAGTACAATAGACATGGACTCCCCGTTAACGAATCGTTGGAAGCATCTACGTTTGACAGAAGAAGAAGAGAAGATAGTGGACTGTTCAAAAACCGTGGACGACACTTTCGTAACTAAGGCTTCCTTGGCCCTAGCAGACAAGGTACTGTTAGATAAACCTAATCGAGTATTGGGGCTTTTCACTTTCCTACGCCAAGCATGGAAGGTCTGAAAGTCGTTCGGGATCCGAGAGGTCGGGGAGAATCTGTATGTTTTCCAGCTTTACGCTATAGAAGATAAAACGAGGGTTTTGCAAGGAGGGTCGTGGATTTTTGACAAACAACTAGTGCTCTGAGCGGAGATCCAGGACAATATGGCACCTTTAGAGATTCAATTTACTAACATAAACGTCTGGGTCAGGGGTTATGATATACCGTTCTGCAATATAACAAAGGAAACGGCAGCGGCCTTGGCTGCAAATTTTGGCGGACTGACTATAGGGGGATGATGATTTAGGATGGAGTAGATATGTTGTGTTCAGAACAAGAGTCAACATATCTAAGCCTCTTTTGCTGGGGGGCAGTGACCTCATTAGGAGAGGCTGGTGTTAAATGGGTGTCGTTCAAGTATGAGACATTGTCGAATTTTTTCTATAGGTGCGGACGACTCGGACATATTGAGGAGGATTGTGATCAAGTTGAGGATGAAGACACCAAGGGGCAGTATGGGGATTAGCTTCGTGCTTCTCCAGTCAAATTCTATCGTAATAACAAAAATAAGAATGCGGGCAGGGAGGGTAAAAGCTTTTCTGAGGTCGTTGAAAAGAAAAATAATATGGGGGAGACCAAGGAGAAGGACGCTAATAATTATAAACCGATGGGGAAGAGATCTCTGAAGGAAGTATTAGCGACAACAAACTCGGTATTGAAGGAGGCATCATCTGAGTCTAGAATGGGAAGAGGCAAAGGCGAGGTGGTGGTTTCTTTAACTACAAGGAAGAGTCCTGAGGAAAACCCTAGGGCAAAGGTAGAAAGGGTGCAAGCGAAAGGAGGGGTGACTCAGGAGGTGACCATACAGAGAGAAGAGGTCATTGCTGGAAGTGTTGGCTTGGCAAAGAGCAGAGGGAAACCTGACAAAGGTAGGGGCCCACTATACCCGGAAGGTGGGAGTGACCATAGCTCAGTCTCATGTGCCAGCAAGAGGGCTTCTTGGAAAAGATTGAAAACCACAGCAGAGGCAAAAAGCGTGCAATCTACAGGACCAAGAGGAGATGGGAGGGGAAAGCGAAAGGCAGTTGAACGGATTGATCTGCTTCAATATCTAAACTTGATGGAGCTGGAGGTGCGAGAGAAGAAGGGACGAGTGAATGATGTGGTTATGTCTAACATTGACAAAGTGGCGGGGGTGGAGGATAGCCACCCTTGCCGACAGCCATATGAAAACACTCAGTTACAACTGTCGTGGATTAGGGAGGCCCGAGGCAGTTGATTCTCTACGTGCCCTTGTACGGAGAAATTCTCCTGACTTAGTCTTCTTAATGGAGACTAAGAGATATGCCAGCGAGATGGAAAGCACTCGGGTGCAGTGTCGGATGCATGGGTGTTTTGTTGTTACACCAAGTGGAAGGGCAGGGGGCTTAGCCTTACTATGGAAGGAGGGGTGGGATGTTAGGGTTCAATCCTACACATTACATCACATTGATGTAGGGCTATTGGTGGGGTGGCAAGGTTGTTACGGTCACGGGGTTCTACGGGTGGGCAGAAAGGAATTTAAAAAACAACTTGTGGAGACTGCTCGAATTTTTGGGGGGATATATAGACCTTTCGTGGTCCTTCGGGACTTTAATGGGGTTCTCTTTCCTAGTAAAAAGAAAAGGGGTGGAGCCTTTGACTTCCAAACTGCATCGGAGTTTACGCAGGTACTGGATATGAGGGGACTGAAAGACATGGGATATTGCGGTCACTATTTCACCTAGAGCAATAGGCGCGACGATGAGGAGCACATAGAGGAAAGGCTAGATAGGTTCCTGTGCAATGAAGGGTGGTATGAGATGTGGCCGGAAAGCTGGGTCCGAAATATTGTTTGGGAAGAATCGGATCATTACCCAATCATCATGGACACTGAAGCGCGTGAGTGAGGTAGTGAGGAAAAGGATAGAATTAAGAAATTTGAAGCCTTCTGGGTCCAAGATGTGACTTTTCGGGATGTTGCGACAGAGACATGGCACACCTCTAGAGATGCCTATGTTAGCCTATTTGATAAGCTGATTAGCGGTGGAGAATCCTTCAGAGATTGGAGTGACGTGAAGTACGGAGCAGTTGTGGAGACGACAAAGAACCTTCAGCAAAAGTTTCAAGAGCTCTACAAGGCTGAGCCTACTACCCAGAATATGCAATTACTCAAAAAGACTGAAGCAGAGCTTCTGGAGGCAGAAAGGCTCAAAGAAATCTTTTAGGCTTAGCGAGTTCACCATCAGGCTCTTTAATGTATATATGGGTTGATTTCAAGCATCAGATTCGAGGGTGATTTTGAACAATAAATTAAAGGTGTATCCAATGCATTTTAAGAGCTTTTATTCCATCTTTTGGGAGGCCCAAGGTGTCATCTAAAGGTCTCTTGAGTCATTTTGAGGATAAATGCATAAGGAGAACTAAGTATGGGCAGAATATGCAAGTTCAACAACTCGGCAGTTTGGAACAATCAGCTAGTCCAACTTTGAGGCAACTTTTATCTAAACTCCACATGATTTAGCCAAGGTTTCTCTGGCCTAAATTTAATTTTAGGAAGAGAGATTTCTAACAAGACTAACCACACTTAAATTGGAGTTCATTTGCTAGGTCAAGATTAGCCCACAAATTCGGATATCAAAATGGAGGCCAGTTTTGGATAGTCTCTACTCTTTGGCCCATAAATTTTGAACAGCTGGTCCAAATGTGATGAAAACACATTCCCTAGAAACTATACATCCTAAGCTTTCCAATGAATCAAGAATCATCGAATTTGGATCCAAAACCAGAGAGTTATGCCTGTTTGAAGTTGGGCTTGCTGCAAGTGTGAGCACACTTCTTGCCAAACGTGTGAACATGGTTCTTCCTCCCTCATTTCGGCCTTGGTGCATTGTTCCTCCTACAAAGCGGAATTCCTGCTTCCCTATCAAGGCTTGAATGTGTGAATTAAGAGGTGCATGGATCCCTTTTTGCTGCTACATCCTTTTCACACCAGGAGACATCAAGAGACACACCTTTTCACCCTTGGTCCAGCCAATGTATTTTTCAGCTTTATTTCTTTGTTTTTTTTCCTCATCCCTTTTCGTGTATTTCATGCCTTTTCTTATGTAAGGCCTCTACTATATAAGGGCCATAGTTAGAATCATTTCACAATCAATCAACTTTTGGATTAAGGAATACAAATTTAGCATTTGAGTGGATTCTCATTTGTGTGTTCAAAACCTAGTTCTATATCTTGAGTGTTGGCAATCTCAAGTGGTGTTCTAGGTCCCTTATTCTCATCTAGGTGGTGATCAACTTCTGTATCCTAGATTGGGTTAAGGGATTGCCCAAGTCCTTGGCTTGAGTGGCTCCATTTGGACTATCTCTTGTCGAGTCCTTGAACTATCCTATCATTTCCTTGTTTTGAAATTACAAAAAAAACAAACCTAGCCTTGCTTGGTCGTTTGGGTGCAAAAATATACATCATTTGGTATCAGAGCTTAAGCTACTCTCTTGGCCAAGCTTCCACCATCCCAAACACACACCCAAACACAAAACTTACAAAAAAAAAAAAACAAACCCCAAACACATTCACCACAAAACTTCAGTCGTGCCTAGACTGAGAAGTAGCACGGCCACACCGTGCCGTCAAGCACGACCGTGCCCCTTGCTACTCTACTACCAAAATATTTCTTCCCTTAGCCTAAATACATCCCTAACCTCAAACACGCCATCCACAAGAGAACCCTTAAGCATTCATCCATCATGAGCTCTCTTGAAAACTTGACGAAAGAGATTGCTTTGATTGCAAAGGAATTGGCTAGCCTTGAAACTCCAAAGTTTCATGGCCAAAAGGAAGAGTTCCCTTATTGGATTTCCAAGGTGGAACAAGTCTTCACTCGCTACAACCTCGAAGAGCACAACATGTTTAAGGTGGTCATCAAGAAGCTCCGAGGCCATGCACTTGAATGGTGGGAAAAGTACAAGTACAAGAGGAAGAAGAGAGGGAAAAGTAAGGTCAAAACATGGGATAAGTTGAGAGGTAAACTAAAGTATGCTTTTGCTCCAACCTCTCACATGCACAAGCATCTTTTTCTTCCCTTTGAGGAAAATTGCTTTAACTCCTCTTCCAAAGACATACCTTTCAACAAGGGGAGTCCCATGAGTGCTTGTATCCCTAATCCTACCTCCTTCCTTTGTTTGGAGAAACCTAACCCCAACAAGGATGAAAAGATCCTTGGGGAGGAAGCCTCAAACCTAGTTGACCTACCTCCCGTTTTTGATGACTATGGTGATGATGCTTGTATCCCTAATTCCACTTCCCTTTTTTGTTTGGAAAAACCCAACCCCAACAAGGATGAAAAGATCCTTGGGGAGGAAGCCTCAAACCTAGTTGACCTACTTCCCATTTTTGATGACTTTGGTGATGATGTTGAACTTGAGGGACAAGAAGACCATTCGTGTCCTTCACCACTTGTACTAGGTCACCATTCTTATGAGGGAATAGCATGTGTTGCTCACCTTGATCCTTATCATGACAATCTCATTATTCCATCATCCCCACAATTAGAACCGAAAATAGCCAAACTCATCACTATGGGGAGACAAATGAGAAACACAAGTGAGGAACAACCAAGAGGGCAAGAAAAGGAGAGAGAGGAAAACATGATGAATGTGCCAAGATCGTTTTCATGGGTGATTCGTTTGAGAACAATCACCATGGGGGCCAAGGAAGCCCTTAGTTGGGTGTTTAACCTAAGAAGGGAAGCAAGTACCGTTCCAAGTTTGGGAGCACCATCCCAAGTTTCTCATACTTCAACCATCAGATTCGAGGACGAATCTCCTTCAACAAAGGGAGTATAATGTATATATGGGTTGATCTTAAGCATCAGATTCGAGGGTGATATTGAACAATAAATTAAAGGTGTATCCAATGCATTTTAGGAGCTTTTATTCCATCTTTTGGGAGGCCCAATGTGTCCTCTGAAGGTCTCTTGAGTCATTTTGAGGATAAATGCATAAGGTGAACTAAGTATGGGCAGAATATACAAGTTCAACAACTCCGCAGTTTGGAACAATTAGCTAGTCCAACTTTGAGGCAAATTTTATCTAAACTTCACATGATTTAGCCAAGGTTTCTCTGGCCCAAATTTAAGTTTAGGAAGAGAGCTTTCTAACAAGACCAACCACACTTAAATTGGAGTTCATTTGCTAGGTCAAGATCAGCCCACAAATTCGGATATCAAAATGCAAGCTAGTTTTGGACAGTCTCCACTCTTTGGCCCATAACTTTTGACCGGCTGGTCCAAATGCGATGAAACCACATTCCCTGGAAACTAGACATCCTAAGCTTTCTAATGAATCAAGACTCATCAAATTTGGATCCAAAACCAGAGAGTTATGCCTGTTTGAAGTGGGGCTTGCTGCAAGTGTGAACACACTTCTTGCCAAACGTGTGAACATGGTTCTTCCTCCCTCATTTCGGCCTTGGTGCATTGTTCCTCCTAGAAAGCTGAATTCCTGCTTCCCTAGCAAGGCTTGAATGTGTGAATTAAGATATGCATGGACCCCTTTTTGCTGCTACATCCTTTTCACACCAGGAGACATCAAGAGACACACCTTTTCACCCTTGGTCCAGCCAATGTATTTTTCAGCTTTATTTCTTTGTTTTTTTTCCTTATCTCTTTTCGTGTATTTCATGCCTTTTTGTGTGTAAGGCCTCTACTATATAAGGGCCATAGTTAGAATCATTCCACAATCAATCAACTTTTGGATTAAGCAATACAAATTTAGCATTTGAGTGGATTCTCATTTGTGTGTTCAAAACCTAGTTCTATATATTGAGTGTTGGCAATCTCAAGTGGTGTTCTAGGTCCCTTATTCTCATCTAGGTGGTGATCAACTTGTGTATCCTAGATTGGGTTAAGGGATTGCCCAAGTCCTTGGCTTGAGTGGCTCTATTTGGATTATCTCTTGTCGAGTCCTTGAACTATCCTATCATTTCCTTGTTTTGAAATTACAAAAAAAACAAACCTAGCCTTGCTTGGTCGTTTGGGTGCAAAAATATACATCACTCTTAAAGAAGGATATCGCAATACTACTTACTTCCATGCACGAGTCAAACAACGGCGCAAGAAGAATTCCATCAGATCTTTGGAGGATAAGTTTGGTGCGACTTAATATGGGCAGAAGGCAGTAAAAGGGATTGTTACCGACTACTTTAAGGAGATCTTCACATCGACAAATCCCTCCATTCAAGGAGTGCATTTCCCAAAATTGCATGGGAGAGTTTTCACCCAAGATGGGGAATACCTTACCCGTCCTTTCACGAAACAGGAGATCGAGGAGGACCTAAAGCAAATGGCGCCTACAAAGATGCCTGGTCCGGATGGTATGTGTGCTCTTTTTTGCCAAAAAATATTGAGATATTGTGAGCGACAACATTTCGTGGGTGATCCTGGATATTTTGAATAAAGGTGCAATCGAACCAAACCTAAACCATACAATAATATCTCTAATACCCAAGATCAAACATCCTAAATCCATGAAGGACCTACGCCCAATTAGCCTATACAACGTGACTTACAAGATGATATCCAAAATAGTTACAAACCGGCTAAAGGCTATCCTTCCAAAATTGATTGATGACAAACAGTTAGCCTTCATCCTGGGGAGACTTATTTTTGACAACATTTTAGTGGTCTTCGAGGTATTCCATTTCATGAAAAGGAAGAAGACTGGAAGGAAAGGATGGATGGCAGTAAAGCTGGATATGAGAAAAGCATATAATAGGGTTGAGTGGTCGTGCTTGGAGTTCATTATGCAGGAGACGAGCTTTCCGGACTCGTGGGTACAATTGGTGATGAAGCTTATAACGACAGTGTCATTCTCTTTCGGTATTAATGGCAAAACAGTGGGACTCTTGAAACCAAGTAGGGGAATCTGTCAAGGCGAGCCGTTTTCCCCTTATCTCTTCCTCCTAGTATCTGAAGGGCTATCATCCTTTTTGAGGAGGGCCGGGGTGGCAAAGAGTCTACACGGAGTACGCATTTGTAAAGGGGCACCTAAGGTGACTCATATCTTCTTTTTGCGGACGATAGCCTTATATTTGCAAGAGCAAATGCAACCGAGGCGAGGACGCTTAGAGCTTTGCTTGCTGATTTTGAACGGTTATCTGGGCAGGAAGTTAATATGGATAAATCAGAAGTAAGCTTTAGTGCTAATGTGTCGAATGTGGGCAAAGCTTGTTTGCTTCAGGATGAAACAGATGGAGGCGCAGAAAAAATATCTAGGCCTGCCCATGTGTTTGGGGAGGTCTAAGAAAGAGATCTTTGAGCTTATCAAGCAAAAAGTTTGGAACAGGGCAAGCGAATGGAAGGAGAAGATGCTATCTTAAGTGGGAGGGAGGTGTTGATCAAGTCAGTGTTGCAAGCGATTCCCTCCTTTGCCATAACTACTTTTAAGCTACCCTCTTTCTTTTGCGACAATGTACGTGGGGTCCTCAGTAAATTTTGGTGAAGTGGGGATGTGGAGCGAAAAAGTATTCACTAGGTAAGATGGGAGAAGTTATGCAATGCCAACGAGGATAGAGGATTAGGATTTAGGGACCTCGCTCCATTTAATGAATGTTGGCTAAGCAGGTTTGGCAACTTATTCATAATCCTATCACGTTGGTGTCGAGACTCCTCAATGCGCGTTACTTTCTAAGGGGGGACATGTTTTCAGCATCAGCAGGCTTTAACCCAAGTTAGACTTGGCGAAATTTATTGGTGGGAAGTGACCTCCTTATAAAGGGGTTGGCTTGGATAGTTGGGAATGGGCGGTCTATCCGAGTCTGGAAAGACATGTGGCTCCCCCATTCAGGTTCCCATTTCTTGGGTTTGGCTCCGGAGGGGAAGGAGGATTGGGTGGTACAGAATTTGATGAATATGGGTACTCCGAAGTGAAATGAACCACTGGTAAGCGATCTGTTTGACAGGGAGATAGCGGAATTAATTCTTTCTATACCGCCGAGTCCCCGGTATCCAGATGACACAGTAAGGTGGATGTTCACTAATGATGGGCGCTACTCGGTGAAATCGGGTTACCATCTGGCTTGCTCCGACACACGGACAAGGGCTTCACTGTCCACTGGAAATTCCAAAATATGGCCAAAAATCTGGAAGCTATGTGTGCATCCCCGCGTGCACAACTTCCTATGGCGTGTGTACTGTAATATGTTGCCCACAAATTTTAGCTTAGCCCTCAGGAGGTGTGTAGAGAACCCCCAATGTGGAATTTGTGGGAGGGGAGCAGAGACAGTGAGGCATGTATTTTTGGAGTGAAAGTGGGTCAAGAGGGTGTGGGAGTCCGTGGGGTTGGGGCTTGTGAGGGCAGTCCCGGGGAGGGGGGAGCGAAGGAGTGGGTTATGAACGTTTGGGATAAGGTGGGGGAGAAGGAGTGTAGGATGTTTGCTTATGTACTATGGAGAATATGGTGGAGTCGAAATGACTTTGTATTTAATAACCGGGGCCTCAACTCAGAGATGACAGTTGGCAGGGCGGAAAGATGCTATGCAGAATTTATGGAAATGCAAAGGGGGGGCAATGAGGAACCTTTCAATAATCGGGAACGATGGATGGGGTGGTAGATCGAGTGAAAATAAATTGTGATGCTGCAGTGAATGTGAAGCAAGGGAGGGCAGCAGTGGGTTGTTTGGCTAGAATGGAGGATGGACACATGAAGTGGGCGGTGTGCTCTGTGATTCGTGCTAGATGGTCGCCGAGAATGGCGGAAGCAATAGCGGTGGCTAATGTAGTGGGTATGGCGGAGGAGAAGGGGCTAGAGAATTACGTCGTGGAAACGGATGCAAGACAGGTTGTGAGTATGTTGCTCTCGGGGGAGGTGGGCAACAGGCCTTTTAGGTTTGATTTTGAAGATATCACACACAGGCTAAAGAGAAGCAAGATGCAAGCTTTGACATGGATACAAAGATCTGGAAACGAGGCGGCTCATCGAACGCAAAGTGGGGCATTGCCCAGGAACGATTGTGTGTATGGGACGGTGACCCACCCCCTTGGCTAGTTGAGTGTGTAGTACAAGATCTGAACTGTTCCTAAGCTGTTGTTGAAGTTTGACATTTGGATCACCAAAAAAAAAAATAAAATTGATCAAGTCTAGCCATGGAGGACAAGTTTGGTTAAATTTGCTGATACTTCTTCATATAGGCATAGACTGCATAATGATCACCCAGGAACAATAATGCTATACTATGACTTCTCTTCCTTATCATTTTCTTTCATTTTCCTTACTTTGATTCTCTGCTATAGAGGTTGCACCATTGTAGCCTCGGAAAGTCAATCTCCACATATGACTCCCCCCCCCCTCCTCTCTTCTCTCTCTCTCTCTCTCTTAATTGTGTGGTGCAGGTCTTTTCTTGCCATGGTAGCTGAGATATAGAGGGAGACAAGTAAAGGAGAGAGAATTTTTTTTGGGAGGGGAGGGGGGGGAGGGATTACTGGTGGGACATCGTGGGAGTAGTGAGTCCAACAACAAGTCCTCACAAAACTGAATGTTAAACGATCATTGCATGTAGTTGATTAATACAAATCAAAACAACAGCTGAGATTTGTTAAGATAAAATCAATGGTGATCATGGTTTTCCATTACTGCAGTTAAATCATTTATCAATTATAGAAGAATCTTCAAGTAATAATTTAACTGCCGTTTTGAATGCAAACAATCTCATCGATGGGATTTTTAGATGGACAATCCAAAATTTAAATATGCCCAATACTGAACCAAAAAAAATTAATTTTCAATATGTCGGTCTTTGAAAATATTTATTTTTAAGATATATTAATTTTACGTCAATATCGGCTATTTCGACTTGCTTGCTAATATGCGATACTTTACTTATTAGATGTGATGATGTAGTTATAGAAGTGAAGAAAAATATACTATTCATGGGTGATAAACAGATTATTACACCTCAAATCGACGAAACAGAGAGGCTAAACCTCAATTGTAATACCGATAAATTAAATATCCTGAATTTTAGGGCATATATACTAGCTTACTCATCACTAATGGATGGTAGTACTAATGGAAAAGTGAAAAAAAATATAAATTCACACATGATAAATAAACTATCCAGGGATCTAATCGACAAGTCAAAATATCATTGACTTAGTTATGCTACATTTTTTTTTTTTTAAAAGAATACGCCAAAAGGGTACATTATTCTTGTCCATACGCCGAAGGTAGTGCATTGGATGCCAAATATAAAAGTTGTATTATTCTTGCCTAAAATCCTGAAAGGTAATATTGTTGTTGAAAATTCTTTTTTGGGATTATTGGGGTTCGGTATAATAATTTTAGAGACAAACTTTATTGAATAAATATTTTTGAGACTATTAAGGTTAAGGTAATTTATTTGGGGGCCCACTTTCAATGCGAAACTTGTTCTTCTAGGCTAAAAAATAATGTGACACTTAAAATGACACAAATGCTCTTAATTTTTCTAGTTGATAATAATGTAATAATAATAATAATAATGATAATAATAATAATAATAATAATAATAATAATAAGTATATATATATATATATATATATATATATATATATATATCATCATCATCATCATCGCCATCTTCTTCTTGAACGTCATCAACATCCAACCACCACCGCCACTATGAACTCCTCTCACCTCGCACACCCAACACCACGATGCTCACCACCACCACAACTCCACCCACCCCCTCCCAACATCATCACCACCACCGTCCATCTCCTCTTTTCCCACTCCCCATGTCCATTCCCTCTCCCGGTTCTTCCCCACCTCCGAAATCCACGCCCAACCCCGACCAGCCAGACCCAAAGCCCAGGCCAAATTGGAAACCTCTAATTTCGATCCAGACGCAGATCCAGATGCAAGATTCAATTCATTTCGATCGGGTTTGGCAGCGGCTAGGGATTGGAGGTGGTCAACGTTGGGATGGTTGAGGTGGTGCTAGTGGTGTTGGTGTTGATGTTTGTGGTTGGATGATGATGATGCTGGGAAGAGGCGGGTGGAGTTGTGGTGGTGGTGGTGACCGTCATGGTGGGCTGGGCCGGTGGTTGCTGGTGTGCTTGGTGTTTGGCGGAGGTGGAAGGAGTTGGTGGTGGTTGGATGATGATGATGATGATGGCGACGATGATGATGATAATACCCCCTCCATCCCATATTGTCGAAAGTATCTATTTCCTAATTCCATATTATTGTCCAAGTTTGATTGTTCAAGAACTTAACATTGTCTTTATTGCTTGAAAATTCATTTCAACAAAGTAAATACATTCAATAATTATTTTTTCATATTTCCAAAAATTGACTACTAATATGATACGGAGGGAATAATAATAAATTAATAATCATAATAACAACAACAATAACAATAACAATTATATATATATATATATATATATATATATATATATATATATATAATGTTATTATTATTTTAATTTTTCTACAGCTAAGTTATTATTGTTATTGTTCAAGCCGTGGAATCAGTCATTGACAAAGTCAGGTTAGGCTGCTTACAATTCACCCCTTGGGATGCAGCCCTTCCCCGGACCCTGCGTGAACGAGGGATGCTTGTGCACCGGGCTGCCCTTTTTTTTATTTTTATTGTTGACTTGTTTTTATTATTATTATTATTACCATATCATCATTCAATAGAAAAACAAAGGGTACATATTCGCATCATTTTCATGTGTCATGCCATTTTTCTACCCAAACCTCAATAATTTCAAAAATATTTATCCAATGAAGTGAATTCTTAAAAAAAAAAAAATATACCAAATTTTGATGGACTGTTTAGTAATTTTTTTTATATATATTTGATATCTAAGTAGACAGATTTTCTTGTAATGTGGATGCTAAGTTGCAAATCATGCAAATATTTTCCTTAAAGCAAATATTCTCGAAGTTTTTGAAATGGACATTCATAAAAGTAAATGAACATGAATCAAAGTTTAAGGACCGTAAGCATTGAACTGCTAAGAAGGTGGTGAGGATATACAAAAATAATATGCTCAAAGAAGACAATTTGGAAGAGTGACCGTCAATTTTTACACACCAAACATCTTCGCTGGCTGCTAATTGCTATTTGGACTACCAAGCATGGACAAAAACTTACATCAATTAAGGCCTTGTTCTTTTCAACTTGTCTCTTGTATAATTATAAGTTCAGATAAGTTCAATTCAGAATAATTTCAGAATAAGCTAAGTAAATAAATTCAAAATGAGTTTAGCAAATATGTTTAGAATAAGTTTAATAACAAGTTTAGCTATAATTAGTTCTAGGTAAACTTTAGCATTTGAAGAAATTATTAACATGTTTTATTTTCATATTTGTTAATTTTTTTTTCATAATTCAGTTTTTTAAGTCCTAAGTAACTAAAGTTACATGTAATGTTTTAAAATTAAATTAATTTTTTTTGTAGACTTGCTAATAAAATGTGGCTAATTTTAAAATTTAGCTAATACAGTACAAACATTAAGAAATAACAACAACAACAACAATA
Source organism: Selenicereus undatus (assembly GCA_017589665.1). Taxonomy (NCBI): domain Eukaryota; kingdom Viridiplantae; phylum Streptophyta; class Magnoliopsida; order Caryophyllales; family Cactaceae; genus Selenicereus; species Selenicereus undatus. The sequence goes on along the minus strand of JACYFF010031952.1, from coordinate 13,172,962 downwards.
ATAATATTAATAATAATAATAATAATAATAATAATAATAATAATAATAATAATA
>JACYFF010031952.1:13153395-13172508 GCA_017589665.1 Selenicereus undatus | reverse complement strand
ATTATTATTATTATTATTATTATTATTATTATTATTATTATTATTATAGTAAATAAGTTTAGAATAATTATAATAAATAAATTAAACAATACAACAACAACAACAACAACAACAACAACAACAACAACAACAACAACAACAACAACAGCAACAAACTCCCAATGTGGGTCCTGCTTTCGCGGGGTCTGGAGAGATCCAACTGTAGGCAACCTTACCTCTACCGATATTCCTACCCAATAGAGAGGTTGATTCTATAAGACCCACAAAAACAGTTTTGTGAAAAGGTTTATAAATAAATTAAACAATAAGCTTAGTAAATATGTTCTAAGTTCTGTAAATAAATTCAAAATAAGTTTAAATAAATTTTGTTCAGAATAAATTCAGTCAAAATAGGCTTCAAGGAACAAGGCCTACATACGACATCAAAAGTTACTAATTTAAAACTTAAAACTTGTACTATTACTCTCGTTTTGACACTAGTAGTTGCATGTAACTCTTGACCCCATAATAACTCACAAATGTGAAACAATCACTTTATTGTAATTCACTATGTGACTAAAAACTCTTCAATCAAGTTTAACTTTTAACATGAACATCAGCATTCATAATTTATAAGCTAGACTAGTAAAACATATTGAAAGAAATGATATGAAATGATATGATTTTGGGTAATATACAAATTAAAGAAGCGATGGTCTAACCAATTAAAATGGCCCTTGAGTTTGAATAAAAGTAGGGGAAGGAATGACTTAATAATAGGGAAGAGAGAGACAGAGAAAGGTGCAACATTTTTTCTCATAGTGTTTGAAAAAATGAGGTGTTTGCCTGCATGATGGAAGACAGTCAAAAGCAAAAAGATTAATGCCTACTTACTACTACTCCCTCCTTTCCTGTCTCAATTTCAAAAAGACATATAATTCCATGCCTCCTTTTTCTGTCACTTAAACCAATACAATAACATTTTGTAAGTACCATCCTATCATGAGGGTGCTAGCTAGTCAAATAATTGAGCCAAAATTAGGTGGCTAAACCAACTTTGTTGTTGCATTATTCTTTAATTTCACTCCCACACACCTACCCATAACCTCCTCAAATCCCTTCCTAGCTCCTCCATGTTGCACTATTTGCCTTCATCTAATTAAGCTTACTTACTCCTTGATGAATGATGATATGCATGTACTACACTAATAATAAATTATCATTAATCTTTCCCTCTAGCTAGCTCTCTATCTTTTCACAATTTTATAGGGATTCGAGTTTCAAATTTTTGTCTGTTTTTATCCATTTAAGTACCTGTTTATGTGCCCAAAAAGGACAACAATGTAACTAGATAAAAATATCATCATATTTGATCAAACAAATTAAAGTAGAAAGCTAGCTAGTATTATATGCTAAAAAGGAAACTACAGTTAGTAGTTTAAACACAAGAACAATGACCATCCTTGAACAACAACTTGTGTAATCCTTAAATAAATTCGATCGACTATATGTTTTTGTTGGAGCCAAATTACAGGCAAAGGGAGAGATTAGAGAAAGCAAAAAAGATGAGGAGAACATTTATGGAGCACTCTCATTGTGAGATCATGCTAATTGGACTGAGCAGTTTTAACATGCTATGATGCTACATATCAACTTATGTAAGTGTAAATGGTCGGCATTTAGCTTTAAGAAATACAAGGTACATATTTGTACTAGATTTGTGTCCTGTCAAAAATTTGCTTATTAATTTAACATATGTTATTGAATGTGTAAATGGACCGCTTATTTAGCATATTTAGCTTGAGTTTTAGATAGTACATATATAGATTTGTCATTTTTTTAATTTTTTTTATATCTAGGAGGCTCAACGGTTGATAAATAATTTATATAACCACATGATAATAATGAAAGAAACTAGCTTCCAATCAAAATTACAATTTACAACATTTCTATCATTCGACTGAAAATCTTTCAAAAGAAAAGCTTCAGCAGCAATCTCCACCAAATGTGCACTTAGGAGAACTTAATTTTTCTTCACACCAAAAAAGAAAAAAAAAAAAGGGAAGAAAGAGAAGGACAAGAACTACGCGAAGTAAAGAGTAAAACATATCAAAAATCTCTTAATTAATTACCCTACTATTTAACTTGTAACAGTATTTAGTATTTACAAAACTGATTGCAAAACCAATTATCTGATAGTAGCAGCAGCAACAGCAACAATGGGAGCAGCTTCATCATGAGGACGATCAAGAGAGAGAGAATTTCTCTTGATGAACTCCAAGCAATCAGCAATGGCTTCTGAATAAAACGAGTTGGTTCGAGCCAAAGACCTTAACCTACACTCAGGCTTAATAAGCCTCTCTTCACGGCCACTAGCTGCTATCAGTCTGCTTTGACTACTCCTACTACTCGATCTTCTGTAAGTTAAACCCTTCCTTAATGATCGAATTGCTCGCTCGTAGGATCTCTTCCACTTGTTCAAAACCCTAAACAAGTGCAAGAACTTCACTCTTAGCTTGTGGATTGATAGCTTCCTCATGTTTAGCCTGAACCCTCTTAACCCATTGCTGCATCTTGTTGCACCTATTACTCTTTTGTAGCCACCCATATGGTTTGTGTTGCTCATGATGGTCTATTTTGATGCAATTTTCTTGGGTTTTTGCAGTTTGGGTTGGAGAAGTGAGAAAATGTAGGGAATTTGTTTAATTTCTTTGGTTGCCCAAAGTGGGTTTTCAATTCCTTGGTGTTTTTGTGGGGTTTTGGAGATGGGAATGAAGAGTGAGAAACTAAATAAATCTGAGAAATTTGTTCTCTTTGATTACCCAAAATTGGATTATTGTTGGGGTTTTGTGGGTTTTTGGAGATTTAAGGAGAAGGTGATGGAGGAGAGCTAGCCAGGACAAGAGGAGTGGGTGTGATTATGGGTTAGGGGGGAAAAGGGGGTGGAGAGGTGATATTTATGGTGGGGGGAGGAGGAGGAAAGGACTTGGAAATTTGGGGATGAGGGTGTCTTTTTTTTTTTTGGACGGTATAGAGAGATGGGACCTTCTAGGGTTGTTCACTAAGCACAAAAAACATAATAATTACTCTATTGATTAAACCGTGTTTGCTTGGCTTTTTGGCTAGTTTTGTTTATTAATCATGCATCTAATTTGTGTTCTCCATTTAATATTCTTGTAAAGTGTTTCATCACCATAAAGTACATTGTTTTTTTTTACTAGCTGATAGGGTTAGGTTGAAGCTAAGTAGTGTATAGATAGCTAGACCTTATAATGTTTGTGTGACATATACTGCAAGAGTTTATTAATTTTATGGCATTGGTTACGTATTTGATGAAAATTGTTACGGAAACATTAACATTTTGAGTTAGAAAAATATACATATTTTTTGGTACACTATCTTAATTGGCGGTTGACAAGAATCAATATAATAAATTTCGATTCTTTTTTTCCCGAGAAGTTCATTATGAATATTCATTAGTGTGAAAATTGAACTTGTAGACTAATAAATCAACAATGTTAATTTAAAGTTAGCTATATTAATAATTTTCTATGACTTCAACACTCTTATGCACTAGTACACCAAGTGGTACCAGCCCATGCTGGTTAGCTGGTTAATTAGAGCATCCGCATTGGTGATCCAAGAGTTTGGATCACAAGTGGGGGTCCACACCCTCCATATCATCCCACAAGCCAATTTTTTCTTTCTTCTCTATATCCCATGGATCACCAAATAAAATAATGCTTTGTGGAATCCACTACTAATATATCATTGATCAAACTTTTTCAAAAAAAAGTTTAAAGCTTACTTGGCAAAAACATAAAAACAAAAAATGGTGGTGAGCGGATCATGGCCACGAGCTGAACCGTGGAGCGAGCTGAAAGGATCACCATTGTATGTCATTTTCTGGACCGCGGGCATAAATTTTGGCTCATAATCCTAGCTATGCAGGTGCTCTTAGCACTTGTTTTCTCTAAATCAAGTCTCAGAAAAGTAGTAGTTTTCTTGATTAATTGTTTGCTGAGTTGAATTACATGCAATGAGCTCCAACTAATCAAGTAAACAAATTCGGTTTTGATTTCTTCTGCTTAAAGCTTGGACATTGAGTAAAAGAATTAAAAAAAAAATAACATTTGCACAAATCCATTCCGAATTCTAATTAAATTTATTTCACTTTCCAAATTAACCGGTTCATTGGATTGTTCTCAGTTGAATCCTCAACTAGCTAGCTGGGACGTGGTATTGTATATCATACACTTATGAGTGTGTACTTACACTTGTCATGTATATATATTTTTTCAATATGTATTTGTTATATGGATAACTTTTACTATGTGGCACTGATATAACTTGTGAGAGTGTGTACTCTTAGGAATATGATATAAGTTTTGTTGGGACGTACTATTTCATTTAATTTTTACATAACGGAGTTATAAATGTCAACGAAAATTTTACCATCCAAGTTAATTATAGACTTCGTTGTTTAATTTATCAATCATTGGTGAGCCACTTTTCCACAAAACAAACCTCCCCAAAAAAAAAGTAACAATTGAACATAAAAACTAAATTAGAACATACATCAATGACGACAACAGTGTCACCTTATCAAATTTGATTTAAAACATTTTGATGAATTTTGACGTTTGAACAGTTATAGCATAATTAGATAAGGGAGGAATCTAGGCCCAATGAAGTAATGAAGAAAATGATATACTTTGTTATTAAAAACCTAATTATATATGATTTAGCATAGCCAAATGCCACTATCATCATTTATGTTTTTGAAGTTAAATAATTCGACATTAGTAAATACTAGATTTTAAGCTCGTACATATGTTTTACGGGTTATTTTAGAATTTTAATTCAATTATAATTTATTTTTTGTAATTAGTGTAATAATTAATATTTGTTAATATTTAGTGATTCAAAATGTCTTTTTGTGTAGCACACATTAGAATTATTGAATTTCCTTCTCTTGTTATAAATACTTCTTTAAATATACTTTTTATTATACGTTTAATTTTATAATTATTCTGATAATTAGTGTTTATTAATATTTAATGTTAATATTAACATATCAGAATTATTTAATTTCTTCACTTTTTAAATGCAACATTAAATACATTTTTAAATTGTGTTATTAAATTATAAATTATATTTTTAAATAAAAATCAAACATTGATTAAGGTATTAATTATCACTGAGACACGTGTCACTACTACAGCATTCACGCTCACTTATACATACATACATACATACATACATACATACATAAATACATACATACATACATACATAAATACATACATACATACATACATACATACATATATATATATATATATATATATGTAATAATTGCTCATTTTCATAATAATTATTTCTATATAATGTATTTAATGCTAAAATAGATCTTCCTAGACTAAAGAAATTAAAAATAATATGCACTATTTGAATCTACTAACTTTTTAGTTCAAAGGAAGCTATAGAAACAGAAATTAATGAGTTTCATGTCTATATTTATTTCGTTTGATAAAGCCAGTGCCAATAATATAATTATATGCTAATTTTTAACAAAGAGAAAGATATCTTATTTTTGAGATTCTGTATACAAAGAAAAGCAAACTGAGATGAGTTCGGATTACTGGCATCTCTTTTTATAAGAAACTAAATTGTATTAAATTTGACATTTGAATAAGGAACCTTTATTTAACAAGAAACATTAAATTGTACTAAATTTGACCATTGGTTGGATGGACCTGCATGTATGATATATGGTTCAACAACATGGTAGATTGCTGATGCTGCTTGTCTTCTTGTCTTATTCCTTTTTGTTTTTATTTTACAGTTTTTGTTTATTTTCTCTCTCCTAGTTATAGGCCTTGTTCTTCCCTAAGTCCCAAGTTCCCAGAAGAATTTTGTCAGATTTTGGCCGAAATATGCTGCACAAATCATGCCAAAATAATAATTAAGCCATCCCCCCAAAAAAGGGGCTCAGACAAAAGATGCTCAGACAAAAGTTTGAGGGCCATTTTTTGAAAATAATTGAATAAAAAATTTTCAGTAAGCTGATAATTTTTAGTTAGATTACTAAGTGAATGCAATCCATGCGTTTTTCAACATAAACCATTCGAGAGATAAATCTGAGTTTAATGCCATCAATATGCAGCAATTTTATTAGTAAATCTTTGAGATTTGTGCATGTTTGGCGCTTTTATTTTTGGTTTTGGATCTTTTATTTCATTAGAATCGAATTATTATTGGCCTAATGAAGAGTACGGCTCTTTCATCACAGATTTTTTTCATTCACAAGATGAAGAGAGTAATACTCTGCTGCATCAGAATATAAAGCCATCAGCCCTCACAACAACAAACTGACTTGGAGTTTGTTATAACTGTTTGCTGACTGTACAGAATCATGTAACCAACTCTAGCTTTGCTTCCTTAGCTATAGATATGTGTATAAATACAACCCCAATAGGCTATACAAACACACGATGTAATTCATTCTTTCTTTCTCTACAAACTCTCAATAATTATCAATGGAGTTCAATATTCCAGAATTCGTTCTCTTAGATTTTGATGTTGCTGGTTAATGTTCTACCAGTTAACATGGTATCAGAGCTCTGCGTTCACCATCCTCGACTCATCATTATCAGACTGCATCACTATCAGATTGATCAGGTGATTTCAGATCTTGATTCTTTACAATTTTGTTCTCTTTCTTGAATTGATCTTGAACCAGAGACTCTCTTTCTTTTGTAATAGCTGAAGAATCTTTACACTCAATCATGTCCAATCCATCTCATATTTTGTTTTTACACCCCTCGGATAATCCCAATAATATTCTGGTAAGTGAATTGATGAATGGAGAGAACTATGCTCATTGGAGAAAGGCTATGGAGGTTGCACTAGTAGCTAAGAACAAACTAAGATTTGTGCCAGGAGACTGTGACAGACCACCATCCATTTCCCCTTTAGCTACACAATGGGATAATTGCGACAAAATGGTTATTTCTTAGCTATTGAATTCTATGGTAAAAGACATTGGACAGAGTATTCTGTTCTTGTCCATAACAAGAGATGTGTGGATTCAACTCGAAAGGAGATTTGGAGAGGTGGATGGCACTAAACTCTTCAAGATTCAAAGAGATTTATGCTTGATTTCTTAGAATAATTTGTCAATTGCGGATTAGTTTACACAAATCAAGAAATTGTGGGATGACTACAATAGCATAATCACAAGTCCTCACTGTAATTGTGGAGTTGAGTGTGCAAGTCTAAAGGCTGCTTATAAGCTAATTCAAGATCAACAACTGTTGCAATTCCTAGTTGGATTGAATGATGACTACAAGATGGTACGAGGCAGTATATTGATGAGGAAGCCTCTGCCAGACACTAATCAGGTGTATAAAATTTGGTGTTACAAGAAGAAAAACAAGGGTCCCTTACTGCTATGACACAATTTTTACATGGATCTACAGCCTTCAATGCAAGCCTTTATGGAAAAGATGCATACAATCCAATTCATGGTGCTTCTATCACTGACCACTCAGTTTTTGTTGCTCAACAAAGGCCTCACATGCAACTCTTACAATTCTGGTTACAACACAAATTACAATCAAGGTCAAAATCACAATCTCAGAGGTGGAGCTAGACTTGGAACACAAGACAGAAGGTAGCTGTACTGTGATCATTGTAAAATGACAGGCCATACTATCCAGAAATGTTATAAAATTCATGGATATCCACCTGGACACAAATTTTACAAGGGAAGAAAAGTGCTAGCAGCTGCTGCCCAAACAGACTCAGTGGGGTTTGGTATCTCTTCAGCACAAGACAGGGTCACTCAAGTACCAACACGTGACCTCTCACAGGCTGTAGCACCTTCCCTGACTAATGCACAGTACAATCAGCTTATGTTTCTATTGAACCAACAAAATCCAAACCAAGATAGAAGCAATAGTGAGGACATGAATGCAGCCAGTTTTCTAGTAGGTAAAAGGTTTTGTTTCTTCACATCACTTTACCAAATGGCAAGAAAGCTCAAATCAAACATGTTGGAACCATGACTCTCAATTCTGGTCTAATCCTGAAAGATGTCTTGCATGTTCTAGATTTCCAATTTAATTTGATGTCCATCAGCAAATTGATAAGACAATATGCAGCTAATGTAGTTTTCACCCCTGATCTTTGTTTACTTCAGGGCCACACTTTGCAGAGGGCAGTAATCCTTGGTAGAGAAGTGAGAGGGCTTTATTGTTTGGAAAAAATGAAGTTACAGGAAGCAAATACAGCATTGAACAAGCTACTTGAGAAGACTAATCACAAGGCAGAAAGCAATGCCATAGCATGTTTTTCTAACTCTGAACTTTGGCATTTTCATTTAGGACATTTGCCTTTTGAACAAATGAGGCATGTTGGTATTTCTCAGTGTAATAAATTCAGACATCATGGTGTATGTCAAATTTGTCCTATGGCTAAGATGCAAAGGAGTTCTTTCCCTCTGAGTTATACTAAAGCTCTCGCTGTTTTTGAGCTTCATCATGATGATATTTGGGGCCCCTACCCCCATAGCACTTACAATGGTTCAAGGTTTTTCTTAACAATAGTAGATGGCCATTCCAGGGCAACATGGGTGCATCTTTTAGCCCACAAAAGCAATGCCTTTCCTTTATTAAAGGCTTTTGTTACTTTTGTGGAAAAGCAATTTGGGACAACAGTTAAAGTTATAAGGACTGAAAATAGGCTAGAATTCAAAGATAATTCAGCCTTGGAATTTTATAAAGACAGAGGCATTGTACACCAAACTTCTTGTGTATATACTCGCCAACAGAATGGGGTAGTAGAGAGAAAGCATCAACACATCTTACAGATTTCAAGAGCTCTCATGTTTCATTCCAATTTACCTAAGAAATATTGGGGTGAAGCTCTTCTCACTGCAGTATATCTATTAAATAGAATGCCCACTGCACTGTTGGACAATAAGTCCCCTTTTGAGATTCTTCATGAGGTAAAACCAACCTATGATCATTTGAGAACATTTGGATGCCTTTGTTATGCGTCAACTCTGAAAAGACACAGAGAAAAGCTTCAACCTAGAGCTCATCCATGCATTTTCTTGGGATACCCCTATGGACAAAAGGCATATAAACTCTTGGATCTCACAACCAACAGAATCTCTTCACCTCAAGAGATGTTGTCTTTCATGAACAAATCTTCCCTTATCAGCAGTTTCAACATAAATAAGATATTCCCTTGCCTACTGTCACAGACTTCATTCCTAAAATTACAAATTTTCAAGAGCCTGACTGCAATTTTTTCATAGAACAGTCCACTTTATCTCACCTATCCCCTTATGATACTTCTATAAGCCTTCACAGTCCTGAACATGTTGCCACTACTAATGCCAATGCTGATACTCAGTCATCTTCTCACACTATTCAGCCTCCCTTGAGAAGAACCTCCAGAGTTCATCAACAACCAAAGCATTTGAAGGACTATTTTTGTGGCATTGTCCAGTCTAATACTCTACCTATTGATCATCATGCTATGGTGGCTACTTTGAATCAAATTCAAGAACCAAAGTCATATGAGCAAGCCTGTAAAGATCCAGGATGGGTTGCAGCCATGACTAAAGAAATTGAAGCACTGATGTCCAACAATACAGGGGAGCTTGTTCCTCTACCATAAGGGAAGAAAGCCATTAGCAACAAATGGGTTTATAAGGTCAAACTCAAGTCTAATGGATCTCTAGAAAGACTAAAGGCTGGGCTTGTATTAAAAGGCTTTACTCAGCAGTATGGAGTTGATTACCAGGAGGTTTTTTCTCTTGTGGTAAAAATGGCCACTATAAGGAGCATTATATCTTTGGCTGTTTCAAAAGGTTGGCCATTATCTCAATTGGATGTTAACAATGCATTCTTGCATGGTGAGTTGGATGAAGAAGTCTACATGGAGATTCCTAAAGGAACTCCAAACCCTTCAAATATGGTTTGCAGACTCAAAAAGTCCCTATATGGCCTAAAACAAGCCAGTAGACAATGGTTTGGCAAATTGAGCAGTACTTTGCTGTCCTTAGGTCATCAACAATCCAAAAATGATTATTCCCTCTTCATCAACAAATCATCTACAGATATCAATATTGCTGCAGTTATGTCGATGGCATAATGTTCACAGGTTCTAATCCAGCAGAGATTGAGCATGTAAAACAACATCTGCACAAGTGTTTTGGAATTAAAGATCTTGGAAGGCTTCACTATTTCTTAGGCATGCTACCTTCCAAAGGGTATTGTATTATCTCATAAAAAGTTCACTACAGAACTTTTACATAACAATCACTTATCTAGTTCAAAGGTCGCATCAACACCACTACCACTTCATTGCAAACTTTCTCCAGAAGAAGGTGACCTACTGTAAGATCCTACTTACTATAGAGCCATGGTGGGAAAGCTAAATTTCTTAACCCATACCAGGCCTGACCTTAGTTTTACAGCTCAAACACTAAGCCAATACATGCAAGCCCCTCGAACTTCACATCTGCAAGCATTGGACCATGCCTTGAGATACACACAAGGTACCATTGGCCAAGGCATTTTACTCAAAGCCACCGACGAACTTACTCTCCATGCATACTCTGACTCAGATTGGGCTGCTTGTCCCTCCACCAGAAGGTCAGTTACTAGCTACATCATTCTTCTTGGATCATCCCCCATTAGTTGGAAAAGCAAGAAACAAGGCACTATATCAAGATCCTCCTCTGAAGCCGAGTATAGAGCTATGTCTCAAACAGTTGCTGAAATCATCTCGCTTGTTAGGCTCCTTGAAGAACTTGGAGTGAATTCTCTCAAACCTGTCACATTATTTTGTGACAATCAGTCAACAATACATATTGGAAAGAATCGCGTCTTCCATGAGAGGACAAAACATATCGAATTAAACTGTCATTTTACAAGAGAAAAGGTCTTGGAAGGTCTACTACAACTATCCTATGCGCCTACTGATCAACAACTAGCTGATGTCTTAACCAAAGTTTTGTCTTCTCCTCAGCAAAACCTTCTCATATCAAAGCTTGGAATGGTTGGCCACCCTTCCAGCTTTAGGGGAGGCGAAGAGAGTAAAACTCTGCTACATCAGAATATAAAGCCATCAACCCTCACAACAACAAACTGACTTGGAGTTTCTTATAACTGTTTGCTGACTGTACAGAATCATGTAACCAACTCTAGCTTTGCTTCCTTAGCTATAGATATGTGTGTAAATACAACACCAATAGGCAATACAAACACACGATGTCATTCATTCTTTCTCTCTCTACAAACTCTCAATAATCATCAATGGAGTTCAATATTCTAAATTTCCTTCTCTTATATTTTGATGCTGGTGGTAAATGTTCTACCAGTTAACACAAAACTCGAACACGAGACCCTGTTTAAGTGGAATAAGTACCCCCCATCATAACTTGCTTAATTTGTTGCATTCTCCGTCCAAATGCAATACACACTTAAAATGTGCCTATAAACTGTAAATCATATATAAGTGGGTCCAAATAGATTGATACTTATTTTAATATGATAAAGTTTGATTTTTATAAATAAAGAAGATATATGATGGAAATTTCCATTTTTTTAGAGGTTGACAACTACTCAACTCTAACAACTATAAAAATACAAGAACAATAAAAAAAAAAAAAATAGAATTATACATCAATTAAGATATCAATTAGGTTCGCCGTTAAAATACTTTATAATCGACATAACAAAAATGGAGCTTGAAATTTCATTTGCACCATGCATTGAGTCTCACTTGTTTATAATTTGGAAAAGACCGAAAAAGAAAAAGAAGTTAAAAGAGTGATCAAATCGAGGTTTGATTGCTGCATTACATTGGTACGGTGACACGAGTTACAATGTATTTCTACAAGGCAACTGATTCTGTAAAGCGCAAATAATCAACAATTGTTTGGGCAAAAATATTTATTTAGGGGATTAAATTATTTGGGTCAAAACAATTAAATGGTATTTGGTAAATAGTTTTTTAGTTTTAAAAAAAAAATTTGTAAAAACTTTTGTTATTAGCCTTTTGAGGTTTTATTTTGGGGGCTTAAAATGACATAGTTGTTCACAAGTGAAAAAGTTACATCACAAGTTATTAAAAAATAATATATAGTCAAGGACATAAATAAAATTTTATTAATATAATTTTTAAAAACAATTAATTTTATCAAATATTTTTTTAAAATAATTAATTTAAACAATTATTATAAATAATTTATTTAAATAATTAATATATAATATTTAGTAAAAATAACTAATAATTAATAGCTGTTTGATAGGTAAAATCAATATCAAATTATGCAACAACAATAAATCACATCATTCATCAATGTGAGACTTTGTAAAGGCTAATTTAATGAAGACTATGGAGTCTTACGTGGCACAAATTGACTGAAAATAAGATGTTTTCCTTTCTTTTGTTTTATTTTTTTTCTTTAAAATAAGATTGATTGATAAGCCTCTACACAGTATGTACAATGAATGCATACGAGTTCTTTGCTGTGAGTTTGATCATCACCGCTTACCAATAATTCAAACTCAATATAAAACTTCTGCCAGTACGTCATACCAACAGGAACAAACAGTCTTTTGAATTTAATTTGATTCGTTGGAGATTTGTGGTGGACAACAAATATTTGCTTGTACCATCAAAAATGATGGAATTCTACCAACTTAAGTTAAGAAATTGTCGAACTCAGGTATGATTATTAGTGATGTATTTAGATATTTAGACAAGGGGTGTTTACGTGCGAACATTCATTATCAATAATGAATCTAAGTATCTAACTCAGTTCATTTAGATCGAGTCAATTAAAATCAAAATCAACTTAAATAAAATAGAAAGTGAAATTATCAGAACAAACAAAAATCAAGCAAACTATCCATTGCCTAAATCCTAATTATGCTGGGATTGCCATAAATTAAGGAAATATCAATAACTGTGAGGACTGGCAGGAGAGATGATTGAATATATATAATGTCTTGATTAACAGAGTTTAGTTGTAAGTTGTGTAATTTTTAAAGAGACTTAGGGCTTGTTCTTTTCGTAGGTAAATTGGGTTGGATAAAAGGGTAAAGTATGTTGAGATAGGTTGAAATAGGTTGAAGTGAATTGACGTAAGTTGAAGTAGGTTGAATTTTTTTATGTGATGAATTAAACTTAGTTAAAATAGTAAAAGTGAATTGAAGTAGGTTGAAGTTTGTATTTTGGAATTAATCCACGAAAAGAATGGGGCCTTATTAGCTGCAAATACATGGACTAAGACTCTAGTTTGTCCACTGCCCAAAGTCTTGCAAATTAAACCTTAGGCCCCTCACACATGACAATTATTGTGCATGAGAAATGGGTATGTCCCAAATTCTTGACTAGGAAATTTGGAAACATTGAATTGACAAGTCTATCTTGAGCTCCTTCTCCAGACAGCTCTCAGAGTCACTGAGAGGAGGATCAGTCTATGAAGGGCAGAGAAGGGATCGAGATTTGAGAGGCCGAAACAGGAGAGAATTAGAATGGGTTGGGAGACTGAGGTTATATTTGGAAAAGAGTTTTTTAGGCGTAGAAAAAGCTTTTTGGAGTATTAGCTGTTTATCTTTAGTCAAAAAACTCTTTGAGTGTTTGGTTGATTAGCTTTTTAGACCCAAAAAGCTTTTTTATAAAAAGTTATTTGGGATAACTTTTTCAAAGAGCTTTTTGATGTTTACTATTACAATTACCATACTAACCTTATAATTTGGACAAGTTTACATTAAATGTCATTCACAAATGATATTTCCAAATGTTGGATACTTATGCTTTAAATTTTTCAATTCATTATTTTTTTCTCTTTTGGGACAAGAGTTGTAGATGGTCATGATGTTGAAGATAATGCTTTTAATTTTAACGCTTTCTTAATTTAACAAATAATTTATGTTAGTTAGTCTTACATGATATATATATTTTTTTTAAGTCACATAATTTCAATTGCTATTAAAAAAGAAAACATTTAACATTAAAAAGATATTTTGATAATAAGTACTAAAATTAGGAAAAAGTATAAACGTAATTTTATATATCGCATAAGTCTTAATTCATAATTCATATTGCAAAGAAAAATAAATATCTAATGAAAAATTGTTTTGTTAGAAAAATAATGAAATTGAGTAATTGGCATAAGTGGAATTTTATCAAATAGTTTTGTTAGAAACAGCTAACTTCTTCAAACACTTTTTTTACAAACAGCTAATGTAATCAGTTAAGTCAAACAGCTAATGTAATCAGCTAACAGCTAAAAGCTGATTGCCAAATAGGGCCTGAAACTCTGAGAGCTGTCTATTTTATTTAATAAATTAAGTACTGTTAGTATTTCACTAGTTGGGTCGGCTAGATGCAAGAAAGGCTCCAGAGGTTTTTGGGTTTTTTTTTTTGGGATTGCTCAATTGTATAACTATTGCCCCTTGAAATAAACATTTTTTTTTTGTTTGCATTAGGGGTACGGACACCCTGAGCTGGGTTTGGATCTGCCCCTAATAAATAATAATCGTGTTCTTTCAAAGTCCATTAAAGATTTTACCAGGAAGAATTATTTGATCGAAGTCAAGAAGCGGGGGAGGGGGTGAAAATGATATGCAAAATATGTGTTTGTGAATTGTGAGTTTATCGGTGAATCTCTCTCTTGTGTAAAAAGAGGAACAATGTCGATGTAAATGGGATTTAAATTCAAATTTTTAAAAATAATTTTCAAAAGTTTTACCAATTGAGTAAATTAGCTCCCACACTGATAAACCTCTATAAATCAACAAAAATTTGGATCTTGAATTTCAACTACATCAATTTTGGCACCTCTATGTGCACAAAAAATAACAGACAAGAAGAATATTTAAAATATACACATGAAGTTTGCCATTCTTTTGTCTTTATTACACATACGAGTAGTGAAGGTGAAATAAGCTTAAATTAACAATTTTCGTCAATTAATTACCCTTAGAACTAAAGAGGAATTTTTATGAAGAATATTATCTTACAAAAAGAAAATTTAAGGTTGTATATGACATGGAAAGTTAATATGAAGTGGTGTTTAATATAAGTGGAAATAAGGTGTCAAGAATCAGCCAACCAAAATTTTAAACAAAAATGAAGTAAAGGTCCCCGCAGGCTGTTGAGATTCTAACATGGGGCATCTCACTCAAAAGTACTTGGATACGATATTCAAGATTCATTTTTCCTAAAAGTTTATGTTAATAGGTGAAAGTTCAAGAATAGATTTTACACTGTAACCATGCCTGTAACCATGCCTGTTAAATTATACAAGTGGAGGTAAGTTTCATACATCCACTTTCCCTAATCTACATATATATTACAGCAAGGCCTGTAACTGTTCTATTTTTCCTGTGAGGGATGTATAAATTAGGGAGAATGGTTCTATTTGGAGCAACCTTTTGCTAAAAGGTCTAAGCTTAATTCAATTAAATTAGTCAACTTCAAGCATTCACATAAAATGCCCCGTTAAATTACATTTATTTCTTTCGTTATGAGCAGTGTCAACCTAAGGTAATGATAGCGATAATTTAGTGGTAAGATTGCATACATTGTACATTTATGTAATGTTTGGTTAGATATAATTAATCTTGTAATGCAATCAAGTTTGTAATTGTATTTTCATTATCTTGTTTGGTTGTATAAGAATGTTGCAATAAAAGAACTATTTTATAATTATGATTATCACAAACTAAGTAATCATGATTATATTGCGAAGTTGATTGTATTATATTGTCATTACATTACATCTAACCAAACGTTAAATTAATCTCTTTTATCGGGTGATTTGAGATGTATATGTTAATTGGGTCTAATACACTTTGAATTTGGGTAATCCGCCCATACAGCCCGAGGAATTCACATGCTGGCCCTGCTGTCCAGGAGAAAGCCCAATTCAAGAACCAAGGAGCCCATATAACACCACTGGGTAATTTGGCCCAAAGTGTCCAATACGCTAGGCCGTTAAAGCTCTATTGATCTTGCCCAAGTTTGTTGTAGCCTGGGGCCAATCATTCAGCCATCCCTTTTGACAACTGATGGGTAGGAGAGTTAACATTTTAGTACCTCGACATATGTAACATTAAGTTTTTTCATACCTTAAGATTTTGGAGTGAATAATTTTGTACCTCGACGTTTGCTAACTGAATTTTTATGTACCCTCCATTTTTCTTAAGTCCCTAAACTTTTAAAATTTGCACTTTAACCTCAATCCTTAAAAATTTACTTTTGAGAATTTTAAATTTGTGCATGCTTAATTTGTCTCATTAAGTAGTATTTTTGGCCCTCTTTCATTTGGTATCAGAGCCACTTAATCAAAAATAATTAAGGTGATTAAGCTAATTAGTGATTAATTAAGCTAATTAACTGTGATTAATGTTAGAATCACCACCTGCTTGCCCTGGACCAAATTATTCACATATTGGTCACTCACCAGAAGGCCTTTCTCCAATAGTACCTCAATTAAACTATACCACTGATATAGTTTTAGAATTAAAAGCAAAATTAGCTAAAATTAAGACTGAAGTCAAGGAGCTTAAGAGGCAAATATTGGTAATTCACATTTCTCTAGTTAACAAAGTAAGACATAGTGGAAAAATTACTTCCAGTATTAGTACTCCATTTCAGCATAAATATCCTTTCCAAAACCCAAAAAACAAAATTTCATTCCCTTTGCACGATATAAAAATCCAAAAGGAATCAGCAGAAAAATCAGGTGAAAAATTGGTTGAAAAAACAGAAAAAGAAGAAGAAGATAGAGTATAAGCAGTATACTCATGAGCAACTACAGAATATGTTCGAAAATGAATAGAATTTAGAAGAATTAAACAAGATCATGGGCGCAATTAGTGATAAATATGACGTTTTATTTGATGATAATGAAGCGATTAATAATATCTTATTAGAAGAAGAAATATATCAGCAGATGAACCTCATTAAATTAGAAGATCTTAATGTGTTACCTTCAGAAGAAAATAGAAGAAAATTAGATTAAAAATATGGTAAAATGACTGTTGAAGATGAAATTAACGAAATCGGAGAAGAACTCGACTTAAGTGAGATAGAGACAAATCTGGTTAATAATGTTGTTCCTAAACCTGAAGAATTTGGTGAACCTTCTCGAAGAAATACTCATTTTATAAGACCTAGGTACGTTCCAACAGGACGTACAATCAAATTTTCATTCGGATTCATCCCAAGGAAAACTACAACCTTTGAAGAAAATTGGTCTTACCCCAATTGGTCAGTGTAACGCCCCCAATTCCTAATGCCTAATTAATCTAACTTAACTACTCATATACTATTAATTAGCAGCGGAAGTTGTTTGATTGGAAGCATTACTGCCCTTTCATAACGGAACAAAGCTAACTGAAATTACCAGTATCATTGCATCTCACCCATTTCACCAAATAAATGAAATAACAGACACTCAACCACTGCCAAAACTAATGGTACACATAATAATTCAACATATATTTACCAAATACTAACAAACGCAACATCTAAAGGAATATACAACCATCAGGTTCTTAGGAGAGCTAGGCTATAAATCACTGTGAACTTTTGGCTAGCGAAACCTCGGCAAGAGTTGGAACTCTCCTTCACTTCTTGCTACTCTCTTGTTTGTCATGATGAGGACTGTTTATTGATCTCTTACCTAAAACAGAAAACAAAAAAAAAATTCAAAATTTGAGCCGAAGCTCAGAGCGTACATTTCTATGGAGTAAAATAAGCTTTGAGTTAAATTAGTTGGGCACCTGCATTTCAAAACATTTTCTTTTGCAAATAGGAGAGAGAGAATGTATGAGTCAAGTTGATTTGCTGGTTATTATCTGGAAGTGGACCCCTGTTGACGTCTGTAGTGATCTTGAGATAGGTGCACACCTCCCAGGCTGATCAGAAAGCCTAAGTTACAGAGCTGTGCGGGTAAATTGAAGGGCATAAGTGTTGAAGATTGATAATTGATGGGACCACTTGATTAAGTGACAAAACATTGCATAAAATTATTCATTATGTGAATATCATATTGATTTTGTGTAGTTTTATAAACATATGAGTTTTCAAATAGCACAGACAATGTACATACATGATCTTTGAAAATTTCTCTCCATTTTATTAAAAATCATTGGCTGCCGCTTGAAACGACAGAGGTAGCCTCAGTTTTGCTCCAAATATGTAATTTTTCTCGATTAGTGAATGATTAGGAAGTTTTATCATATGTATTGGCTTAATGAAAAATTTAAATTTTTGAGACCTTTCTTTAACAATTAGCCCGCTGATTATTTATTCAACTAGTTTGATTCTATTTCATTTTTGTTTTTCCCCCTTATCTAATATTGCTAACGTTCGTTTAATGGATGTTACAACAGCGTAATGGTATAGCTTGCCTTGTGTTTATTAATAATATCGACCTTATTGACATAACCACTTGAGCTATTATTATCATTATTATCATTATTACTATTATTACTGTGGCCACCTTTACCATTATTATTAGTAACGATATTATTATGACTATTGTCTTTCCCTTAAACGATTCGTCGTTAGTCATTAAACTTTGATTTGCGATACGTTTTAAGGCGGTTTCATGAACTTGGTCTCATGTTCGAGTAGAGTCCCAATCATGCAATTATCATTAGCGAAATAAAATCACAAATGCACATTACGTTAGCAGCTCCAAATCTACAAAGCTACTTATTCCTTTCACTCTCCTTTAATAACCAAATCCTAGAATTTCACTAACCCCCATACTTAGTTTATGATTTTCAAACATTCAAAGGCACTATATCTCCCTCCATTTTCCTCTTCACCACCCTCTCTTAGAATTTAAACCTTGTCATATACTTGTACATCAACATAATGCATATACTTATACCTCTTTATTTTCATTTGATCATCGCCAAAGATTTGCTTAAATGCCATTAAACTAACTTAAGCAAGCTTAGGCTTCACTCAAACATCTAACCTTAAATCCCCAACTCATGACAGTATACACCAAATGCACAAAATTTCATCAATGCTTATTAGTTCCCTTCAAGTGTTCATTATAATCTACTTAAAACCACC
>JACYFF010031952.1:13107373-13138395 GCA_017589665.1 Selenicereus undatus | reverse complement strand
ATATATATATATATATATATATATATATATACATACATACATACATACATACATACATACATACATAAAATGCTAAATTGAAATGCGGCACCTAACTTGGTTAATTTCTATTTAGGATAATTTGAAGTAATTAACATGAATCTTAGGTTCGGGCCGTTACAGTCAGACAAGTTACATCTTAAACATTGATGAAGCTCGTAACAGAGAAGAACTATTCAAACATTGGAAAAGAGGCATGAATCGTATCTTAAACCTAAACACTACAAGAACTGCCGCAAATTTTTTGAATTACATCGAACATAATATTTCTGAAACTGTAGCTGGCTGGTATGATTCATTAAATGAATATGGTAAAAATACATTAAGAATGATGTAACCCAACTGCAATGTTTAAGAATCTATGTAAGAAAATTGAAACCGAATTTATTGGAGCTGAACTTGATTCAAAAGAAAAGGCAAGAGAATGGCAGAGAAAGACTAATAACATAGAACTATGGGATATGAGATATCTGAAAAATTATATTACTGAATTTAGTCAATATTATTACAAAATTAGGCATAATGAAACTAATCATGGTATGTTCTATGACAAATTGCCACATCCAATAAATTCCATAATTAATGAAAACTACATTGCATGGTTTGAATGCACTGATATTGTTGATAACCTTGGTTCAAGAATCTCTTATTTAAAAAAATGGGTCAATGATCAATGTCTTGATCTCCAAAAGTAAAAGAAAATTAAGAAGCAATTCCTAACTTGTTGGGATTCACCTCACCAATAGGGAGAAGAACCTGAAAGGAGGCGAAAGAGAAAATTTTATATATAAAAAAAGAGCTTTAATAAGCAAAGATGAAACAAATATAGAAGAAAATATTAACAAATCAAGTCCTACAAAATGAAGATTTTTTAGAAAAACAGCTTGTTGTCCGGAAGGAAAAACAACTGCAAATGTTGGGCATGTGGAGAAGTATGATATTATGCTAATGAATGCAAAAGTGTGAAGAATAACAAGCTTATTGAAACCTTAGGAAGCCAAGATTATGTTGAACTTAGTGAAGATGAGGCATTAAACCTAACCCTAAATAATAACAAAGAGATTGTTAAAATTATATTGGACAATGAATATGAAAGAAGTGATTATGAAGAAACAAGTTATATAATGGAGAGTAGCTCTGTTAGCCTTAGTGACCTTCAAGGAGAAGAATTTGTTGTGGACAATGATCATGAGAAAGTCAAATAAGATTGGGTTCTTCCCATAATCCAAAAAGATATAATCTATAAAAAATCCATCTTTCAATTAAAAAGCAAATACGTATGTGAAATGATGGAAGGGGATATGGAGATAAAGGATTATGAGTATGACGTTGGAGAAGTTAATCTCATCAATTGGGAAAATATCCTCATAACAAACATAGGAAGTATAGGTAGATCCATGTCGGAAGTGTCCAAATTCCAATCACTCCATTATAATATTATGGTAAAGATATTGATCTTTACGCTTTACTCTATGATATTAGGTATACTAAATTCAATAATCAAATTATCACAGGGATAAAGACCAATTCATGTAATGGGTCAGTAGGAGTTAACTGCTGATCAGGATATTATGTGAGTCTAAAAGATGAATTTGCTAAAAAAAAATTATCTCTTAAGATAAAAATAGATGGGATGGACATGAAAATAGAAGGATATCCTTTAAGGATGTTTTAAAAAATTATCTACAAATTAGATAATACAATAGACCTAAAGACTAAGGTAACAATGATAGAAATAGAAAAATTTAAAAGTCCTACCCCTATACAAAAGATCCAGAGGATTAAGTCCAATCCTCAGAAGACAAAAATCGATCGTTTATGGATATCTAGCTTTGCCAATCCTACAAAGATCAATAAGAAAAATATAATAAAAATTGATGAGGAGGGTAAAATCACCATTAAACCCTAATTATTAAGAAGCATGAGTACAAGATCAGATTGGGGAGAAGGATCTTTATCAGCTAAAGAAGAGCTTAAAGATGACTATACAATTAACATGACTAGTGAAATGAGTAAAATGAGTTTTAAATCTGTAAGACTCAGTGTAGATCGAAGTATGAGTCTAGAAAGAAAGGTGATTGGGTACAAAACTAGAATTAACAGTGAATCAATCTATAAGGATAAATTAGTCAAAAATATGACTATGGAGATATGCTATGAAGCTACTAATATAAATCCTAATAGCATCTATATCCCAATAAAGGTATGCTTAGAGGGATATAATAAATATGAGTTGTGTGCCTACATTGATGGTGGTTGTTCTGTATGCTTTGGAAAAAGATTATTATTTTTAGAATTTATGTGAAAAATATCCAAGAATCCTCTACAAGTAAGGATAACTGATAATAGTATTATGAGCCACAATGAAACTATAGAAGGGTTATTCATAGAATCAGGAAGAGTTCAATGCATTATACCAGTTCTATGGGCTACTGATCAACCATCTCATGATACGATTGTTGAAAATAATTTTCAGAGATTATATTCTCCATGCACATAGACCATAAACCAAACAATATTCACAATTAATGGTCACTCAGTTCCTATTGAAAAATTAAGGTTTACACTCATCAGAAAGTTGAATTTACGTGCAGCCAGCATGGTGAGAAGGTAATGTCAGCACAACGTGAGATAGCATTGACAAACTCATTATTTGAATTATCTATTAAAGAGCATATTATTGAATAACAAGAAAAATTATGCAAAGAACTCTACTATGATAATCCACTAAAATTTTGGGACAAGTATAAGACATTTGCAAAAATTACATTCTTAAATCCCAATACTATTATCCGAGTCAAGCAAATGATGTATGCACAACAAGATATCCAGGAATTTGATAAACAAATCAAAGAACTTTTGGATAAAGAATTAATCAAAAACAGCAAGAGTCCTCACACCAGTCCAACTTTCATGGTAAGAAATCATGCAGAAGAAAAAAGAGGAAAGTAAGAATGGTAATCAATTATAAAAAGCTTTATGACAATACTGTCTTTGAGTTATTATATTCCTAACAAAATATTCCTTTTTAATATAATTCAAGGAGCCTCTTTGTTCTCGAAAATGGATTGCAAAAGTGGATATTGGCAGATAAAAATAGATGAGGAAGCATTCCTTTAACTACATTTAGTGCCCCACAAGGACATTATGAATGGATAGTAATGTCATTTGGTCTTAAAAATGCCTCAAATATTTCAAAGAAGAAAATTGATAATATCTTTAAACACCTTAATCATTGTTGTATAGTTTACATCGATAATATCTTTGTATTTTCCAAAACCATAATACAGCACAAAGATGATGTCTTAGCTGTCATCTAAAGATGCATTGATCATGATATCATATTTACAAAAAGCAAGTGCATTCATGCTGAACAAGAAATTGAGTTCTTAGGTCTGAAAATAAAAGGTGTACAAATCATTTTACAAAAACACACTCTGAAAAAAAGAGAAAATTTTCCTGAAAAAATTGAAGATAGGAAGCAGCTACAAAGGTTTCTTGGATGTCTTACCAATGCTTCAGATTTCATAAAACATTTAGTTAAACTAAGAAAGTCATTGCAACAAAAACCCAAGAAAGAAGTAAGTTGGACATGGACCACTAATGATACAAAGATTGTTCAGAATTTCAAAAAGATGTGTAAAAATCTTTCTATTCTTAGTTTACCTAATGAAAGAGATGACATCGTTCTTGAGACAGATGCCAGCAATGGGCATTGAAGCGCAGTACTCAAAATCAAAGAATGTGAAAAACTCTGCAAATATTACAATGGAAGTTTTAATAAGGCAGAATGCAACTATCCCAAGATGGAAAAAGAAGTTCTTGTAGTCATAAGGGGAATTGAAAAGTTCTTAATCTTTTAGCCCCAAAACCTTTTCTTATTCAAACTGATTGAAAAGGAATGCTTGGTTTTGTGAAAAAGAATTTATCAAATATGCAAGTGTAAGGGCAACTTCTGTGTTGGCAATTATGGCTTAGCCAGTTTTCTTTCTCTATTGAACATATGCAGGGGTCGAAAAACTCTCTAGCAGGCAGTTTAACACGAGAACTCGCCAATGGTGATCATCAAAGCCGCTACTAGAAAAGGAAGAAATCCATAATGAAATGACATTCCTACTAGAACAGGTTTCTCCTTCTAGTAGATTCCTTATCGATAACATAGAATTCCATATGAAAAGTAGATCACGTTTTGATCTACTATCTACAGCCTACCTAATAACTCAAAGATTTTTCCTTCTAAAGTTAAAAGTTAATTACCTACAGTGTCCTTATGATATTCAAGAAAAAGTAAGTTTTCATGGTCAAGAAAAATGGTTCAATGAGTGGCATGCAGTCTGCATCGACTTTTATCATCATTATTCCTATAATATTTGGGAGTCTTGGGATACAACTATCCACTTTCCCGACAAGTCTGAAGTTGGTGGTGTTAGTTTTCTAGCAAATTCAATATCTCCAAATGACCCTATCATTAAAGTTTGAGAATACGGGATAGTACTTTACTTTATAGAAATCCCAAATCCAAAGTTCTCATTTTTCTCAAGACTAATGAAATTTCAGCAATGCATATTCCGAATAATCCATTGAATTCTTACATCTCCTGAAGGTCCAACAAAAATTCCAGTTAGCAGATATCTAAATTTGAAAGTGTATAATGCATTAATCGAATATGAAAATGGAAAATCCAAACCAGCTCATTATCTTATTCAAATCATTGATTACGATGATCTCTATGATCAAGGACGAGAATGGGCTCCTGAACGACAAGAATTCATTACTGATCCTACCTTAGCAAGAGCCATTGGATTTTTCAACATCTATCATCAATGTTGGGAATTAATTGAACAAGGAAAAATATTATTGCATTGTGAAAACACCACTTTTGCCTATGGTAATGAGTTTAAAGAGTACATGAAGATGAAAGGTGCAGCGTCAGGAGATATCTTTGATTATCAATTTGACATTAGAGTTGAAAAATTCTTATCAGCAAAAAGAAAAAAATATCTTCTTGAATTATTTGAAAAATGAGATCCAGAACATCTTAAGCAACTTGATGAGGATTTTGATGAATATCCAAATAATGATGGTTTGGAAATATAATTGGAAATGAAGGCATGCAGAATCTCAATAATTATGACTAGTTTTGTCATTATTAAAAGCTCTAAAAAATAGTTGCCCCATTATTGTACTATTTTGACAAGTGTCAGGTCTGTAAAATAAAGTAATATATTATAGTCGTTAGTGTGTACTGTAGACATGTGAAAAATCAATATACACTGTAACCCTTAGGGCATCCTATGTACCCCTAACCCTCTATAAAAGGAGAGGTCGAGTGCTGAAAAGGGATACGGTCATTTGGGCATTCTTGAACAAAAGAGAAGTCGGGATTCTCCATTTCTCTATGAGATAACATCTCTAATGATCTTAGTTTAAGTCCCTCTTCAAAGCTTTCCATTTCTCTATGAAATAGATTTGTGTTGTGCCTGATCTAAGGAAGGTGGGGTTGAGATTAGCAATCTCTGTAAACCGAAAACTAGACTAACGCCGTAGTTCATCGGTGACTAAGTTCAAATAACGGTCGAAACCCTTTAATTAAGCTTTAATTGCTTTGCTAAGCATGGTGGGCCTATACCACAAAAAAGTATAATATCTAAAATATAAGTAGTACATTGTGATTACTAATATCAGTAAAGTCATTATAAGAAGTTTAATCTGTTAAATCAAGCATATTTCTTGAAAAAAACCTCTAAAAACTACTTATTTGCATATTTTTCTCATTCTAGGGACTTGTATGCAATTTCTAAGAGTTTTTGGACTGAAAGTAAAAAAGAAAAGAGCAAGGGAGGTACGAAATAATTAAAAAACGTTGCTAGAAGGTAGTGAAAAATCAGAACGTCATAGCTCAGGGTGCAAAAAAATTAATTCACAAACCTGGGGTTAAAAATATTAACTTGTCAAACCACGAGGCACAAAAAAGTTAAAAATTCCTCATGGGTAACATTTTTACCCAGCCATCGATTCAGTAGCTCATCAATGCATTTGTCAAAAGCCATACTGATTAAGGGTGTTTGGATGGATATCACTTAACTTAATTGACAAAATTTTAAAAGTTGCTATTACATATTTTGGTTCAAATCTCGCATATATTGGTTTTTGTACATTTCTTTACGCAAAAGAGGAGTTCTGGATGCCAATAATTTCACTTTTGGGACTATTAGACGAGAATAATTTGACCTTTAAATGTGGCACTTAACAATCTAATCTTTCAGGCTATTTATTTTTTATATAATCCTACCAAGCGAGTGATTTTTTGACATATCAATTTTACGATGTATTAACTTATTTATCATGTATTGGTGGAATATTTTCCCTTAACTTTTTTCAATACCACCACTTAGATGTGATAAACACATCACTACTTTCAAAATTTCGAGGTTATTTATTTTATTCACCAATTTGATAGGGGTTAGCTTATTTATAAAGTGTAATCCGTGTGTTTTTGTTCACTTTTTTTAGCACCAACATTCATATTATAGGTAAGTTAGCGTAAAACTAAATTAAGCGGTCAAAGTTAGTAGGACTCTTATAAGGGCATGATAGATGTTGTTTCTTACTTTATTGAAAAAAAGAAAATGACCTAAGAGTAATTGGAATTATTTTTGAATATTCTTTATAAAAGGAATCAGAAAAATTGACGTGCCCAAAATTGGACGTTCACTCACCTAATATTTTCTAAAAGGTTTCATATCTTTTCAAAAACATCGTCTTGGTATCAAAATTTTCCCAATACTACTCCAAATGTTGCGGTCCTTATTGTTAGTCGAAGAAAATTTTTGATCCGGTCCTTAGTTCGAAAAATTATGAATTTTGAGTTTCTGGTCCTATCCAAACCCCCAAAAGTTCCTGTACTGACCGAAAATATGATATCTAGAGTAATCAAACTTGTATCACCAAGCATATATTCTTTAAGTTAAGCAAAAACAACAAATAATTTCAAATCACTCAGTTTTAGTTTCATACATATTTTTAAATGCAATTCCTAAAATATTTAATTAATTTTACTTAAATATCAACGTGATAATTATTTCTTTCCTAACAAAAAGGATATAACTAATAGCAACTCAATTCAATCAATTCCATTTCAGTCCAGTTCAGTGTTTTTATGGTCCAGTCCATCTAATCTTCAATTTAAAAAATTTATGAACTCTGCTTTCAGTCCAAACCATTTCAATTCTGGATTGATAAACACCTGAACTGACTGAAGATCAACTCAATCTTCAAATGTATAATATATCTAACAATTTGTTAGCGATGGGCAAAATAACGACAGATGACATCCGATGCTAAGTACAATATTCCTTCAGTGCTTATAATGCTATTGGGAGTAGTGTTTCCTTCATGACTTGCCACAAAAAGGACCTAAAGCCAGGGATATTATCAGGATTAAATCTTATTGAAAGTACTTTCTTGAGTTCTTCTACAAAAAGTTTTATAATGCTAACATATGTCTTGAATGACCCAGTGTCTCACTAATGGGCCTTCTCCTTGACTAGTCACCATATCTTATTAACCCAAAATCTAGAGGGTCTGTTTCTAAGGTTTCGTTTGGTCCTTATGAAGGGAGAAAAGAAAAAAAGGGAGAAAGTGAGTTTTTTTTTTCTTGTTTAGATTGAGGGAAAATATATAAATTTGGATGAAAAATTTCAATCTCGATGAATTACTTGAATCATGTTGATATCATCTAAGCAGTGCAAGGTTGAAGGAGATTAGAAATTTTTCCCAAACTTTCCTCATAATTTTATGATGAAAATTTTATCACTTGTTTCTAACAATTTTTTCTTTATATTTCGTTTCTTTGTGATTTTCTCTAAACCAAACATAAGAAAAAAGTTACTTTTTAATTTTTTTTTTGTTTCCACTAAATTTCACAAGGTCCAAAAGGAACCTAAACCTTTCAAAAATAACGAAAAAGAGTTTGGGGGGGGGCCATGGGCGGAGCCATGAAGGGGCAAGGGGGGTCAATTGACCCCCCAGGTTTTTGAGAGAAAAAAATTAAATGTGGGATATTCTAGTAGAAAAACAATAGATATATATTAATTAGTTCCTAAATATTTCACAGAGATGTGCATAGCAGAGTGGTTGGTTACCTGTTGTTTAGTGTGGAAGGTTGTGTGCTCAACTCCTCATGTTGCCCTCTACATATTTTTCTTTTGAATTTTTGCGAGTGCCCTTTAAATTTCATCTATTTTTATTCTTGTACTTATTTTGAGATTGATTGTTTTAAAAATCAGTCGAACGACGATATCATATTTTACTTTCAAAATATGAGATCTCGTCGATTACAACTTTCTTGAATGTATTAGCTGCGCACTTTATTTTTAAAACTATTAAAGTTTATATTATGTATATTATTAATCTCGCCCCCCCTTACTTTGAATCCTGGCTCCGCCCCTTGGGGGGAGGAGATGAAGGTAAAGTTAGATATTTGATTTGAAGACACAAAAGCTACATAGGTGGAAATTGGGACTTCACAATCTATGCCTAGTTGATTGTTGGACAACTTACTAATGACACCACTGACCAATCAAAAAGCTGGTGGAGTTGATTAATTGCACCCCTCATCAATATCCGATCCGATGGATTTTCGTCCATTGAGGATCAATTTAAAGCATGTGAACAAACCCTGTTTTTTTTTTTTTTAAAGAAAAAAGAAAGCAATGCAGAAAAGCTATGCAATGTAATTCAAAATGGTGGTTGGAAAGGTGCTATCAATGTAGCTTATTTGATTACAACACTCAAAAATGCATGGTAATAGCTGTTTGTGCATTGCTCAAATAACATCCCAAAAGGGATACTTAGGGTCTGTTTGGCAGGGGGGAAAATCATTTTTCATGAAAAATATTTTCTCAAGAAAAATAATTTTTCACTTACATTTTCAACTGTTTGGTAGAATGAAAAATCATTTTCTTTCCACTTCATTTTTTGCTATTTGATACAATGAACCCCCCGTCCTTACTTCATTTCGTTTTACCATCAACCTCTTTCCCTACTTACTACTCTGACTCGACCCAACCAACGAATTCTGTTTCTCTCTCCTCTTCAAAATCAAACCCAAAACATCAGTAAGAAATATATCCAATAACAAATCCAACAAAAGAGAGAGTCAACATTAATGAATCTCAATTTTTTCACTATTCCCAAGGATTACCCAGTTGACTTTAAGTTATATTAAATCCAGATTAAAGAAAATGACGAACGGGGAGACGATGAGTGTCTCAAATTGTGAAGTTCTTCAAAAGAGCAACTGTAACAAGATCAGAGAACTCAAAAAATAATTATAGAGATTAACGGCGGAAATCATCGATGAGCATGATGAACATGAAGAAGAGGGGAAAAATGAGAAACAAAATGAGAATGAACATAGAGTGATTTTAGGCACAATTAAAAGAAAATAGAACGAGAGACAAAATTGGGCTTGAAAAATCGTTTTTCCTACTTTTTCAAGGGAAAACAATTTCCTTCAAATGGGGTAAAATGATTTTTCCCTCCTTGTTTTACCAAACGGCATAAAATGGGAAAATTATTTTCCGGAAAAATGATTTTCTCCCTACCAAATGCACCCTTAATTACTTGAACAGGGAAAAAGAAAAAATGGGTACGAATAACCAAATAGTCTTTTCTTTGTTTTCTTTTTGGTTTTGATAAGTTGGCTACTTGCTGACCTAATTTAGTATTAGATTCATATCGTATGTAAAAGTTAAAAGAAAGCATTAGCCTTTAAATATTGGTGTAAGTTTTTGATTAAATTGGTTCTTGAACATTGTATTAGAGTATTTTTAAGTGAGATGCCTCACATTCGAATGTCAACAATCTTCATATTAATTATTACACAATAAAAGGAGGAATTTTTACAGTACCCACACGATAAACTTAAAGGACATTCACTTGAGGGGCGTATTAGAGCATAAGACTTATCTCTAGAGCTTTAATCATTACTTTAAACTTTTCTGGTTGAGTTCGTTCTTGAATAGACAAATTTTGGTGTCCATTAATCGCTATTGTTACCACATTAACCACTTTTTAAATAGATTTTTGTTTTTTTTGGGCTAGGGGTGTCCACACCCCTAGCTATAACATGAATCCGCCCATGGAGTGACATACGAATAATTAGCACAAGACCAAAATTTAATTAATCGAACACACCACAAAACCCAACAAAAAGAAGGGAAAAAAAAATGTAATGCATGGAGGGGGCGTACCTTCTTCATGTCACAAAGTGGAAAAGATGAAAACTTATTAGGACAATGAGCTGCCTCAGTCTAGATGGCTCTAGTTCACGTTATCCGTGGCAATGTCACTTTCCACGTTTATGGTTTCTTGTGGACATCCAAAATTTAAGATGTGAGTCTTTTACTTTACAAAATTAGACACGAACAATGTTTCGTGACGACGATGAACTTTTTGACATTTATTACAAAAAAATTTGAATTAATTCAGGGTAGTATTAAAATGTACATGTAGTTGGAGCATATGATTTTGATATTGAGCTAGAGTTTAAGTCTCAAAGCATTCCCAGCTTATATTTTATATTTTGGAACTCTACCGTATCGTATTAGCAAAAGTTTTAAGTTTTTGAAACTCGTATTTCTTTATTTCTCCAACCCCTGGAACTTCAACTTAAATAACTCAATAAAATATTTGTAATTAATCCACCTAATAACATAAAATCTTTTTTTAATAACCTAAATAATATTTTTAAGAACGAAAAAAACAAAAACATAAAAATCACAAAATGACAAACAAAGGGGGAACACGGGGAGAGCGCACTACCATTCCTCCCCGCAAGGCTCCTGCAATGGGAATGAGTGAACAGCTGCCAAGTGTCTTTGGCCCCGCCCGGTGGAGCACAGATTCCCTGGGTGTGGGTGCTCTCGGTGTGTTGTTTTACCTAAAATTCACATATTCTTTTTTTCATAAATGAGTTTATGATCATCACTCTAGATTTAAGATTTGAATAAACGACTTTAGGTAGGTCGGAAATTATCATAAAAAAGTAAAAATTTTAGAAATCTTAATTAATACTCTCTCCATTTCAAAATATTTGTTCATATTTGGAAGTCCCAAAATAAAGTGTCTTCTTAAGAGCTATTCTTGTTGTTTGGAAATATGGGTTAGTTAAGTAGGTGAAGATGGTTGAGATTGGTTGAAGCGGGTTGGATTTTATTATATGATGGGTACAAGTTAGTTAAAATAGTAGGAAGTGGGTTGAAATTGGTTAAAGTGTGTATTCTTTTATTGAAGTTGGTGAAGTGAGTTGAACTGGATTGAAGTTGGTTGAGGTTGATAAATTGAGATTTACCAATGAAAAGAACAGCCGAACATTGCCTTACTATTATTAATATTTAAAATCTTCTCTTTCTTCTAAAATTAATAGAAAATAACATATTAGACCCTTAAAAAGTTTCATACCCTAAACACGATAAATTTTATGGGATGAAGAAAATACTATGTTTCAATATCTAAATTGACACAAGTTAAATATTCACTTTAAATTTTTTTTTTAAAAAAGAAACAAATACTGAATAATCAAGGCGGTCGCCTACAATACTTTCGTGCACTAGGGTGGTTGCATGTACTCTGTGCACGAAAGCTATAGCAAGATCGTCAATGTGCCCCAAAAAATAAAAGGAAAAAACAAAGCGGGAAACATCGAAGAGGTCGGATTGTGAAGTCACTATCAATGTTCAAATCTTGTGCTATATTCATCTTCTCATGCAAAGCCAGAGACTTTTTTAATTTTTTTTAATGGAGTTTAAGTATTTTAGTTTCGATATTATACAAGTTAAAGTAGACGAGTGTAGGAAGTAAACCGTGTTCCCAACACCACCATCCAAAATCCTACGCATTCATGGCCTTCGTAACCACAATTTGCTTACTTATTAGTTGGACAATTTGATGTGCAGCAGTGCACGGATGACCACGTACACCAGTCGCCAATATTCAACTATTCAAGCTATAAGTTAAGAAAGAATCAACAACAATAAGCAACCTTGTTGTTCATTATAATTGCCTCTTTTTCTTTTTCTTTTTCTTTTTTTTGTTGGGGGGAAGGCAAGTACAGGAAACATCATGCTACCCATCCTTCAAGAAATCTACATATATTATGCCAGTTAACTCAACCCTTGCACCTCGTTCACACAAAAAAATAGTTGTAAAAAAATTTCTGGCTTTGTTGAACGGGCAACAGTTACTAGGAAAATGAGAAGCTAAAGTAGAACAAAACAAGACAATTTTGTTTCTCCTAATAAGAGGGTTTGATCCTAAACTAGAGTTAAGGACCCGTATGATTCATAAAATTTAACTATTTTTACTTTAAATTGTGGATTTTTTATTTTTAATTGAAAATTTTGATAATTCTAATTATGATGATTCCCAGCCATCAATCACCAAAAACTTATTCAGAAAAACCTCAAATTTGAAATAAAAAATTATATTATATTCATATATTAAATCATATATTTTTTTTCTAGAAAAAACAAAAACACAAAGTATGTACTTGAATACTTTACTCTGAAGGGGGTGGCTTATCCAAGATCTTGAGCTGAGCATCAAGGTCCAAATCTTTGTAACTGAGTGAAAAAAAGGTCCACCTAACTTGGGTTGTGGTATGGGGATAATCAGGACCTATCTGTTTTCAACATTTTGATGGAGCGTTTAACGAGTTAGAGCATGTTTGAGCGGGTTAGAGCATATTTGAGTAGGTAGAAGTAGGTGTCGGTAGATTTAGATCAGTTTTGTGAGGGGCATTCAAGTAAGGTGGAGCAGATTAAAATAGGTTGAAACAGATTGGAGTATAATCATCCCTAAATCATTTCCGAGGCCACAAACCATGACTTCAAACACTATTTTCTTTTTTTCCTCTATCTATTCTTTCATTGATTTTTTGAAGTTATCTTTCCACAGATCTATTAATATTTTCATTAATTGAAAAATTATTTCCTCAATATAAATTACATTTATGTTTATTTTAATAGATTTTTGAAATCGATGGGATGGAGGGAATATTTTCGTGAGTTGCCTTATAAATATTTTTTTTTAGTTTAAATTGTTCATTTTGAATAAATTAAACGTTCTTATCGAAAATTTATTGTGAGATACCAATAACATACTTTATTTGTTGCACATGTTACGTCAACCATGTCTCTCAGTATCTCACTGCATTGACTAGTCTACATGTTTGGTATTTAGTATATTAATTATAAGATGGCAAAGATTGTTCAAATCTACTTGAAATGGTAGACAATATGATATACGGTGCAATTTGGGTGTCGTTGATTTAATGTCACAATCACATATAGGATGATACTTCATCATTAAGAATTAGTCAACTTTTATCACAAGTTAATGATACTCTTAAATAGTTTTGTAATTATGATTTAATTTCCTACTACTTACACGTCATGTATTAATTAATGTCCGTCCACACAATTCATTAGGCTCACTATTGTAGTTGAAAACCTAATGATAGAAATAGATATGTCAAAATTCACATAAGGGCTATTTTTTTTTTTAGCCCCAAAAGTTTCGAGGACTAGTTAGACTGAAAAAAATAAAATAATATCACGTCGTATATGTTAGATGAAACGGTCTTAAATTGAAATTAATTTCTATGAAATTAGATTTAATTAAAATAGAATTGCACAAACATAGGAAAATTTGAGTTATAAATACTTTTACATGCACAAGCATACACATAAACATTGAGGACAAATTTGCATTCCCATACATATGTATAATACAATAAGAAACACGACATAGTTATATAGGCATAT
The DNA here is from genome assembly GCA_017589665.1 of Selenicereus undatus. NCBI lineage: Eukaryota > Viridiplantae > Streptophyta > Magnoliopsida > Caryophyllales > Cactaceae > Selenicereus > Selenicereus undatus. The sequence continues at coordinate 13,124,527 of JACYFF010031952.1, read as the reverse complement.
AGTAATAGTCGCAATTTAATGATGAAAGTAATTTTTAAAACAATTCTTGTGACGGTAGTTTTATATCATAAATCAATGTATATTTTGATAAATTAATAGTCAAAGCTTATGAGATTTGTCCTCAAGAGTCAAACATGAGCAATTTTTTCGGGATGGACAGAGTTTCATATTGATAAAGGAAGTGCTTTAATTTGCAACGCGACCATTGTAAGTTATAATAGCACTAACAAAATTGACATTAGATTCACATTGTTATGTTGTGCCTGAATTAAATGGACAAAATTATCATCATAAAAATTAAAAAAATTTAAAAATTAAAATTAAAATGAACCAATTACAATGAATTAATGTACTTACCAGTGTAAGAATACGGTTTTATAGAAATCCTGTTAGGAAATTAGAGCAAACTAATAGCGGAAGCAATAGGATGAAACAAATATTTAGAAACTTAAAGAAAGATAACAAGAACAAAACAATGACACACAAAATTTACGTGGAAACCCAATACGGGAAAAAACCACGGACGGCGACGAACACAATCAATCCACTATATGAGTAGGGAGAATACAAAACGATCACAATCACAACAAGTGATTTGATCCAACAACAGAATTACAACCTCTCTTGTAATATCTCTCACAATTCTCTACCTCTCAATGTGTTTAGGGATTTAGGAGTGATTTTAGATCCTATGTATGACCCCTTTTTATAAGGTATTAGAAAACCACGGTTTTACCCTTAGAGACAAACCTTAGTTGCCAAGAGAAACTGCATTTCAAGACAAACCCTAACCGCCTTTGATTTTGGACCACGAAGCCCAACAACCCAACAAGTGACCGAAACAAAAGCTTCTTCTTAAAAAAAAAATAAATCCAATCAACATTAAATGATACTAATTATAGTGCTCCACTTTACTATACCCAAGAGGCAATCAATTGCGTTTTGTGGGGTTACAGGGGCTGACCCACGTAGTTTCTTGTTCTAGGTTGGAAGAGGGAGGTTGGCACATCATTCTTTTGACTAGCCTCCTAAGCTTACAGTATATATGAGACTCAAATGAGTTACAATCATGAAAATATTTAGACACCTTAATAGGTACAAAGAGGATACACTACTATATCATCATGGATTTGATGTCATGGAGGACAAATTTACTCACTCTTTTTGGTGCCATCTTAATGTTTTCCTCTACTGGTTACTCTGAAAAAGGTATGTATAAAGTAACAGCCGCAATTTTTGTGATCGTCTAATCTGTATATTGGAATATGTGGAAGGACAATGTTTTCTGAGTTTTTTTCTTGTGTGTTGTATATACGTGCAGCTCCTAATTATTCGTTTATGAAACCGGCAACTTTGGCTTCCCAAGTGTCGTACTTTGACTACATAGTAGTGGGAGGCGGCACAGCTGGATGTTCGCTGGCAGCTACCCTCTCAGAGAGGGCTCATGTCCTACTCCTCGAGCGGGGCGGGGCCCCCTATGGGAACAAGGACATAGAGGATATTGTTGGCTTTGGGTCCAACTTAGCTGACGAATCTCCCTTAGCCTCAGCTCAGCCATTCGTGTCTGAGGACGGGGTGGTCAATGCTCGAGCTCGAGTCTTGGGAGGAGGGTCAGCTGTCAATGCTGGGTTCTACACTCGGGCTAGCCCGGCCTATGTGGGCCGGGTGGGCTGGGATGGGGCCTTGGTGAATGAGTCCTATGCATGGGTGGAAAAGAAGGTGGCCTTTAAACCCCCAATGCTAGAGCACCAAAGTGCCTTTAGAGATGGGCTAGTGGAAGTAGGGGTCAAACCCTACAATGGATTTACATACGATCATATGTATGGGACTAAAGTTGGAGGAACAATATTTGATGCCAATGGAAAGAGGCACACCGCGGCTGATTTATTAGAGTATGCAATTCCTAATCGCACAACTGTTTATTTGTTTGCGACGGTCCACAAGATTCTATTTAGAAGACAAGGTAAGAGTTCAATCACTCTACCCTTAGGCAAGTTAGATGTATGAGTCTTATTTATGTGTGATGGTACTAATTAGTCATGGCTAGAATAATCCATTCATTAAATTTTTACCTGTTTTTTTGCATAGTATTGGCGAGGGGTGGGCAATGGATTGGGTTAGGGTCGGTCCGTTTACAAAGTAGACCAGGTCGGATCATGGTTGGCTCGTTAATCATTTGGCTCGGCTTGGGCCTTTTGTATAAATAAACGGGTCGAGTCGGGTTAGTCTGTGGGCGAACTCCTTTTGACCCGTTTTAAAATAGAACAAACTTACACAAAAAATTGTGTATAATAATTATTGTTATGTATAAAGCTTAACTAACAGGAACATATAAACTAGTGTGTCAAGTGGGATTAAAAAAAAATAATGGATCACTAAACAGGTCGTTAATGAGCCAACTCAGTCCGACCCGTTATATACCTTAATGGGCCGGCCAACTATTGACACGAACCATTATCGACCTGGCCCTTTATCGGTCCTATTTTAAATGAGTCGATCCGCTTGACCCAATGAGTATCCGACCCGTTACCTACCCCTAGTATTGACACCAGTAGTTGACTAGCTGTAGTAGTAATAATCACGTAAATTGTTGAGCAAAATTGTTTGATGTGTACGTATAAATCTATTATAAGTTACAATAATGTATATTAAGGTAGCTACTTTAGGGGTAATCTTGTGATGGAATGTCTAGTCTCTACAATAAATACTACAGTCTTATCAACCTCCTTACCAATGCACTGTGAATCATGAGTAGAAATTTATGAAACCAAAAGAAAAAGTTTTATAAGGTAATTTTCAATTTTCAAAGTGACTAATACATTATTTTACATGACTTTATAATTTTCAAAGAAGGTCAATCTTGCCCAAAAAAAAAAAATTAAATTAAATTACTCCTCAAGCATCCATCTTATTATAGTTTTAAGCATCCATCTTATTAAATTTTTAAATGAGCTAGGTGGTCTCTTGTAATAGAATCTTCTGAAATGCATTGTTTCCCCCTTGGACCATGCAAACAATTTAACATATTTAAATATAGCACCAAGTAAATACAAGTTTAGGTGATTCACCTGCCATTTTCTAAAACTGCTTGTGTAGATTTAATTGGATGCACTCTCTGAAACTACAAACCAACACACTAATAAATGGATCATTTATGAGGCTATGCAATAAATTAATTGTTTGGTTGTTTACTCCATATATGTGTAACAAGTAACAACCAAATTCTTGTAAATCTTACTACATTTACCTAATCTTATATATCTTCCTAAAAAATAACGAAAAAGTAAAAGAGAACATAAAAAATCTATGTCGACTGCTAAAATCCAACCTGATAAATTATAAAAAATTTTATAGCTTAACTAAATAAATGGTTAATTTTGTCAAACAGAATCATAATAATTTAAGCTTATATATATTTATAAAAATCAAGTAATGTAAGACCATTTTGAGAAGGACAAGCAAATTATTTAAAAGTTTTAAAATGTAGATGCATGGTATGAGCTATCTATATGTAACAAAAGAAAAATGGTTTTGTTAATAAATTTTTCATTAATTTCTCTTTATTCTTGCATATCTTTTTCATTAGAATTGTGACCATTCAAACTTGGGTTTTTAATAATAATTTAAAAACCTTACGAATTACAGTAATGGACATCCATACTTTTCTTTTTTTGGGGGGAGGGTCTGTAGGCCTTCATTTTACTAGAGTTGAACTAACTATTGGCCAATAAAATGATAAAGTTGCCTCATCACAAATTTTCTCCATCCAGAATACTCAAATTCAAGATCTTACTTAAAAAGAATAAGTATCCAACCACTTGAACTAACATGTATTGATTATACATTTTGTTCATTGGCTCTGCCATGATATTATGAAACAGGGAAATATTCAGAGAAACCAAAAGCTCATGGTGTGATATTTAGAGACACAAAGGGTGAGAAGCACAAAGCATACCTAAAACCAGGGTCCAAAAATGAGATAATAATATCAGCAGGTGCAATTGGAAGCCCACAACTGTTGATGCTCAGTGGGATTGGGCCAGAAGCCCATCTTAAAGAGCTTGGAATTAGGGTTTTAGTGGATCAGCCCATGGTGGGCCAAGGCATGGCTGATAATCCCATGAATGCTGTCATGATTCCTTCTCCAGTTCCTGTTGAAGTTTCTCTCATTCAAGCTGTTGGTATCACTGAGTTTGACAGTTACATTGAAGCTGCTGGTAGCACCAGTTTTGCCAATGCCATCATTCATTCGCTTCCTACAGATGCCCAGGTACATTTCTAGATCAATTATATATTAAAACCTATATTTTGTCGACTACTGTCGGCTTAATCTTTCAGTTGATCTGACTGTTTGATATCGTATAAGAAACTTTTTGATCTAATATGAGAGTATGATTATGCAAAAATTTCAAAAATTTTTGACATTCAAAAATTGATCTCTTTTACAGACTAGCCAACCCACAAGCACTTCCAACAACAAACTAAGGCAAGAACATGCTAGGAAAGCATACCAACTCCTAGACACATCAGGCAATGCAACCTTTTATGCAAGCCTAATCCTTGAGAAAACCATGGGCCCAATCTCCTCAGGACATCTGCACCTTAAGACCAAAAACCCAGGACACAATCCTTCAGTCACATTCAACTACTTCAAAGAAGAGGCAGACCTGACAAGGTGTATTAAAGGGATGGAGACCATAATCAAGGTCATAGAATCCAAATCTTTTTCAAAATTCCGAGACCCGACTGTCGCAGTGCAAGACCTTCTGACCACCATGGTTAACCTCCCCCTTAACCAGCGGCCTAGGGAGTCCAACGACACCGAGTTCTCGGACCTCAGGCAGTATTGCAAGGACACAGTGATGACAATATGGCATTACCATGGAGGGTGCCAAGTTGGTAGAGTGGTGGACAAGGAGTACAAGGTTTTTAATGTGACTGGTTTAAGAGTAATCGATGGATCTACATTTTATTACTCTCCTGGGACTAATCCTCAAGCCACAGTCATGATGCTGGGAAGGTATGCCGAAATTACTACTATTCTTGTCATCCTTCCAAACTTACTGCTTATTCTTGTTCTTTCCTGGATTTAGAGCATGTTTTCTTTTTAAAATATTCGTTTTAACTGTTTTTTTTTTCACAAAATAATGTTCTTTCGCCTTGATGCTTATACAGATACATGGGACAAAGGATTTTGAAAGACAGGGATGCGACACCTCCTGGGGCTGAGTAGAAGAGAACCAAGAAGCTTTCTTCATGACTGGTCCAAATTGATGTCTTTAAGAGAAATTCATCCTTGTTTATTTGTCTGTGTGTGATTATTAAATTTGCTAATAACATTGATTCGCCAAGGTAATATCAAATTGATTTTGGAAGTTATGGGTGATTAATTTTTGTCAGCACATATGGTCATTTCCAGAGTCCACACCCAAATTGCAAGTCGAGACCATCCTGCTTCTAGCAAAAAGGACATTCAATTACCTTGACTGAAATTATAAGTTTGCATAATATGAATATACCAGCATAAAGTACACAACTACAACCCAAGCCCTAGCTAACCGGCATTCATAGACAAGGCAATTGAGACATACTTAACATGTACAATGGTCTATTAGAGTTAGAGCCGGGTAATATATCAGGTCGGATCGGATTCGTGTCGGACTTAAACGGATTGAGAATTCCTCGAACTGAAGGTCCTGAACCTAACCCTTTCGTTAAACGAGTTGAAAAACCTTGACATGTACTCATTTAATTTTTAAACATGTTGACCTGCTTCACCCGTTTAAGATAAACGAGTCGAGTTCAATTGCCTAATTATTCATTTACGCATTTGACATTTTCAACTAATACGTAATTACATAGTATTAAAAATTAAGTTTACATATCACATTAAACAATTACTCTCTACAACTCCCCCCAATTCATCATAGTTTATAGTTTTTTTAAAAAAATTTGTATTCTTAATTATCTAATAAAAGGTAAACGGATAAATGACAAATGAAAAAATGAGCTAACTTATTTAATTAGTTAATTAAACAGGGTAAATATGTATTTTCTCGTGTCAAGAATCTCGACCTGAACCTAACCCATTTAATTAAACGGGTTAAAAATTTATACTCAAATCCACTTAATTGAATACCTTTCTTGAGGAGATCTCTACTCTTTAGAATATTTTTCCATACTGGTGAATCATTGTTCTTTCGTTTGTAGTTAAGAAGATCTAAGTTGAATAAATACTTTGCCTTCATAGACTGTACCCATAAGTTGGGTGCATTCCTGCATTAGTGAGGACTTTCCAGGCTAGTTTACATTTGAATGCTTTCTTGATAGCATCCGTTTTGCATAGCCCTAACCCACCTACAGTTTTGGGCAAACATATCTTATCTCACACTATAAGTGGTAAACCTTTTTCTGTGTTTGATTTTTTCCAGAAGAAATCTCTATTACATTTATCTAAATATTTGCTAGTACTTTGAGGTAGCTCAAAGCATTGCATTGTGTGCACTGATAAAGCTTCCAAATGAGATTGTATCAAAACTGTTGTGCCAGCTTTAAACAAACAATTGGCTTTCCAACCCTCTAATCTTGCAATTGCTTTATTAATTATTTCTTGAAAGGTTGAACTTGAAGGTCGGCCTTGGAACACAGGGCAACCCTGAGTATTTGCCTAAGGATGTCGTCCATGGGATGTCGCGAATAGCAGTTACTAGTTGCTTTTATATAGGAGAGGCATTGTGTGAAAAGATCATAACCGATTTGTGGTAGTTAAGTAGTTGCCCTAAGGTCAAGCAAAAGGTGTCCAACACACTTTTGAGCTTATTGAAGCTGTTTGAATTAGCTTTGCAAAAAAGTAGGCAGTCATATGCAAGAAGAAGGCACGGAATTTTGATGTCCCTAGGACTTATCTCAATTCCTATAGCCGATTTTAGAGCACTAGCTTCTTTGCATAGCATATTGTTAAGGACCTCCATGCATAAAATAACAATATAGGGGGAGAGTGGATCTCCTTGTCTGATTCCTCTGGTCAGAGTAACCAATCGTGCGGTTCATCATTCACCATTATTGAATATGAAACTGAGGAGATACACTCCTTAATCCAAGAATTTCAAGTTGGATGAAACCCCATTTCTTGGAGGCATTTAAGAATAAAGTCCCATTTGAGTCTATCATATGCTTTCTCCATATCTATCTTGATAGTTGCCCAAGCAGACTTGGTTTTCAGGTTTTTGAACTTATGAATAATTTCATGCGTAAGCAGGATATTATTGTGTATCGATCTTCCTAGTATAAAGGCACTTTGGAATGGAGAAGTTAGTCTTTCAAGAAATGGCCTCAACCTGTTAACCCAAATCTTATATATGATTTCATAAACTGTTGAGCATTCCACCAGTATGGAAAAATATTCTAAAGAGTAGAGATCTCCTCAAGAAAAGTATCATTTGGAAGATAGGGAAAGGAGACCAAGGTTTGATAATTGGATAGAAAAAAATAGTTTGATAGAAATAATGGGAAAAGATGAAGAAAACATTTCCCAGCCTTATGCAAAAGTTTGTGACTTTATTACGCAACACTCTCAAAGGGATATCCAACGCCTTAAGCTAGTCCTTAATAACCACCATGTAATTCAGAAAATTCAAGGCATTTCATTACCCGTTCATGAGACGAAAGATTCCTTTTGTTGGGGATTAAATAGCTTAAGTGATTGTCCAATACGGGCAAAAAAAGTTAGTGCAGAATGGAGAATTCGATCTTTTATGTCGATTGATACTATTTCAAAGGGATCTTCCTCTCCCCTCCACGTCAATTCATTTTGTAAGTTGGCATTCCCCTTCTTCAGGATTTATCACACTTAATTTTGACGAGTCACTCGTCAATTTCTCAGCAACGTGAGGCTTCATATTCCGAGATTGGACTGGCAGATTACTTAAAGCAGAAGCAGAGTATTATGATGACAACACTTCAATTCTAGTGGCAAAGTCTAGAGCACTACACTATAGTTTATATTCGGGAATCAAAGCAAGGTTCGATCATTTAATAGTAGAAGGTAATAACAAGATAATAATCCAGGCATTGGAAGGAAAGATTCACATCCTCTGGTGGATTCATAATATTATCAAGGAAATTCATGCATGGAGAGACCAAGGCATCTAAATTTTCACCAATCATGTGTTCAGAGAGGCAGCGTTACAGCAAACTAGCTGGCTAAATACTATCATTCTATTACCAACTCATTTTCATTTGATGTCTGTTTTTACCATCTCTTAGGGCAATTTTAATTGAGAATTTAGTTAGGTATACTCTTACAAGCAGAAACACCTAACATTGATGCTATTATGTCTCTTTTTACCCTTGATATATATGTGTGTGTGTGTGTGTGTGTTTGTCAGATTATGGGAGTTAACAAATAAACTATCATAATAATTGCAATAAGCCTAGCATACACAAGTAGATTAAAATTATTACCCATTAATTTCTTTCAGGAATGAAAGGGACAACATCAATTAACATAATTGGCAGCACCTATGAAAGTTATCACCAAAAACATGAAATACGAATTTAAATAATGCGTTCATCGACCTTTACAGCTCATGCATAAAAAAAATAAAAATGTTTAGTTGACATTAAATACTTGAAAGCTTATCACAAGGCTCCCTTAACCGGGTACTGGACATGTTCGTTTGAACCTGCAACCTGCTCTAACCCACTGACTACTCCAACATGCGGAAAACGGACATTCCTTCAAACTTAGGGAGGATGTCAATAGTTATGCAAGCATACCCACAAATTGAATTCTTATTTATTTTCTCTTTTTTTTGTTTGGGGGGCGGGGTTACTTACCCACACATTGATAATATTCTCATTAAACTCCTTCACTACAGAAAAGCAGCAGAGATCAGGTAATAAACGTAGGCTACATTTCATCCCTGTTTTTGCGACTCATGAAAAAAAAGTTCTCATAAAGATTAGTGAGCCTCCTTAAACTAGATTAGCCTGTCCTCACCTATCTGATCATTCTGAACTTTGCAAAAACCTAATCTTGGGCACTTTGAAAGGCTTCTATGTCTGCTTAAATAATAGCAGAGGACTATTTGCTCCTTAATCAGAGCATTGGTTCTATCAACAAGATGGCGGCTAGTCATATTGTTCAAATGGCACGCGGACAAACAACTGCCCATGCAATGTGACAACAGCTGATGTCTGATGTGGGTCGATTCTCGACGGCAGGCTGACCACCTGATTAGCAAATGACCAAACAAGAGAGACTGTTAAACAAGGAAACATTAATGAGGCAAAAAACGGGGGTTAGAAACAACAGGTTTGTCCACAGAAACAGTAACCCCATACAAATGTAAGCAGAAACAAGGTCAAGAAATTCTTGAACGAGCTAATCTCACAAGATATTTCTGTAAGACCTACCTCCTTTTTTATGGGCCTCTAATGCAGTCCAACCTACCTGCTCGTTATGTCCTACTCTTTCTTGTGTGATAACATTGCACACAAAGACAAACTGAAGAAAGTTTCGGCATGTTTGAAGGAATGAGTTGCAAACCAAAAATGCATCCAAATATCTACCACATTAAGCTACCGCAGATAGGTAAACAACATACAGAAGATACCTATAATCCAAGCCAAACTCAAAATGAAATTCCCACCTAGTACAGTAATGTCTGTGAGAAACCGCCGGGGGAGGGGGGGGGCAACAATTATATGCAATGCCAACCGTATGATTGAATAACAAAGCGTCTATGTAACAGACATTGACTGATTGCAACTCAACACCAGAAGTAGAAGCCAATTAGATGAGATATTACACTATAAACCACCATAATAGAAGTTGAAGTTGACAAAAACATGCAACAGTGACTCTATCAACTTGCAGAGAAAGCGAGCCATATAAGATACATAATGTCTTTCAATAAAAGCAATCAGAAGAAACATCGGTCCAAGAAATGGAACCGATGCATGCACAAATAGTCAACAGGAAACAAAATCAGAGATGCAAGGTGAAACATCAAAGAGGTGTACAAGCTATGTAACAGATGTTTCTTCCCTGAACATGTCCATTGTCATCCCACCAGCTTTACTTAAGCAGATAGTGTGTTTCTATACTGATTTCTTTGATAAAAGGGAGGATACCTTTTTGAAAGGTGTTACATTCCAAGGATTGTCTGGATTTTCGGGTTCACCAGAGATCACCAAACGACCTGCTGGATCTGATTGGACTCGCACCTGCAGACAGTGCGACGAAAGATATGATGAAAATTATTAATTGTGTATTGACAATCCATTCAACTCAAGTTCTCGCAGCCAGCCCATGGCAGAATTAACACTAGGTGGGGATGGTGCTCATGAAGGCATTGTACCCTTGTACAATGTGTCTGTGCCGGTAATAACCCCCAAACAAACATACTTCTGTCGTCAAATAATGCCCTTCTCCATGAATCCGTCAAGTTCCAGAAGCATGTAAGGAGGATGTCAGAATAATGGAGCAAAAAGTTAAGGTTAACCTCCATCAGCGACACACAAGGCGTGATAACACATTGCACCAGAAATAGAAGCATACAACCATCATCCAGACAAATTATGCCAGCATTATCAATTCATCATTGGACTTGTTTTAAATTATTTTTCTTTCTTATTCCCCACTATTAGGCATAGACAATGTTTTACAGACAATATCATAAAATCTCTTGCGCTTTTAATCCCAATAATAAATAGAGTAGAAAGGGAAGCCTCACTTAAGTGACTCAATGACACAAAAGTTTGTGCAGCCAATGTGGCTCAGGCTAACAAATAAAGAATTCTAGGTCCCGATGGATAAACTTGTCAGATCAGGATGCCTCAAGGAGTCCATTAGCATATCATTTTTACGAATGTCAAGACATCATAAGGACGACTCAAAATGCAGATGAAACAGAGCATTAGCTTTTCAGACGCCATGACAAGCTCCCCAGACAACCCCCCCCCCCCAAAAGTAAAATAAATTTTAAAAAATCCCCCAGAAAATCTCACTTTAAACCCTTCTTTTTGAGGGGGGGGGGGGAGGAAGGGGCCAAATTTGTCCTCGAAAAAAGGAAATATTGAATGAATTGATCGCAAATTATGGAATTTTGCTAATTTTTTTCTTTTGCCTCTAGGGAAGATATTAACAGTAGCAAAAATGGAATTTCCACAATGACTGCAAATCCTTCTGATCTTATTTGAAATCAACACTGGGTACTTTTTGGTCCACTGCAACAGCTGAAGCAAGAAGCGGGACAACAGGACCATAATTTTACTGTCACTAAATAGGTAGAAAAACACCCTGTGATTATCAATGGCAAACTAAGAAGCATGAAAAAGTAAGTCACCTCTTCACGCAGGAGCCCTGGAACCAAAGCATAGACCTCGTAGCAATCTTTCTGATGCAAATATATAACCATTAAAACCAATTAAAATATCATGTGAAGGAACAGATGAAGATCAAGCCTCCATACTCTGATTATGTACTCTTATAATTACACGAGTGCACAAGCAACTTACAGTCTCTCGAACATTAATCTTTACCCAATCAGCAGGAGATCCAATGTCAATAACTGTGGTTTCCGATCTGGCAGATGAAGCAACAATCAGCACAACCTTAAGAGCACATACTTAATTGCAGAAAAATCTCTTTAATAAGCCTCCATGCAGGAGGGTACCCTCGTCCACCTTTTTTCCTTTTGGGTTGGAGAAATGTCGAGAATCTAAAGATATTATAGTTACATCGTATGATAGAAGTTAATAGAGAAATGGAACTTTTCAAAAAGCTACAATATTGGAGTCTTGCACAAAGCTGTAGATCTTGAACAGCCTACTGCATGATTCAGCAAGGTGAACGACTTGATCAACATCAACTGTCAATTGAGAAGGCCCAATATTGAACAGTGTGCAGAGGCATGAAACAACAAAATCTGTTATCAGCAATGCTTTCAGGGACATCTCTGAGCCATGATACATGAGAATGTACACTAACAAACCCACAAAGAGTATCTAACTTAAATTCTGATGATAAAGCTATGTCTTCCTTCCCTCTTCATTCAGGATTAATGCAATTGTAGCGTCACATACTAAAAAAAAGGTACATTACACTCTACAGAGTCTGAATTCCCTCCAGCCGCAGCAAGCATGTCTTTCATTGCTAGAAAGTATCAGAAAATGTTTCTCCCTTCATAAGACAGTATGCTATTCGTAAAGGTGATACTCACTTCGCAAACAGAGAGTATATAAAAGGACTATGAGTACCTGAGTGCTGAGCCAATTAGTCCCATTCTTTTCAAAAACCATACAGAAGCCAAATGAATATTCTAGTGAAATGCAATGCAGTTAAATGAAGTGTCAATTATGGATTCTGCATAAGCCAACAATAAATCAGACTAGGATGTGAAATTAGCATACTTAAAAGACCTTCTGTCACCGAAGCAAAGAAAGAAGCTGCTCATATTCTCCATTAATTAGCAGTACACACACCCCCCTAAGGGGGGAGTGTATTTTCATCGACAATCCCTCTCTAGTCTTTACATCAACAATAAATATTGCCATTCAGCTCCTCACATTGAGGTGAGGAGGGTTCAAACATGGACCCAAAACAACAAAGAAAAGTAAAAAAGAAGCAAGTAATTGGACTCAGTCTTAACTGTGCTTTTGGAACTTTGGTCCGTGGAGCTTTGATAGCAGCATCTGTTGAGGAGGGCTTTTTACGTTTTGGCACACCTGAGACCACAATGGGAAAACATTAGACTGAATATATTTTCCTAGATGCATAAAAGCAAAACTGGAAACTACAAGTTCAAAGTATACATGTAAGCCCAAACAAAGTGAAGAGCCAGACCAAGAGTTTTCAGCTGCTTTTCTTTCTTGCTCAAAGAGTTGGCATGCTTATCCTTGAAAAATAAAGATCTTCAAGTCAGAATTTGAACGGATAATTAAATGCAGAGCAAGGTGCAACAAGAATAGCAAAGGAGATCAAGAAATACCTTAATAATTGGGTCACTAACTTCACCATTGTCAAGAATACGCTGAGAATGCCAACCCTGCATAGCACGAGCTGCAGCATCTCTACGTGCCCTTCCTGACCCAGAGGCCTGGGTATTGGCATTGTCAGTAAACAATTACAGTAAAGAATGGCATCTTGGTTATTAACAACAAAAGAGAGAGAGAATCAAATGAGACCACAGTTATTCTAATCTATAATATTTTCTACATCCCATTGACAGGGGTAAGCCGAGTAAGGGACAGTCAAAATGAAGAAAAGCTCGTGATAACAAAGGCTCAAGAGGAACCACTTTAGGCAGAGTATACAATTATAACATATCCAGCCCCAAAAGATCAACAAGTATGATTTATTAGCGAAAGGTGAAAATTTTCCAGCAACTGCAGCTAAGGAACTATAAATTATGAAACAAGTGCCAAGGTCATGCCAGTGAGAGGACGCTCTCAGACTTCTTATGCAGCAAAAACCAAACATAGATTGAACATACCTCCCTTCCATGTACGCATGTAGTATCGTTAACATGCTTCCCTAAAATTTTGTCATACGAGTATTTGGAGCCATAACAAAACCTTACAGTGACTAGCTCTGTTTTAGCACCCATAAAACCATAAAGCTGTATATGCTCTGTTTGCCATAACTCGTAAGGACATCCAACAGACATATATAATTCATCAACACATGATTACTCAATACCTCATTAAAAAGAAACAGAATGTCTGTAAAATGGTTCAGATACAAATCACACAAGTAGATAGATCAAAGCCAAAACTCAAATGATAAGCTAATAGCTATTATACCTGATTTTCAGCACTCATTGGCACAGGAAGAGAAGCAGGAACACTGGGGCCTTCTCCACTGGCTGTCCTGTATCTCTCATATTCAAGAAGGGCCTGAAAATTAGAAAGAAGTGCAAATCAGAGAATTACATTTTCCAACAATAGATATCCCTTATCTAGGCAAAACACCAAAACAAGAAAATCCAGATCCCCCCCCCCCCAAACCCAAAAAGGCCTTCACCGAAATACAAATAAAGCTTTAAAACCCATCAAAAGACATATTTACTTCCATCTAAATAGTGATGATGATGACTGTAGAAGGCAAAAATTCTACGACAAATCAGATGATGCCAGGTGTAAAAAAAAATGATCAATCGCAAATTGTCATGTGTCACGTTGACTTTGGTGGACCCACTTGGTCAAAATTAAATGTGGCTAAAATCTAGCCAGTTAAAAGTTGCCATGTGTCGATGATGCAGAAAATAGTAATCATTTCTCTTTTAAAATTAAGGAAATAATTACTAAGATATGGGCCTAGGCCCGACGTCCAACTCAAACCCTAGCCTTCAAGCCTATAAATAGAAGTCCTCTCCCCTCATTTTGAGGGAGCTCAACATTCAACATCCTACAAGCTCCAGAACTTCGACTACAGACGACATCCAAGCAACGAGAATCAAAGTCAGCTAGTTTGACGGCTTCTGCAAACTCAAATTGAACTCTTTTTCAGAGCTCATCCAGTTCATCGATCGAGATCAAGCAACCTCGCCTTCACATCAATTAATCTGATCAACTACATTGGACATTCAATATTGCAGAATTCAGAAGCTCAGATTGCAAGCGGGCATCCAGCTACCAAGCGAGAAAGATCAAAACTTGTGAGCTTCAATATCAGCAATCAACCAGTTGTAGATCAAGATCAAGGGCGATTTCAGAGTTCTTCAGCTGATTCAGCATCAACCGAGATCAAACATCACGCCCTCGATTGACTTAAGTTACTAGGAGATCGAATCAAAGAACTGCCTCATTGTATTAAATTTAGATATTGTACCCATATACCACATCAATACAAAAATTTAATTTGTTTATGAATTTCTTGTCTAATTTATGATAGGTTACGAAATTTGTGTTTACAAATTTGACACGCCCGATGGGACATCTCTACCTCTCATCTCTTTCTCAAAGCGAACAAGTTCTGAACTCCTTTAAAGAAGAAATGGCTCCCAAGAATGCCACTCTTCAATCCTCGAAAAGGGAGAATATCGGATCTACATCTGAAGGACCCATAAAGGCTAGTAGTGCATACGCCAATCAAAGCGCACAGGGTGATGACTAGGAGCATGACCAAAGCCGCTACCTTCATCACCTCAAAGGAACAAGTCATGGCTCTAACTTTGCAATCACGCAAAACTCAAAAAATTGGCTCTAACTTGCCTTTTGATGGAGTCAATCAAACTGTTTATCTCCCTAATTTGAAGCTAAAGTCTCTTACTGCCCTCAATACTAGGAAGAATTTACGTCGCGGAATGGACGAATTCCAAACCTACATCAATCCTACCTTTCGGTGCAGAAGATGACAACTATGATGATAGTGATTCTTCAGCAACATCTCCAAGGGATTTGCATTTCTCCCAATCAGAGACTGAGTCTTCCAACACAGTCGTCACGCCAGTCATGATGATAGAGGCTATAAACTTAGAGGACCAATTGGCAGACATGAAGGCGAAGCTCAAAAAGCTCTCAAAGGAAAGCGCAAAAAAGGATGCCCAAATTAAGCATGAAGACGAACAGATTGCTAAGCCAATGAAAAAGTTGGAAAAGAAATCCTTTGAAACTTCCAACAAAGGTTTAGGCGCGGAAGATTCTGATAGAGTCTAATCACAGTGAAGAATCTGACGATGAGCGCAAGGCAAAGAAGGAGCGCTCCTTAGGCTTAATGTCTGTTGAGCATATTCAAAACTTAACAAAACTTAACAGCAAATACAGTTAAGGCCCATCTAGAAGGAGGTTCTCATAAAACTCATTGTTATAACAAGCCTTATACAAAAAGGATTGATGAACTGCGGATGCCTCAGGGATTCCAACCTCCAGCGCTCCTTAGGCTTAATGTATGTTGAGCATATTCAAAACTTAATAGCAAATGCAGTCAAGGCCCATCTAGAAGAAGGTTCTCATAAAACTCATTGTTATAACAAGCCTTATACAAAAAGGATTGATGAACTGCGGATGCCTCAGGGATTCCAACCTCCAAAACTTCATCAATTTAATGGCAAAGGGGCCCCGAAGCACCATATAGTGCACTTCATCGAGACTTGCAATAATGCTGGTAGAGGTGACGACCTCTTAGTGAAGCAATTCGTGCGATCTCTTAAAGGTCTTGTGTTTGACTGGTACACCGACCTCGCTTCTATATCCATTGATAGTTGGGGGCAAATGGAAAATGAATTCTTAAATCGCTTCTGCAGCACGCACCGCGTAGTCAGCATAACAGAGTTGACTAACACTAGGCAAAAGGATAAAGAGCCAGTCATAGATTATATTAATCGTTGGCGTGCCCTCTCATTGAAGTGCAAAGATCACTTTCCGGAATCTTCTGCTGTTGAGATGTGTGCCCAAATGATGGATTGGGATATACTTTATGCCTTCCAAGTAAATAAGCCCAAAACATTCCAAGAATTGACAACACGAGCTCATGATATGGAGCTTACAGTTGCCTAGTATGGAAGACAGCTCAATGAATCAATGGCATCATCAAGAAATGAAAGCTCTGTGCTTAGAGACTGCGAAGAGAAAGAATTTCCTTATTTTGAGTCTGATGCGTCAGAAATGCTTGACAAACTTCTTAAGAAAGGACTTATGGAACTTCCAGAATCATGTCATCCTGAAGAATTTGGAAGAACTAATGATCCCAAATATTACAAGTATCATAGGATCATCAGTCATCCTACAGAGAAGCGCAAAACATTCAGAAGACAAGTCCTGCAACTTGTAAAAGAAGGAAAAATCACATTAGACGAAGAAGACACCGAAGAATCTGATTGATCGTCCATTAAGATCATATTGGAGACTTTGGAAGAAAGCGATCCAAAATGTGCGATTAGGGGGCAAACTTCCAAGTCAGCCTCTATAGACTTCTCAGTCATCAAAGAATTTATAGACTTTCAAGTCGTCCAAAACTTTAAGACTTCTTAGTCAGCCTCTACAAACACCTATGTCATCGAACTCTCTAACTCTAAAGTCAACCATGCGGGACTCTGAAGTTAATTCTCCATTCAAAGTCATCAAATGTCGAAGACTTCCACGTCAATACTAGCGGACTTCCAAGTCACTAGTAGCAGACTCTCAAGTCACCAAATTCTAAGATGTCTA
>JACYFF010031952.1:13064285-13094226 GCA_017589665.1 Selenicereus undatus | reverse complement strand
ATACATACATGCAAATACACTATTGAAAAACAGGTAAAGGTCTTCAGCATTTCAACATGGATACAAAGGAGAGCATAATAACAAATAAAAAACTTGGGTGTAAGAAACAAACATTCTACTAGCACAGCATCATAAGGGTAAAAGTGACTTACTTTAGTAAATTCAGTGGTTCTCCATAGAACTTTGGAGGTTTAAATTCCAAACTTCTCTCCTTGTGGAACTTCTCAAGCTCATACATAAACGCTGCTTGTTCATCATCTGTTCCTGATTCCCCTCCACCTGATGTATCCGTATCAAATATGCAAACAGTACCTAGATTTCTGTTCTCTGCATCTACAGTTCCTTCAGTCATCCTTGGTTCATTTTTTAGTTCTTCCTTCATGTGTTCTGCCTTCAAGACAGAAGATCGGTTAGAAGGAGCAACACCTCCTCCAAGACTTCTTGGATGAATTTTAACATCAACATCTTGACTATTGGGTGAATCATAAGCATCCAATTTTGCCCCATTCTCCTGTTCAGTCTCAGGGTTCAAAAGTCCATTTTCATCATTTACCGGAGGCTGTTCAGATTCCATACTGTTTTTCATAGAGATCTCTGGTACAAGAGAAAGTGCATGATGAGTATGCACCTCACTTGACACACCACCATCCACATTAGACACCGTATTCCCAGTATGTACATCATCTCCATTCTCGGCTGCATCAACTGGGGAATCCATGTTCTTCTCTGAGTTCTTCGTGAGAGAAGCCTCCAAAAGCAACTCACCTGCACCGTCCTCGGACAGATATGCAGACCTGGGTTGCCCTTTCTGCTCTTGCTCATCCTCTTCATCCTCTTCTGATTCTTCTGTCTCATCCTCTTCTCCCTCCTCTGCGTTGTCCTCCTCTTCTTCCACATCCTCCTCCTCCTCCTCCTCCTCCTCCTCCTCCTCCCCGTCCTCTGCATCTTCCTCCTCCTCCTCCTCCTCCTCCTCTTCCTCTTCCTCCTCCTCATCCTCCCCGTCCTCGTCTTCTTCTTCTGCAACTTCTTCCCTACTGTCTTTACAGTTCTCTCCGCTCATATCTACTTCTTTCATTAGATGAGACTCAGAAAGCTCATCAACTTTAGCAACAGAGCCGTCATCCACAGACTCACGCTTGTCTTTGCTGGATTCTTCAACATCTTTTGTACCAGTCATGGGTCCCAGTACCAAATTTCCTTCACATATCATAGTCACAGGACAAAAACACATCACAAACAGGGGAAGGGAAAAAACCAATTTGAAATTACTTCCTCACATAACAGTTATGAAATATCTAGAGTCTAGACAGTGGTGGAGATAGAGGATCTTGCAAGTCACTACTACCTAGTCACCTAGTGACTCTGATACGACCAACAATATGGATCCCACCATTCGTGGGGTCAGATAAGTAATCCAGTGCAAATACCAAAAGGCTTTAATCTCGCACACATAGCTTTGCCCTTTTCAGGCAACTAAACTACATATATGGATTATAAATTAAAACAAAATGTCTTAATTGTGCTTAACAAAACAACAAGCTAGTGCCTTACAAATTTAGAGACTAAAGAGACAACCTCAGTGTAATTCAGCGTCTGTTCGTTTTCAGCATTCTGGAGGAGCAATTAGCGAATTGGAACAAGTTAGACAAGGTAGGAGCAGATTGAGAGCGTTTTTAGAGGAGGGTTGAGCAAGTTGGAGTAGGGTGGACATGCTGAAAACGAATAGGCCCTCAGGCCTCAGTGCTAGGGTTAACTTCATATATCTCTCTTCTCTAGGTCAAAAACCAGAAGAGAAAAAAAAAAACAAAAAACAGAACAGGCGGGTCTCTGGTTGGGTTTGGCTCCAACATCTAAATTCAAAATATGTTGAGCACCAGACAACATCAAATAACGAGAATTGTGAAGAAATATGAAAATCAAACTTCATAAAGAACTGAAATAATAGTCGAGTTTCGAACCAGTGGTGCAGCTAAGTTTCGAACCAGTGGGTACCCGCATTAACCAGGCTTCCATTTCACACGGAAAAACAATACACTTCTCACTTAGGTTTCTGGCTCTTAGTGCCCACATCAACACACAAAGCAAACTCACAATCTTCAGAAATCAAGAGCATAACGATTAAAAATTAATTAACTAACCAATTTCCCTCAACAAGCAACAACCAACCAAATTACCCAAGTCGCAACCAAGAACCCTAATTCCTCGATTCATGAGAGTAAATCACTAAATTCACCAACTATTTAACACAAATTTGTCTAAAATCAGTAAACTAAACATAATAATTTGCAAAAGAATATAATTGTAAACTAAATTAGGGATTTACCACAAAATAGGCTTTAATTTTTCAGGCTCCAATTACAAATCCAGAAATGAGAGTAACTGGGCGAAAGCGGGCGAAAGCCGGTAGGCGAGTGGCGACGGCTGCGTAGTGCAGCTCCGTTGTTTCAGGAGGAGAGAGAAATCGCGAGGCAGATGAGACAGTCAGAGTGTAGTGTCGTCGTGTGTTGGCTTCAGGATGTTTGGAAATTAGCGGGGCAGAAAAATTACGGGGCCAAAAATAAGTAAAAAAGTAAGGACCTTTGTAGGGAGTAGGATTCGAAACCGGGACGACAACCATCGACAGCAATGAGGATCACGCGATGAGACCACCCGACTGTTCCAACTCAATAAAACCCGTAATTTAGATATATATACATAACTAGATTCACATGTCGGCCGAGGCCCCGAGCCGACCCGCCAACATAAGCCCGAAAACTGGTCCGGAGCATTTTTTTGCGAGGTTAGGTGCCAGCCGACAATAAAACGGGCTAAATGACCTGCCCATGACCAAATCATTAACCCGACCAAACCGTCCGTTTTTGAAGCTTGGTCAAGGACGAGACCACGATCCATAACCAGGTCGGCCCGTAACAACAAATGTATAATTTTCTTAGAATTAAACATTCATGTGACACTTGAAAGTGAGAACATTGTTCAATGTTCATGTTATTTAAAATATTATTGACTCTGATATATTAGCACGGTGAAAAGAGCGAAAACCTATATATCCTACCTTACATTATGGGTGTATTTGGTAGAGGTGAAAATCATTTTTTCAAAAAATGATTTTCTTATTTTACAGCTTTTGGTAAAACAAGGAGGAAAAATTTGTTTTTAAGAGAAAATCATTTTCCCTAGAATGAAGGAAAATATTTCACTTTGAATAGAGCGTAAGTTGATTTTATATTTTTTTTTTAACTCTCACACTCTCTCCACCATGTGTATTTCCTCAGCATATGGTCTGAAGATTAAGGCAATGACATATGGTTTGAAGATTAAGGCAGCATATATATTAAATATTGACGAAATTGTATCATCCGGCTGCCGATACTGGTGAATCTAATAACCATGATTTCACCGAAATCCAAACACGCTTTACAATTTGTCATTAGGATTAAGAAGATAGCGAAACTCACCAGGTTTTTCCTCTTCTTTGTTTGGATTTCTACTCTAAGGTACGAATCGATAAGCATTGCTAGCATCAAATTGTGGGTAGTAGCAAGTAGATAAGATCAAAAAATTGACAAATGTACGTATTGTCACTGCTTTGATCTAGATGACATTACTTTTGTAATATAATTTTCCAAAGAACAAAATATAAATTCCCATTTTTCTAAATTTCTACCTTATTTTTTGTTTTTCACTAATGTCTCTTTTTAGCCTTTTTTTTTTTCATTTTTTGCTGATCAATCTTATTTTTCAGAAACTTCATTTTTTCTTTTACCAAACAACTGAAAATACGAGCTAAAAATCATTTTATATGAAAAATTATTTTACATGGAAAATTATTTTATGGGAAAATGGTTTTCAACTCTGTCAAACACACCCTAGATTGCAAAAGATATTCTTGCATGTCCATCTTCTATAGTGGTGATAGAGTCAGTAGTTACTGCAGAAAGGTGAATTTGAATGAGACGAGGACATTCTTAGGTCCAAACACAATCAAGGTCATTATTTGTTCAAAAAAAATAAGCAAATGGCCACCAATGTTACCTAACAACAACAACAACAACACCTCCCAGTGTGGGTCCCGCTTTCGCGGGGTCTGGGGAGATCCAACTGTAGGCAACCTTACCTCTACCGGTATTCCTACCCATAGAGAGGTTGATTCCAGACAATGCTACCTAAGAACCTCAAGCCAATTACAATATGATAATTAATATTGACCAAATTACGCAATTGACCTTCTTATTGGCATAAATTAAGAGGTTCAGTCTACTCAATGGATAAAACAGATCAAGATGATGACTTTTGATCGTCATTGTTCCATTCAAACTCAGGTAAAGATACGTAGGCATATAAATTTTATAAACAAAAATAATTTAAAATTAAGACCAAGCCCATTAACCTAGAGGTGTCAAACAGGTTGGGTTGAGTCGACTCATTTAATAAACGGGTCAATTTCGTGTTGGCCTTGAAAATAGCTTAGATCTGCTCAAAACTGAAAAATAACAAGTTTTCACAGTAAATGGTCAAATCGTGTCGACTTCGGGTCGAAATCGGTTCGATTCAGGTCGGGTTCGTGTTTCTCTCAGTAAACTCGGATCGGGTTCGAGTCGGGTCAGACTTTGACAGCCCTACATTAACCGTCCCTGCTTCTCCCCTCCCTCTCCCCCCAAAAAGAAGTTTCAAATATTTGTTTCAATTATTTTAACTTGCTAAAAATATTATATTAGTTAATATTTTTTTCCTCACTTGTGTAAATTTGATTTACTGTCAACTTTTAAAAATAATGCATATTTTGAAATACTAAAAAAAAGTTTTAAAAAATTAATGTAAGTTCTTTAAAAATTCAAAAAGAATTTTTCCAAATCTACGCTTTCAAAAAAAATTTAAAAGTCACTAAAAAGTTTGAAATCAGTTGACCATATTATTTGAAAATTTAAGTTTTTAAAACTATTTCAAACCACATTTTGTGACTTATTAACCGTATTTGATCCGATTTAAAAACACGACTGAACTGTCTCAGTTAACTAGATTGGTCCGAACCACTAAAATTGTGGCTCGATCCACTTCACAAAGTCGAAGGCCAGCCCACTTAACATTTGTGCATAGTGCAAGCAATCAAAATCCCTTCAGTAAGAGACCTACTAGATCTTAAACCTATACCATGGATATATTTTTAAATTATAATTTTTAAGAAGCTCGTGAGATAATTATATTTTAGTATTTGTTAATGATTTTTAAATGTAAAATAATACATTAGATACATCGATTAACATAAATAGTAAATAAAATTTTTTATTATTAACCAAACTTTTTTTTATAAGAAAAAGTAATAATGCATTAATAAAAAGCCATATAGCATATACAACGGATATCTTCTAATAAAAGTAAATCTAAAACATCAAATTGAATAATTCTCTCCAGGAAGCTAATGGTAAATATGTTGTCAATCGGCTCTGAACTTGTAGCAGTATTATTACCACCAACCGCATTCTTTGATGTCAATGCATCTTTCCCAAATATCGGCGAACTATAGTATAATTTTATAGAGCATATGTCCAATTGAGGTGGTAGATTGCACTTGAAAGGAAAATCTTCATAGTAGAACTACATGAAATTCCATTGTTAACTCATTCCTTAATAAAAAAACGTAGATCTAATACAATAATTTTCGAATTCTACTCGACAAGAAACTCACTCTAAATCTTCAAATCTATGATAAATTGCACAAAGGCAATGACTTAAACTTACACTAATAGTGAGAACAATTTAACGCACACTAAAGGTGAGAACAACCAAACTCACATTAATGGTGAGAAAAATAAACAACCACACTCTCACAAACTGGAGAGAAATTTTATTGAAAAGAAACAAAAACATTAGTAAATAATACCTTACAATAGAATAAAACTTCAAGATGTATAAAGATTGGGGCTTATCACCAGTAATTATGGCTGATTGTGGCCCCTTATTGGAATCGATGAATGTTAGAATTTTTCGTGAGGAGACTAGGATTTTTCGAGAGGAGGAGGAGATTTATTATTAACCAAACTTAAATAAGCGGAAAGCATGACAAATCAAAAGACATAAATTAGTGAAATATGTTAGAATCACAACTAACAATTTAGAACATATGCATTGGTGATCCATGATTTTGGATTACAAGTGGGGACCCACACCCTCTACATTATCCCATAAGCCAACTTTTTCTCCATTCTTTACATTCTATGGATCACCAACTTAATTGGATCACCAAATAAAATAATATTTTATGGACCACACCACTAACATATTATTAAATTTTAGGCTTTTAAGGGCTTAGTTGGCAAAAAAAGAAAAAGAAAAAATGTGTGAGGGACGGATCACGCCGTGAGCTGGACAATAGGGCGAGTAAAACGGATCATTGATGCATGGTGTTTTCTAGACCGTGAGTCAAATTTTTGACTCGCAAGTCTTTTTGCTCTTAGATTTCTCCAATTCGTGGCAGTGAGTTAACCAACTGCCGAATAAAATCAAACTTGCGACTTATTCATTTAAAACCCAAAAACACTAAATTATTTTTTGGGGGCCAAAATTGTGATTGTATACAATGTTAATTCTGATCCCATGTCAGTTTGGAGATTTTGGAATTGAATAGATTGCCACTATTATATTGGTTGAAATTAAATACAAAAAGCACGATCATGCCTTAATATACAACCACCCAGTAAATTCTAACTCATTGTAATGATATGATTTTTTAAACTACTTAGGTCTGTTCTTTTCATTAGTAAATCAGTATTTACCAACACTTCTCAATTCTTACCGACTTTTACCTGTTTCAATCAATCATCTCTAAAAAATTTCAATATTTACCAACTCTTACCAACTTCTTCTAATTTTTACCTCAAAAAAAAAATTCAACCCTTACCACTTTCTTCCAATCTTTACCAATCTTTACCAATCCTTTAGAAAAAAAATATCAATCTTTTCCAACTTTTACGAATTTTTACCAATTTTATCTATTTATTAACTCATATTTATCAATGAAAATAAGAGGCCCTTATCCATGCTAAAAATAAAGATAGCGCTACATCCAAAATATGATCACATAAAGTGGGGGAGGATTGTCAAGTCGTACTTTTCTTTGGAAGAATATATGATACAATTTTAAATATTTGAATTACTCAGTGCTACCTTCTCCAAATAGTGGAAGTGCTTGCACAAAAATTTCTCATACAACTATCAAAATTATTCTGCTTTTATCTGGTTATCACAATATTGTTACAAATAAACATTGCATTAAAATTATTCTACTTTTATGTGGCTATTGAAATGTATATCTGTTATTTATGATTTATGAATGCTAAAAATAGTGTTATATATATATATATATATATATATATATATATATATATATATATAGCCACATTTTGAATTCAAAGATAATTATAGAAACAATTAAATATGTTTAAAGGATTATATTTTATGTATATATATTTTTGGGTTAGTTTTTACCTATATTATACCTCTTTAGCAGCAAAAATAATTTCATGGATAATTATATATATTTAAATAAATTAAAAAATATATATGTATTGAGAGATTACAATTCTAGTGAAGGTTGGAGTCTTGTGAAACTAATATTGTTTGACTATCAACATATATAGTGAGTTTAATGACATGAGGAAATTTTTTTAAAGAGAAAACAATTAAATTTATTTTATAGCCAATAATATTGTGACAAATGTCAATCACATACTAATGTAATTCAGTTTTAATGTTACATTCCAAAAAAAAAAAAATATAGTGGGAATTTTGGTAGACCTAACTGCTTTACATAGTAACTATTGTAAAATGTTTAGTGATAAAAAAAACCCTAATCATTGAAAAGATTTTAGTAGACACTTAGGAGTTATCATTTCTTATTATAACTGCCTTAGCTAGTAATTTTATCCCAATTCCATTAGTTTTCGTTGGTGCAGTTATGTTTTACCGAATCATTTGATGCTTATTGACAAACAATATTATTGACAAACATGAGTTCTATTATTGAATTGAAAGGTTAGGTTTTGATGATAGAAATTAAATACTATTTTTGATAAGATATCTGAGAGTACATGAATATTGGATCAAAGCTTAGACATGCATTCTTGGCATTGCATGAATGAGTTGGATAATCTATGCATTAGAGAGGCTGTAACTAAGAGTTGGACGTATATTATAGAGTTAAGGCTAGCTAACTTTATTTTTGTAAATCTCAATTTCTTCCATACCTAAACCTTTTAATCAAAGTCAGTTAATGTACTAAACTTTAACATTATACTGGTTCAAAAAAGAAAAAGATGGATGTGACAAAAGATCGAATATATGTATAGAACTCTCTCGCAAAAGAATATCGTTGATTATTCACATGAATACCTTAGCTTAGGGTACCATTTCCTGTGAGGGTGCCACATTGCAATAGATTATGTGCTACGACAAGAGATCAAGTGCACCGGATTCGAAGGTCTTTGCATGATATTGTCACACCAGACATGTACAAATACCACTGTCTAGGAATCTAAGGGCAGCACAAAATAAGACTCAATGTAGACGCAAAGAAAGACATGCAAATAAGGAAACCAAGATCAAATGGATCAGAAAAAAGAGAGAAAAAGAAGACCCCAAAACACAGCAAAGCAAAGCTACGAGTGTAGTAGTGTACTATGGTTACATGAACACCTACCACGTATATATATGCAGTACAAAATAAATGGGTGAGACGGTTATTTCATAAAAAGCTATGTAATTTAACATAGTGCTCTTCATGTGCTCAATTCAAGTTACCACTCTTTTTTTGACCTCTTGGAAGGTAGCGGAAAATAGAAATATTGCATCTTGTAAATAAAGTTTTGTAGTACAATGCAACGATTATTTGTATATGTGTGTGTTTGGTTGTTTGATTTGATTTAACGGGGGCGATTGGCGGATATGTTGCACCACAGTTAGACACGTTATAGTTCTTACAAAGTACATGTAAAAGCAGCATTTATAATAGAGATTGATATAAAAACTTCATATTAATGTATAAATTGTTGAGAAATATATTTATGTTAAATATGTTGTTGACCTCGAAAAGATAACATCAAACATCTTATTTAAGCAGTTTAGATAATCCAAAAATAGAATACCTCTTTATCGAAGAATTGTAAAACCCCTTCATAGAATCTATGAAGGGGTTTACAGTCAATAGTGATTGTATTACCTGCCTAATTAATCAGAAAATTGAAAAGTAACAAAAACAATTGTGGTTTTTGTTGTAAACTTTTTACTCTTAAGAAAGTTACGCATGTGCACCTTTTAAAATTACACTAATTCCATAGTCTCATGTTAATGATTAGGGTTCAGTTGTTGGGGCAACTAGTTGCTTGGAACCTAATTATGCATGACATATCTAAAACTAACTTTTGAAAAATTGACAAATTAAACTAGATATTTAATTAACGTCGGCTCAAAAATGAGATGATTAAAAAATTTCATTAGTATCTCTACCAATTTGTTCAGTACTAGTTTTTTTGGTTTGTAGCTGTAGGAAAAATAAGGACTTACCTCCATGTGGAAACATTGCCCGAATCTTGTCTGTTGAATGCTGCCCACGAACCTGGTGGCTACTAGAGTCACCGGTGAGATTTACACCCCAAACCCAAATCTTGTAGATGGCTAGATTTAGTGTGAGGGACAGGGCGGAAAGAGTATTGAACTAGGAATAATAGTTTCTTAATTGTGTCGCATTCCTTACGTGTTTATCCCCTTCATATAATAGCACACAGCTTGTAACGGAATTGGGGAATTAATTCAGCTTATTAATACTCAATTAATCACTTTGTAATTGATGTAATAATGGGAGATTATGGTGCCATAATGTGACCGTTATTCTTTGGTCAACGGCTCCCCCTTGATCACATAGACCACAAATCCCACCTCTCTCCGCCAATAAATCTCCTCACACTTCATACTGGGAATGGAGTGTGCGACCAAAAACAAACAAGTAGTGTTATATCAAGTCACCATCTAACTGACATAACACTTTCAAAAATACAATACCCCAAATTATCCTCAGCATCACCAGCGGCATACATAGTCCCTTTATGCCATACGATATATCATATGATCATATACTCACTATAATCGCCCGAACTAATATGGTGACGGTAGATAGATTTTTTCTTAAACACTCATGAAATTCTATCTTAACTTAACTGCTTTCTTAACATGTTCTTGCTGAACCATATATATCATGACCCTTGAGAAACACATTAAGGCAGCATCACCAAGCTTCAACTTTATATCATAGCTTTAAGTCAAAGGGTCATCGTTCATAGGGTCACATAGTGACAAGAGATAGAAAAGTCAATCATCACTTCATGTGTTGGTCGTCTTATAAGCACACATAGTATGAAATGTATGTCATAGCATAGCTCCCACTCAGTTAAGTAAGTCACTCTTTATGCCATGCGAATCGTCAGTCTAAATTTTCACCCAAAAATCTAACCAGAGTCACTAGATCAATATACTGAATGTTAATCTTAACACTCAAGATTCGGCTTTTAAGGCTTCAATATGAAAACTTATTTCATACTCAACTCCCCTTGAGCCTCATGTTAGACCCATTAAGGCGACTATATTCATTTTACTCATACACTAAAGTATGAGTAATCAATATTGCACACCTAGCGTCAATATGATTCAGTCTCATCCTACCCGCCACTCAAGCGTCAGGGCGATTGCCTGTGTGACTAGGCCAATGGAAAGCCTGTGACATTTCAATATGCCTAACATGCAACAACAAATCATGAGCATTTTGCTCGTTTGCAAGGAAACATGTCCATCACAAGACACATCGCAGCACTAAACCTTATGAACTCCTAGACTCAACAAATGAGCTTTGAACGCATCACTAGGAAAAAGGTTTAGTCAAGGGAACCTAATCGCCTTGTTAGTCTACATATACCTTATGGCAATGCTTTTCGTCTCTATGGTAACAAGATACACAATCTACCTTCATAGCTGACATTGTTATGCAGTTTTGCTTCTTACTGCACCATGACATGGCTCTTCCACCAAAAGCGAAGGCAAGTCCTGAGGTTGACTTGGACTCATCTGGGTTACCATCGCAGTTGACCTTTAAGTATCCTTTCGACTTAGGGTCTCCCCTTGATAGCATAAGACTAAGTCAACAATACCATAAAGGTAGCGTTTGACTCTCTTGAGGGCTTGCCACTTAGCAAATCCTAGGTTACTTTGATAACAATATACCAAACCAACGGCAAAGCAAATGCCAGATCGTGCACATAACATGGCCTAAATTAAACTTCCTACGACACTAGCATAAGGATGTTGCTCATTGTCTCTATTCCATCATCTGCTTTAGGCTATTGATCAAGACTCAAGGCTAGACCCATCTCAACTGGAGTACCTAGGGATTCGGAATTATAAATTCAAAATTGTTCCAAGATCTTTTTGTTTATGCATCTTAGGATGGTTTTGAATTATTTTCACTACTAGAACATACCTAACTTCACCCATATCCTGCATCCCAAAGACATATGACAACCACTTTTTAGTAGTTTTGACCAACTCCAAGTTGTTCCCAACCAGCACTATGTCATCGTCATGCAAGGTAAGAAACACAATCCCCCTGTTAACCCTTCGACATACATACAATGGTCTTTGAAAACCATAGATAAGCCAAACTAAATTATGGCTCAATGGAATCTAAAATACCAAAATCTGAAAAATTGCTTAAGATCATATATGGATCTTTTAAGAAGACAAATCTTATCCTCTTGTCCCTTCTATGCAAAACCAATGGGTTAGTCCATATAGATCTCTTCCTCAAGATTGTCATTGATGAAAGCAGTCTTTACGTCCATTTTAAACAACTTAAAGTTCAAATCTGCAGCCAAAGCTAGGAGTAGTCAGGCCTGAACTTATTGATTAAACCATCTCCCGACGTTTTATCTTGAAAACTCATGAGTTTCCAATAGAGTTATGTCAGGGTAGAGGATCAACAAGTTGTCAAAAATTTTTCTTGCTAGTGAGTCCATCTCATAGCATCCAACCACTCTTTGTGATTTGGTAAAACAATCACCTCTTGATAAGAGGTAAGTTCCTCAACTTGCAAGGAAGTGCATAGGAATACATCATCTTCAACTTATAAATATCGTCGAGGAATATATTCTTTCATGCCCACTCATTGGGATCCTGGGACCTTCATTATCAGTCTGTCTAGGTGATAAATCCATCCCCCTTTCTCTAAGAGGTATGGGATCAAGAATCCTTCCCCCTTTGTCAAAGAGGTATGGGATCATGAGCACGAGGAGAAAATTACTGTCACTTTCCATTAGAGGTAGGATCCTAAAAGTGTGGACTAATTGCATGTTTAGGTAAGGGTGTTCATCGGTCCAAACCCGGACCGGACTGGGTTGGACCGAAGACCGAATAAGAGGGAAGTTACGGACCTTGGACCGGACCGAATAAGTCAAGGACCGGACCGAATTGTAAAGTTAGCAAATTTTTACAATATGAACATCTTATATTTATTTCAATATGAACAATTTCTACATATTTTCACCATGAAAAGCAAATCAATATTCTTGAATGTTTGAAAAATTATAAGTTGCAAAAGAAAATTAAAATTTAGTAAGTAAAAAATTGGTTTTTAAATTTTTTTATTCGGTCTTCGGTCCGGACCGATGGACCGGTGGACCAGACCAAAGACCGAATAAAAAAAAAATTGTGGACCGTGGACAAGACCGAATTCATTCGATTCGGTCCGGTCCGGTCCGGTCTAGGCCGGTCTTCGGTCCGGTCCGGGTTTGGACCGAATAATGAACACCCCTATGTTTAGGAATGAGAGATTAAATATAAACCTTATTTTCAGGCTGACTCTCCTCGACATTTGGTGATTGAGAACGAATCTCATTCTCCTAAACAGACAAAACTTCACCATTCATATCGAATAAGGAAGGTGTACCGTCCTCGATGACATAGTGAGAATATAAATCCTCTCCCTCACCAAGAGATGGTTGAAGGTCTTGTTGTAACTCATACAAATTGAAGTCCTTTTTAAATTTCACCAAAAGCTTGGGAACTTATCCGTAAGAAAATCAACACTACGGGAATTCATTTCACGAAGAAGATATTTATGACCAGAGTTGGATCGAAAAGTTCTAATATTTCGTTATAATTGAGTGCTACTTCCAATGTAAAGTATATTAACATATCAAGTACCAAATAGCGGTGAGATAATAGGTACACATACCTACATCACGAATATATCGCTCCATGATGTGCTTTCACATTCATGGGCCCGTAGATGTCTGGAGAGAATGAACACTAAGAGATTCGATGGGCTTGAAACCTTACTAAAAGACTTCAAGTTGCTTTGGTAGCTAAACTTAACTCACACATGGGCACCTTAACCCTAATGAGTCGGCCTTAAAAGACTATATTTAGCTAGTTTGATAAGTCTATCCTGACTTACTCATAGTCAAGTCGAGCTTGCCTAAAACAGAATTAAAAATGAGGTAAAGATGGAAGATGTCTTGTTTCGTCCAAAACATTGAAAACACCTTTCAATGTGACATGGCCAAACAAATTGCCATTGTGCACGATATTTAAGACATCTATATGAAAACTAAAAAAAAAACCAATCCAATTAATAAAAGACACAAGGGAACATTGCACCCCAGGTGCATAGAGAGCATCGTGAAGAAGCAATACATTCTCTTCACGGAGATATGTCTTTATTTCAAGGACATCTTCTCCACCATCGTTACCTAAAATAATAGTTTGTGAACCCACAGGGTAGCGATAAAAGTTCACAAAATTAGCGCAGTTCTGAACTATGTGCTTGATTATTACCGTGTCTACCATCCCCTAGGGATCATAGTTCGCAACTAATGCTAGGGAGGACACGTATTATTCAGGAGCAACAGTGAAAGAAGGTACTTTAATCGGCTCAGGACAATCCCGAGCGTAAGGTCCCTTATTTCCTCATTTACAGCATTTCACACATACATGTTGTGTACGCCTCTTTATTTC
This sequence comes from Selenicereus undatus, assembly GCA_017589665.1. Lineage (NCBI taxonomy): Eukaryota > Viridiplantae > Streptophyta > Magnoliopsida > Caryophyllales > Cactaceae > Selenicereus > Selenicereus undatus. The sequence goes on along the minus strand of JACYFF010031952.1, from coordinate 13,080,174 downwards.
CTTTAGCCCTTTTCCCTTTTGCAATACCAACTTTAGGTCCGGAATTTTAAGAGGAAATGAATCTGGACGAACCTGATATTAAGCTAATCTCATGTGTACTTAACAGTGAGATAACTTTCAATTCGCTCTCTTCACGATGCTTTTAATGTGTGACACAAACCAGATGATTGATTAATTTGTCAGTGATTTTGTTATCTTGAATGAGATTAAATTGGTACTTCACATTTTTTTTTGGTCGAAGAGAAATTTGAATAGGTGAAATTTCTAAATAAAGAAAGTTTCTTTTGGTCGATCTCCTCAATTCAAAAATCTATTACAGATTTGACCCAAGCCAAAATTGTTGCATAAAATAGCTAGATGCGGGAATCCTAGCTAGAGCATTGATTAGAGTTAAGTGTCAAGTGATATACTTCATTAAGTAGTTGAAAGTAGGCTAATTTAGATCAATTTTACAAGTAATTAATTCACCCAATATAGCATTTGGGAAACTTAGAAAAGATTTGAAGGTAATAGAAATTTCTTGAAAAGTTTCAGTGTAATATCTAATTTAAAAAAGAACATAGAAAATTCTGGTATATACCTAAAATATCTATGTTTTCACATATATACCATCTCACGACAACTACAAATAGGCATTATACGTGTGCGTTAGGTGTGGAGCAATAGGCTCCCATAAGAGGAGCTTGTCGTCCCCCACAATATTTGTTTCTGTCTTGTAATTTTTTCCAATTTCATCTCATGATAGCAAGTCTGATTTCAAAATCATTATTGGAGACCTGATTGTAATTAATCTCTCCTGGATTAATATTTATGTCTCTCTTTACGCCCGCATATGCTCAAGAAGGAAAAGAAAAACCCCATTTTGCTAGCTCTTGAAGTTAATAAAAGCAAACTAGAATACCCTCAAAAGTCAGGTCCCCCACAAAATTAAGGCGTAATTCAAGGTGTTTGGTTCGTTGAACTCCGGGTCGCTTAAAAAAATTAAATTTCTTAATGTTGATTAAGTTTTGGTTAACACTAATAAAGGACCAGCTTGCATCATGCAGCTGGCACGTACTTAGAGGAAAACAGATAAGAGGGAGGAGGAGAGAGACAGTATGTGAAGAGGGAAACAAGGAATGCAACTGTTTGGACTTAGGTTACATCAACCAAAGATCGACTTCAAACATCATTGGATATCTCATGTTTTTACATTTAACCAAAATTAATTATAAAGTAAAACACACTCCCCGATCAATTAGTCTAGGATTAATTAGCGTTGCATCCAAAAAAAGAAAAAAAAAACCTAGGATTAGTGTAATGGAAGAGCTGGCTTTTTAATTAATTAATTTCTAGTTGCAAATATTTGTGACAAAGCATGCATTAGAGATTAATGAACGAGGGTGTTGGTCCAAAATAGGGGTCAACTTTTCACAGTATTCCTACTTTTTGTCGTTGCTGATCATGTTCTGATAGAAAATTATGTCAATTATAGTAATTACCTATTAGCAAAAAGCCAATCAGCACTTGGTTGGGTCGGGAGAATATTGCTTTCTTCAGGGCTTTTCAGGTCTCCAACATGGGAACCTGAAAGCAATTAAAAAGTGATGAAGACCGAATAAAGCATTAACTGACTTGCTTGTATTTGATTATCTATTGTCATTTATATGCTATTTAAAATCTAAAATGGGTTAAGATAAATTCATCACATCAAGAACAAATTTTTCCACAAAATTGCTTCAATTATTGGCAAGTTTTAGGAAGACTGCCAAATAAATGGAGGACCTTTTTGAAGGATTCACATAGCGAAAATAGTTCACATACTGTAGAGAGGAGGATTATAGGGGAAGAAGAAAGAGTTTAGAGAGGATTAGGTTTTATGACCTTTTATAGTCATTTTCAAACATATTACAAATTATTTATAATTACTATTCTGTTGGACAACCGTTCAGCTAACTCAACAACTAATTCCTTAATTAATTCTCGACTGTTTCAACAAACTTTTCCCGCCCATTTGTGACTCCCATTTCCTTCACTTATATCAACTTTTTTTTAATAGAAAATGCATCTGTATCAAACCAAAAGAATAAGTGTCAGAATCATCTTAATCAACATGTAATGTTGAATTATTAGCATAATTAAATAATTATTTGAAATCAAGACTAGAGAAAGTCGGAAGATGGAGAAACAAGGGCGGCAGCTGTCGGGATGAACGTACACATTATCTATTTTAAAATTAATCATTAGTCCCAACATCCTTTAGTAATTATCGGAAAATGACTGCAATTTTTGGAGGGATCCCATAAATATGAGAATAAATAATTCAAAAGTTGAACATAATGAGGAGAATCTCTTCCATATCTCATGTGGATCTTTACTGATTACCCAATAAATAATTAACAATTAGGACAATCTGCAATTGATTAACCTAATTAAGTTGAGGTTGCAGGTCAAGTGGAGCACGAATCTCTCTTTAAATTAGGAAAATTCCAAGTACCACCCCACTCATTAATCCCCTTTTCTCTCTCTCCTTTTTATAGTATTGCCGTATTGGTACTCTCTGATTTGTTCATCCTTATCCCTAATACAATGCTTATCAACAACTGTCGAGCAAGCGTTGGAGGAATTGTGTGTGTTGGAGGCTTGCAGGTATGGGTTTCTGGTTTGGACTTGACATCTCCTTCTCTAGCCTATTAAGATCTGCTGGATACCCTGTGATAGGGGTCTTATGGGCTAGCCTGCTTACCCTTGTTAAAAAAAAAAAAATACTTATCAACAACTACCAACTAATTTAATCCTTATTCAAATAACTATACTATGTCTGTTTGTCTTAAAATAAACTGTAGACGGTAATTAATGGTGAGATTAACTATAAGAAAAAAGCGAGCAGGGATGAGCAACAAAAAGTTATAAATAGTTGTGCAAAGAAGAAGAAAGAGCTAGCAATAAATTTTGCTATTTATTTGTCTTTTGTTTCATACACAAAATTGTTCTTATTGAAGAATTTATTAAAATGAGAGAAATCTTTAATAAGATATTGGTTTAATATCTAATAGCAACATTTATGGATCAATTAGTAGGTATCTCTTTTCCCCGTCTTTTATCATTAGTCTTCTAGTAACTAGCTAGAATTAAATTATTGTTGGCAAATAAGAATCAAACTCTTTTAACATAAATTTTAACAATCTATATTTAACAGACTCGAAAAAAAATTAAATATTCCTTTAGAAAAAGTGTCAAACAATTTAAGCAAACTTATATTAATATCTCTCCTTCTAAAATTTTAAAAATTATGATTAGATAATTGAGATGGGCCCCCCCCCCCCCCGGCCAAGAACCTCCCATCTGATAAAACAAGCAAGTGGACGTAACTGCATGGCTCCAAAATTTTGGATAGGCTTGGGAATTGTACGTCGGAGTGGATCATAGTGCTAGGAACGATATTTGACAACCTTTATCACAAAAATTTATTGAAAATTTCTTATAAAAATCTTCGCAAACTCTTAAAATTATCTGCTGTGAACACCTATAAAAATAGATTGGCATTTATAAAATTCCAGAAAATTCAAAACAACCCCCTAAGCTTGATCCCTTATATAAATTTCCCAAATCCACACTGATTGTACGTACATGCATGAAAACGAGAGAGAGAGAGAGAGAGAGAGAGAGGGGTTTGAATGGTCTTGATTTAAAGTTATATAGCTCTCGATCATCAATCAATCTCAATCAGTACATGGTTGACGTTTTTTCAAAAACCCTCATGATCATGTTCGTGAGTTATCCTTCCAACCTCATCTGGTTCCAACTTTTCCACGTACTTTGGATGGTACCATTACTTCCATGTAGCTTGGATACTTTAGCTAGTGGTGGTTTTAGGGAAAGTATCAATGGAAACATAAGTTTGGATGTTCTCAGTTGGTGACTTATGCTTACGCTGTAGCAAATCGAGTCGACTTGTCAATTCTTTGAGTTCGGGTTAATTAAGTTTTGGTTTGGATTTGAGTCAAACTAAGATCAAATCAAGTCCGAATCAGCCCAAAAGCGTAGCAAGTGAACTCAAACCCAACAACGCTTAGCTTGACTCTGTTTGATTTGTCTTGTTTTAGTTCTTTTAGTTTAATTCATCCCTTAAGATGGGGCCCTTCCCCCAGACCCTATGTGAACGCGGTATGCTTGTGCACCGGGCTGCCCTTTTATGTGAAGAACATGAAATTATTATTAGTATCAAAAAAAATTTTATTCTATGTCTCATGTCTTGAATCTAATGCAAAAATTTAAATTTTAACCTTGATTGCAGTCTTAAATTTGAAAAGTTTTCTAGCAAAAACAAATAAAGAAAGAGTATTACCCCAGTCCGAACTCCGTTTTGAGTCATGCAATGTACAATAGTACTTGAGCCTAGACCTAAACTTTACAATCTCAGTGAGATTTAAGCCTAGTTAAGCCGAATCGACTAGGTTAAATTTGACTCGACTCAACCACACCCCTACTTAATTATGCTATGTAAGTTAGATCCAATGCAACTTTAAAGGCACGATGATTACAATATGGTTTCCTTTCACCAACTTAGACATTATATTTTTTTATTAACAAAATAATAAATATTTACTATTAAGATATTTTTGTGGACGGGTAACCATAACTACAATATGATTATATTAATTTCTAATAAAAAGTTGTGTGAGAGCATCATAGGTTTTGTCCTTGACCTCGAGGCTAGCTGTGGAGGACCCTTCGTCCTTTATCGAGAATGTGAAAAATAAGTATGTTCCAGACAACTATTTAAGTCTCTTTATTTCTCAGATTTTATAGTTGAAGTTGGCCTATAGGACTCTTACATTCTTACCATAATTAATTCTCAGTCTTTTTTCCTCCCTAATTAAGCCTTTAGTAGATTAAGGTTTTGTCCTTGTTTGCATTAAGCAACAATAAGTTTATCACTGATAGCTTCTTGCAAGTTCTTCTTTTTTTTTTTTTTTTAATAGTTGTTTATAACTACCTCTACAATTTTTTATAGCTTCTTACAATTTTTTGCAGTTCTTGCCACTCCTTACAACTCCTTACAATTTCTTACAACTTCTTACGTTTTCTAACAACTTGCCACTACTCCATATCGTGAAAAAGGATATGACCTAAATAATATCGGATTAAACGATATCGAAATACTTAACCATGCATTTGGCCATTTCATATATTTATAAATTGGACTAGTAAACGAAATTCCGTATGGAAGGAGAGGCCAGGCAAGAGAATTATACATTGGCTATGAATCTTAGCAATTTTGCTGTGCCAAGTGAAAGACACAGAGAGAAGGTTGTGGTTTAATTAAGGCTTGAAGGTGACTAATCATCCAAAAAAAAGGGTTGAAGGTGACTAAACAAAGAGACTTTTACAGATGTCTTAACCCCCTCTTGGATACAAGTACATGGGGGGCAATAATCCTCTCATTTTATCAATCCATGTGTGTACCCTTTTCTTGTCCAATTCCCATTCTCCAGAACAGACGAAATACAAGTTGCATCTTTGGCCTTTTTTTTTATTTAAAAAAAAAAAGAAAGGCTTTTGACATATCAAGGTGTGTAAGTGCCGATTATTCTTGCCTACCAGTCAACATACTCTTCCACGTAAAATCGGTCTCTTAAACAGTCTTACTAACCATGATTTGGCAACCTTTAATTTGTCACCAATAGTCATCCTTCTCGTCGGAGGGTGGTTTTTTGGTTTTTTTCTATTTTTTTATTTTTTTTTACATTGAAACCATTTTTATAGGTTTTTTTTCATGTACTACTCTTCAGATTTTCAATATTAATTTTTTCAACTCTAATATTTTTCACTTAAATTTTCACCACCCCTAATTGTGGATGTATGTTTTATATAAATAAAGTAGTATCGAATTGTCTCAACTACCCCCTTTCTTAAGTGGTTGGAGGTTTAGTACGTACATTGAAAATTGCTTGAGTGAATAAGAGAAAATCTCAAAAAGAGCAGGGAGATACGATCAGAATTAGGATAAATTTGAGTAAAAAAGTATTTTTAGTGAGAGAGTGTGTAAAAGATGACCTAATCCCCATCATTTCATCATGCTAAAGGCACAAAATTACAGTTATACAGACAACAATATTAAAGTATGGCAAAATGGTCACTTAATATCATTTTTTTTTTCAAACTCTGGCCGGAATATCACTTAAATTCAACACTACTGAAAACTTAGATGTGGCCAAAATTAAGTAGAAAATGTTGAAGTTGAAAAAAATTAATGTCGAAAACCTAAAGAGTGCTAAGTGCAAAACACCCCAACTTTTATCTTTACTTGCCAACTAATTGTACATTTAATATATTTTCGACACCACTTAAAAATTAATGTCGAAAATCTAAAGGGTACTAAGTACATATAATATAGATACTATTAGGATTAAGCATAAAAATTAGGTACCCGGTTCCGGGCATGGATCTGGTTCGGACCCGCTAGGTCCATAGCCAGACCCGGTTGAACTGGGTCCAAGACTAGTTCCAAAATCCTGGAATCGGTTGCAATTGGGTACTGAGCCGGGTCTTAAAAACTTGGAACCGGAACCGGGTCCGTTACCTGGTTAACTGGTCCAATCATTTTTTCTTTATTTAAAAAAATGTCTGAGTTACCCGATTACCCGTTGACATCGTGTGTTGTTCGTCCGATGCCGCCATAATTTTCAGTTATATATTGACATTGCTAAATATTTTTGTTAATGTATAATACTATGAGAAAATGGTATTTTTTTAATGCTTGGATGAAATGAAATGCTATTTATTAGCCAACCGATTGGACTTTAATGCATGTTAGATGTCTAGTTGCTACTAAATTAAATTTAATTTTGAATGATTGATTAGTTAGCGTATTTGGTGTATTGGTTCTCTTACAAAGTCACAACCACAATGCAAAAATTTTACTGAAATAAAAAAAACAAAATAAGAAAAAATTAGGAATCGGATATCAGATTCTGAACCTAGTCTGAACATGTTCCGGTATCAGTTTCAAAAATTTTGGACCCGATTTCAACCGAAATTGAGTCTAAATTTTTGAACCTAGTTTCAATCGAAGTCAAAACCAATTCTATAAAAATGAACTAAATATTCGATCCTGCTCAACGCCAGATACTATCATTTTGAAGACCAAGCAGAAAGGACGGTGTCATAGCTGCATCATCTGTTGAAGTGTAAGACGTTGTAGCTAGCTAGCTTTTTAGCTACTTGTGTAGCGTTGTTTTGGATTTTGTTGTTGCGTTGGACGTTTGTGCTTTAATTGGTGATAGGAATGGTTAACGAGATTTGTTTTAATCATAAAAATGAGTACTCTGTATCAGAGGGGAAAACAAAGAAAAAATGGAGTATAAATCATAAATTCGAAAGATAACCAATTATCATTCCGACAGGCCTTTAAATTTCCACTAATTCGTATTTCAGAATGGCGCTCTTCGTAATTACAAGGCAAACACAAAAGACAGGGCAGGGAATCAAGTAGTACATTTTCAAGTTGGTCCTGTAGTTGATTAATTAGAAGCCAGAAGGGGCACGCACCTACCTAGTAGGCCTAGGAAGATCAAAACAAAGGTGTCTTTCATTCATTGCAAAAGCTTTGTCGCATAAAACAGTTTTTTTTTTTTTTTTTTGGGGGGGGGGGGGGGGGGGCGGCTTAAATCATTTTAAGTAATCAAATATTAAAGTGCTTGTTAAAAGACTTTTTTTGAAATAGTTTGAATTTAAATGACTCTTTTTTGAAAGACTGTTTTGAATAACTTATTTTAAATACTCTGTTTTGTAGAAACGATCTAATTTTTCAAAATTTTGAAAATATTATAAAGAGATTATAAAAAAACCGTCGAAGATTCGATAATTAGAAGGGTTTTTCAACGGAATTTCCAATGGATTCCATCGGAAAAGGGTCATAAATTTCATTGTCGGGGAACTATTAGGCCTGTATATGAAAAATTCATCAAAAATGGTTGATCTCATTGAAAATTCAGTCGGAAATTGGTGAATCTGACGGAAATAACATACATTTTTAAGTGCTATTAAGTCTTATGGTACTTAAAACAGTAACATTGAAAATAATTTGTGATATGATCAACTTAATGACATAGTTATTTGTACACATGACATAAGTTTACTTATTGTTGAAAAGATACTTAGATGAACAATAAATAAAATATACATTCAATTGAATAGTAGATTAGAGATATGGACATACGTAGAGTTTCACCAAAAGTATTTTTCATAAACATCTCAATTAATTTACTAATAACTTTAAAAAAAAAAATAGTTGACTCTAATAGCTAATGTAAACAAATGATTCTCACAGTTAACAACTAACAGTTGGTTGTTGAACAGGGCCAAAGACATATGAAAGCTCAAATGATAGCAACATAAGGTGATTTTTTAATCAAAATGTAAGCGAATTTGTCCCTTTAAATAAAGATTCTATTTAAATTATCGCCATAAAGGATATAAAAAGTTTTCTAATATAGGACCAACTTTGATACAACGATTCAATGGATAGGAAGTCTGAACTTTGCAATTCGATTTGCTACACGATTTCTTTGCCTACATATATTACTAATTGTAACCCTTGTACATGATTGAAGACCAATTAATATGTCCTCAATAAGACTTTGAATTTTCCATTCTGTTTCGATCTTCTGTAAGGTGGTTGTTTAAGTACTTTGTTATTTGCTTCAATATGAAATTTAAGCTTGATGAAGCCTTTGCCAATCACACTAATGCTACCCTAGGTTTAGGGACGCTATTTGAACAAATGTTGCATTCTATCTTTGAATGATGAAGTCTATGCTGCCCCTAGTGATGATTTGGATCCGTGAAAGTTAAGCTTGATGGATCTCCCAAGCTACCAAGCAAATGAGCGTGTCACCTTTGATTAGTTTGTGTTGTGGCAGGTTTAGAATGTTGAAAAGTTTGTGTGAGTTTGTCTTACGAGCTATTCTGCATTAGCTTTCTTCACTTACATTAAAGCATAGATCGTACCGTAAATTTCTTTTTGAAAGACAGTCCATTATTGACATATACTGCAGAGTAAACCAGCAATTCTACTACCGGCCATAGCTCGACTGGACACGGACCATGCGTCTTAAATGTGAGAGAAATTGAATGCACGAGTATAACAAGGAATGGATCAATCAACACGTGTCCATGTATGGTGGGATGCCAGCTTCCAAACTTTTCTTGCAAAAGTGATCATTGAGAAATAAATAGTTGCCAGCTTCTATTTATGCTCTGTATAGAGGGTCAAAGTGGGTCCAAATTAAGTCCTCTTTTGAGCTGGACTTTTGCAGCAGGCAACGAGCTATGACATAATTCTTAAAAATAAACTTTCGACTTTACACATAATATCAAGGCTTCATATACTTTTACGTTCCCAACTTTATGACATAATCCTTTTATTATAATAGTTATTGGCTGGCTTAGTAAGACTTGAGTACTGATCTTGGAGTGTAATTAGTCAAAAGTGACCAAAAAAACTGTTAGTTTTTTTTTTTTGAGATGATCCAAAAAAAAATAATACTGAGTTATAATGAAGAGCTTGTTTCTTCCGCCCCCCCTAAATTGGAAAATAGTATATTGGGTTAACATGGATACAATGTGACTTAGTTGTGTGAAAAATCTTATAATAAAAATAAGAGAATTTTAAGGATAAAAATTAAAATAAATTAATAAAATTTAATCAGTATATTTCTAGTATAATTTTCGTTAATAACACAAATATAATTTTGATTCTTTAGTTAGCAAAACTGTAAGTAATGAATAGCGTTCTAAAGTTAGATAAGTAATATATATATAAGTAATGATGTGTTTTTAAACGTTAGAAAAACCACAATATAATAAGAGCAACATGCTGAGAAAAAAGTGAATATAATTGCCAATTGGTACCCTTACTTTGAAATTTAGGTTTTTTTTTTGTGAAATTTACTTTATATATGAAAACAAAAGGAATATAATACAAAGACATACTCAGCATGTTATCCTATATGGGTTTTCTTCAATGTCTCATGTTGAAGTACAAATTGGCAATTTATACGGTAAGCTTAAGAATACAAATTATCATGACTCATAGCATTGGTAAAAAATCATCTGAGTTGATCACCCGAATTTATCCTATGTAAAAAACGGTCAGGTTACAATTTTTTTTGTCCAAATTTAAAATTCAGACAATTAGTCATGTTCAAATTGGAATCTGGGTCAGGTTCCAATTTGACAATTCGAGTCCAAAATATCTGAATTTTATGGTATATCCGGCTTCAGACAAATTTGGATGTTTGGACAATCGGGTTCATGTATAATTTTGATTTAAAATCTCCTAAATTTTCAGTCAAAATATCGGACTATCGGTATTAGGGTTCGAGTTCGATCATATACATAATTTTGGTCAAAATTTTAAAACTACAAATAAAAAATTCGGACATTCGGATTCAGACATAAGACATTTTGGTCCAGGTCTAATTAAGTCTGATCAGGATGTCCGAATTTGCAATTGGGACAGATTTCAGGTATGGTATTTTTATCCAAATGTCCGAATTGATTGAGCATGCATTTTTGCCAGTCCTAATGAGCCAAATGACATATATTCTCTCTATGTATTTGTCAACTAAGAAAGTTTATATATATATATATATATATATATATATATATATATATATATATATGTATGTGTGTGTGTGTGTGTATTTGATAATTGGTAAAACATGTAAAAATTGGCTTATGAGAGTAACAAAAATTTGGCTATGTTTGTGTCAGGGGCGGAGCTAGGATTCAAAGTAAAGGGGCGAGATTAATAATAAACATGACGTAAACTTTAATAGTTTTAAAATGAAATATGTACCTAATACAAGTAGAAAGTTGTCCTCGATAAGATCTCACGTTTTGAAAGTAAAGCATGATATTGTCGTTTGACATACTTTTAAAAAGATTCAAAAAAAAAATTACACATAAAGTAACAAGAGGAGTCGAACCTATGACCTCCAAAATGGAGTAACAAGCAACTAACTAGTTTGCTATGTACTCCTTTGTAAAGTATCTAAGAACTAATTAATACAGATTTATTTTTTATTTCCACCATAATATCCCACATTTAACTTTTTTTCTCCAAAAAGTTAGGGATCAATTGACCCCCCTTGCCTCTCAGTGGCTCCGCCATTGGTTTGTGTATATTATGAAAAATTAATATTCTTAATGTTACAAAAATTGTTAAAGAAGCATAAATTAGGCTGTAATTACACATCAATTTTTAAAGAAAAGAAAAACTCATTGATTTCATTAGTTTAGAGGTTTGGTTATTAACTGGTTCTAGTTAACCACTAAATCGAACCTACAAACCGATACCGATACCGATTCCGATTCATATTTTCCCATATACTGAAAAATGCAATTAATCAATTTAAAGCTAACTGAATTGAACTAAATCCAACTAGGGACACTCCTAGCTAGCTATCAATGAGAATGATTCGTTACATCTAATTATTTTGATTATTATTTAAGAAAGAGTCTACGGTTCGGCAAAACTTATCATGTACAAATCAACTAAATTGAGTATGTACCATTCATTTTCTGAAACCTCTTTGCATGTTGACCTGTGAGGCAAAAAGAAGGAGAAAGAAAGGGGGTGAGATGGGGGGATAGCTGCACCAGTTGACTCACGGCTCACAGCTCGCAAGGAAGCTCGATTGGGGCCATGAGCCGACTCCCGGGTCTTTTTTCCTTTTTTTTGTTTTTTAAATACTTTTAATTAGTTTTTTTTATTCTAAAAGTAAATTTGTGTGTTATAGAATGAGTCTATGGGTATTATTTTATTTGATGAGCCAAAATGATAACTTTGCATTGGAGAGAGAGAGGATTGTGAACCAAACAATTGGTTACAAGCTGATGTGGTGAAGGTAGACCCCCTAGTAAGCCAAAAAATTGGCTCATCGCTAAAAATGCTCTAAACGTAACCAAAGTAAACCTTTACTTGTAGATGCATATTCTATTTTCTTGGGAGTATTTTATGACACCCATTCCTAACTTACTTGATCGGTACTTCAAAAATTTTAATTAGTTTGCGTTCTAATCACACATTTCCTCTAAAATAGAGGGGATACAAATTTCTTTTTAAAAAGTGAAACATTTAAGAATATCACTATGATAGCTATAGAAAATAAAATAGAATCATATAGATAAGAGAGATAAATGACAAAAATGTGAAAGAAAACTAGAGGCACAATATAAAATTAAAGATCAGAGATAATTGAGGATAGCTAGACACTAGAGGTGCATCATCCATGCATGATAAATGCATACCGTTGGCAAAAATAATCACAATCCATTTACCGTGTTCTTTTTAATTAGCTGCAAGGCAAACAGTTGTAAGTTGTAAGAAGTTATAAAAAGATATAACAAACTGTAAGAAAATGTACGTAGAAAATTGTAAGAAGGGTTGTAAGTGTCGAAAGAAGATAAAATGTGTCGTGAAAAGTTATAAAGAGCTATAACCCTTAAGCTTAACCCTCCTTAAAGTAAAAAATAACAGAGCCTTGAATGATAAGTTGTTTATTTATTTTTTCAACACATCATTTGTACAATCTCTATTTTCTAGTTGGAGGTCTTCCTTCATAAGCTCAGGTTATCTTCACTTTTATTAAGAGTGTGTTTGGTAGGGGGAAAAATTATTTTTTCGAAAAATGATTTTCTCATTTTATGTCGTTTGGTCAAATAAGGAGGGGAAAATTATTTTCAGGGGAAAATCATTTTATCCCATTTGAAGGAAATTGTTTTCCCTTGGAAAAGTAGGGGAAAAGATTTTCCAATCCCAATTTTCGTTGCCCAATTTTATCCCTCATTTTATTTTCTTTTAATTGTGCCTAGAATCACTCTATTTTCATTATCATTTTGTCTCTCATTCTTCCCATCTTCTTCATGTTTATCATGATTTCCATCGTTAATCTCTGTAATTATTTATTGAGTTTTCTGATCTTGTTCCAGTTGTCCTTTTGAAGAACTTCGCAATCTAAGACACCCATCGTCTCACTATTTATCATTTTCTTTAATATGGATTTAATATTACTCAAAGTCAACTGGGTAATCCTTAGGAATAGTGAAAAAATTGAGATTCATTAATGTTGACTCTCTCTTTTGCTGAGTTTGTTACTGGGTATATTTTTTACTGATGTTTTGGGTTTGATTTTGAAGAGGACAGAGAAACAGAATTCGTTGGTTAGGTCGGGTCAGAGTAGTGAGCAGGGAAGGGGGTTGATAGTAAAAAGAAATGAAATGGGGAAGGGGGGGTTCATTCTATCAAATAGCAAAAAATGAAGTGGAAAGAAAATGATTTTCCATTCTACCAAACAGTTAAAAATGTAAGTGGAAAATTATTTTCTTGGAAAAATATTTTTCATAGAAAATGATTTTATGAGAAAATGATTTTCCCCCCTACCAAACACACCCTAAGTCTTTCCGATTTTTTGAAACTCCTTTCTAAGTTTTGTTTTTTCTCCTTCTAGCTTCTTTCAATTTAGCAGCTTTTTTTATAACTTCTTTGAACTCTTTTCAATCCTTTCCCATTTCTTTTAACTCCACTTTTTCTAACCTTTTCCAACTCATTTGAGTTTCTTTCATTGTTTTGAGTTTCTTCCAACTTCATTCCACTTCCAACTAAAAAAACAAGATACAACACATCAAAATGTCAACAGTAATCTTAAAAAAGAATTGTTACTCATTTCGAGGATATCCATTAAAATCAGTGACGCACCTCATTCGACGCCCATTCATGAATGCAAATGAGATAGGGTGCAACTTGCCCGCCATAATTGGATTATTAATTGTATTGATTAAAAAAATAGTTGGGTTATTATAAAAGAAGGGAGGAATTTCAGAAATAGAAACCAAAGTAAGCAAAATCAAATGCAAAAAAAAGTTTAAAATAAGATAAATTAACAAAAGATACCAAAAATGAAACCATCTTATCTTAAGAAATGGGAAGTTTTGGGGATCTCAAACTCTGACCATCCCTCTCTCTTTATCTCTGTGCTTTTGTTCCCAACTTTTTCAGCCATTTGCCTAAAGGACGAGTGGCTCGAGATGGGTTGAGTGGAAGTTAATTAAGATGTTTTAGTAATAGCTTTAATTGGATTAGCATAAACAGTAGTAGTTTAGCTCTTGTGTCATGCATGTAAGATAAGGCTGATAAAAATGTACACAGATGAGTGGGTTAAACCTATTATTTCATTTGTTATATATATACTGTCTTTCCTATTCACGTATGTAATATCTCTCCTAAGTTCTTCTCAATTTAAACTGTGAAGGAGAGTTATGCTTTCATTTATCATGATTAGGAAAGACAACTGGTTGGATTTAGATCGGATGTATAAACATCTAAATCTGATCTACAAATTTAGAAATTGGGCTCAGACAAATTGGATTATCGGATGCTCTATTCAAAACTGATTGAATTCGGATCAGATTAAACCTTATATAATCAGATCCATTCCAATTATAGAGTTTCACTTAACATTTGCACAATTCTTCTTCCAAGCCTTATTTTTGCTTACTTGTAAATTCAATGTCAAATATATTTTCAGCATATATCAACCACTATTCCATATTAAAACATTTCAATGTGCTAAGTAAGATGGTGTTGGGAAAAGAGAATGTAAAATCACTCAAGAGAGAAAAGGATGAACAATGGTAGCACAACTTAGAACGAAAGGAGAAAAACAACTCTTGTTGACAGAGATATATGAGAGATTGAGAAGGGAGAGGAAGAGCGTCAAGAGGAGACACATGTATGTCATATTGCTTACAAAGCGTAGATCTTATGTGTATGTTTGGGGATTACAGTATTAGGATTTTTCTAAATTAAAACAAATAAAATTGCTAAAAAAAAGTAACTAGATTAGATGGTAATCAGATCGGATAGATCTTCCTCCAAATTCGATCCAATCATTTTCGAATTTGGATTTTTTTTATCATATTCTTATTTTTTAGATTTGAAATTGGATAATTTTGCCTTGAATTGAATCGAACTGCTATCCCTAATCGTAATTGATAGTACCGTACCACTTTACCTAAAATACGTCGGCATAATGCATAGATAACATAAAGTGCAACGTATGCGACAAGATAAAAGTATAATGCTTGATATGTTCCATTAAATCTTATTTGCATTTACGTTCCAATATCATAATTCATCTTATCATTTTGTAATCCGAGTAGAACAATTTACAAATCGAAAATGAGGTACATTGTTTCCTTAAATAGGGAGCAAGCAAGCATGCCCAAGAGCATTTGACAAAGTGGGTTTCCACTATTATTGGAAGTAGCATTCTTTGGGGGTTGCATATAGGGCATGATCATACTAGGTCAAGTATATTTAACTAATCCATAGGCAAATTTTAGTTGAAGTGGAGTTATTTTTATGTTGGGAGTGGAATTATCTTATATTATTCAAATTGAGAGGATATATAATCTAAGATAGCAACAAAAGTCTTTAGAAGTAGTTCCAAAAACTTAAATTTGCATATCATTTATATTGATATTTCTTTCATCATTGTAAGTATAACAAGAGATGAAATAGAAGGAAAGAAATTTTCACCCTTTTCTTGTTGCAACGCTAAACCTAACCATCAAACCAACTGCAATCAATGATAACCTACGTACTTCAACACATAAAAATAACTCGTAGTGTAACTGAGACTCCAAATTAATATGAACACTTAAATTTGATCCATCAAACATCCCTATCAACTTCTAAAATTCTCAAAAAGGGATCTTATAGCTTGTGCTCAACCAATTTTATTGCTTTCATGTTCTTACTTATCTCACCTACGTCAATCTTTGGAACTCCCTATACACACACACACACACACACACATATATATATACACATATATAT
>JACYFF010031952.1:13031306-13063885 GCA_017589665.1 Selenicereus undatus | reverse complement strand
AAGTTAGTGTAGTTGGACCCTTTTTTTTGGGAGGAGGGGGGTAACTTGGATTGATGTAGTTGATAAATAATAACATAACCTTCTACATGTTCACAAATATTAAATGTTTATTATGAGGTCTAATTAGCTAAGTATGATAATACATGTATCCGCAGTTTTAATTCTTCTTATGTTTATGTCACATATTTTCTGAATGTAATCTACAATAAATTTTCGTAAAGAAAACCCAGTAAATACTAATTTGCTTTACTAAGGTTCATAACAATCTCTTTAAACCAGACTTCTTTTCTTTTTTCCTAAATGCCAAAATACTTATATATGGTACAAATTACGTATCTTTTTTCCTCTTCATTCATCTCCTGAATAAATGGGATTAATAAGAATTTTATTAAATGCTTGCAATTACAGGTCAAAATAAAAATTTGGTTTGCTGATGAAAACTTTGGAGCTTGATGTGCTATAGGCTTAAATAGGTAGAGGTGGTTATCGCCAATATAGCAATGTTGATGGTTTATTCTACAGAAAAAAATACTTTGCACACACGCACACACACACATGCAGGTACATTTTCAAGACAATTTGGAAATAACAAATAATTTTTTTGTGAAGGTTATAGAGAATCGACATTAATAATAATGTGAAGGTTATAAAAAAATGCCTCAATGGAAAAAAAAAGGAGTGATAATGTTTTCACTACTTGTCCAAATTCTTTTGAGTTGGACTAAAATCTTCATTATTTTTTTATACTAACTTATCGATGTTGCCCCAACAATTATTCAATGATACTTTCAAAGTACCATTTGCTTATGCAAAATTTAATCTTGAAGCAACGCGCACGTCTTAGCTAGTATGATTATGGGAGTGTTTAGCAAACAGCTTTTTGAAGAGTTTTTTGCCGAAAAGAGTTTTTTTGATCAAAATTAGCTTTTTGATAAATAGAAAAGTTAATTTAGGTGTTTGATGAAATAGCTTTTTAGAAGAGTTTTTTGGGTCCAAAAAGCTCATTTGAAAAAGTTAATTCCATGAGCCTTTTGGAAGAACTTGTTGAAGAATTAGCTTTTTGTCTCACAACGTTATTAGAAACAGCTAATTTTACCAAACAGTTTTTCGACAAACAGCTAATACAAACAACTAATGCAAATAATTAACAGCTAATACAAACAGCTAATAACTATTTGTCAAACAGAGTCAATATATTTCTATGAAAACCTTCACGATCATTCAAAGTTGTCCATTTATTTCGTTCGTTAAACAAATTTGGTCGAATTCATTGGGCAATTGTGTCGCACATGTGACGTAAATTACGGTTGTTCGCATTTCCAAACTTCAACATGCTTATGACTTTTTGTTATCTTGTTGGGTGTTATTATGTCTTTTTGGTTTGTTGTTGATTTTTACCAAAATTTTATACTTTCACCGATCTAGAGAAATGGTCATGCATTAATAAAGAATATTTTTGAGATGATATCATTTACACCGAGATCTGATCACCGGGTTGGGAACTTGGAATCTCTTCTGATTTGTTTCGACCTAACTTTAAAAAATGAAGGTCAGGATTGCTTTTTTTTGGGGGGGGGGGTCTCCGATTTACTCCAATCATCAAACTAAGAGTATCTAACTATAATGAGGGTTGGGCTTGAGTATAGTTTTTAACCTTCTAACCTGAATTCCCGACCCTCACTTTTTAAAGAAATTAAAATTTGAAATCAAAACAAAATACTTCGGGTTTGATTTGTTCAAAGCCTTTTGACTTTGTACTTTCTCACCTCCTCTTAGCCTACCCCCTCACTCACCTCTCCAAATCCATCAACTCTTAACCTTCTCAAGCTTCCTTTCTAATGTTTTGTTGAACTAATAATTTTAATCACTAAATTAGCCAGGCATTATAATGTTTGTAATGTTCCACACTGTATTATCGCTTGACCTTCTGTTAATAGAATGTTTAGTATTGAACCTTAGAATAAAAATGTAACTTAATTAGAGAAAATCTTATTTTTCAAATAAGGAAGGTTCGAGAGTCCGGTCTGATTTCAGAGTTCCTGCAGGGTTTGGATTAGGATCACGTGGGTCGAGAAAACCTGCCTGCCAATCCTCATGAGCGGACTCTCAACCACTCCAACCCTCAATTTGGTCAAGTTTTATTCTCCTTTTGCCTAAAAAGGACGCATTATATCATTTAATGCACCCTCTTCAACTAATTTTGAAGAGCACGAACAATTTTAGTGCTAGTAAAAAGCAAGATATGACTTTTTTTTTTGAAGCCCTTCTAAAAGAAAAAAATAGACTATCGTTTTAGGATGCAGGAAGAAACTTATTACTGTGGCATTTGGAAGTGTCTTAAGCATTCTTGACTACATTTCTCATGTCTTCATTTTTGGGGGGGGGGGGGGGGTTGGCTTTGGTGCATTTCTTATGCGTTGATCATGGCATTTAAAGATCGATTTCA
This sequence comes from Selenicereus undatus, assembly GCA_017589665.1. Classification (NCBI taxonomy): domain Eukaryota; kingdom Viridiplantae; phylum Streptophyta; class Magnoliopsida; order Caryophyllales; family Cactaceae; genus Selenicereus; species Selenicereus undatus. The sequence continues at coordinate 13,061,439 of JACYFF010031952.1, read as the reverse complement.
AGCTTGAGTTTGGAACATACATATATATAGTACTATGCACACATTGCATTTGTATTTTGAACAAATTCCTTGACATATGACATATAATATAATGATAATAATTATATAATGTGTGTGTATTATACATATTGAATGTACACTAATGTCCGCATTAATGTTATTATGCAACTTTCCACAGTATGAAAATCTAAACCTAGCGAGTTATAATAGCTTCTTAAACATGGCATGGATCGCAAAATTTGTTATTCATTTGAAGGTTAATTTACTTGATATATCTATTAAAAAATCCTCATTTTTCAATGGAATTTACAACCGAAAATATTGATTTTTCAATGGACCACCGACGTTGAAATTCATTAGTTTGTCGGAAAATTTTCCAACGGACTGCAATTTCATCAGAAATTCTAACGAAAATTCTGTAGAAAAATTAATTTTTTATTTTTTAAACAATTTTTAATGAAGTTGGATGGAAATCCATTGAAAATTTGAAATTTTAGACAATTAATATCTACAAAATCAAATTATTGGCAAATGAACTAGATTTTGCAATAACTTTATTTTCACAATAAATACTACTTAACAAACAAAATATTTACCTTATTATTACAAAGTACTACCACATATAATCATAATTCATTTGCACCAAATTAAGAAACAACAAACTAATTAATATAAACGCTAACGTTGACAATGACAATATCATACTCCTTAGTTTAACAGATACTCTGTAATCAGTTGTAACTATTTGAAATGAAAAAAAATAGGAAGAAACTACAAATTGAGAAAAAAAAGAGGCCGCAACAGTAGTAAGGTGACTCCGACGGTGATCTTGGGCGAAAACGAGGGGTAGGTAGCAAAAAATTATAAATGGGTACCTCCTGTTTTATGTAAACTATTTTTAGGACCCCTTAATTTGATAATATATTTTGAAGTGCCTATACTATTGTAGAAACTATTTTTTAGTGCATTTCCGAGGAGATGACTCATCTAAATTGGAAAATTACTTTGATGCCCTTATGTTTGGAGGTTGGGGTTTACGAATTACACCCACCATTTTGAACCCCCGCGAAACCCAGAAACCCCAATTTCTAATTCTCTCTCTTGCTCTCTGCATCTTCTCCAAATCTTGTGCTAAGTTCTAGTGGCCTGTTGGTGATGAGAAGGTGAAGATCGTCGCCATTGGTGAACAAGAGTTCCAGTTGGCTGCATTTTGTGGAGCTAAGAAAATCATACAACCATGGTGCGTGATTTTCCTTTCGTGCATGTCTTGTTTGGTGTTGTGCTGATCTTGTTCGACACTTTTCTGAAATTGTGGTATGTTTTTTGTTGTCAATGTAGTGATGGGTGAAGTTGAGTATGATGTTGGTTGGATTCTAATTTGTTGAAGGGGTAAATGATTTCTAGGGTTTGAAAGGGTTTCATGAATTTAAGTTATACCTAGAAATTAGAGTGTCTCGTGGACTGGTGAATTGTGGGTGTAAAAATATAATTTGAATTTTTTTTTTATTTTGATCCTTGTTTGTTAGTTGGTGTTTTAGTGTGGTCGTGTGAAGTAGCACTCTGTTTAAGTGCAAAGTTATTGAGGCAGTTGTTGCATATGATTCCATGGTGCATCTGAGTATGAATGTTCAAACATCAGCTCATAAGTAACATTTTCTGTGATTCCATGGTGCATATGAGTGTGAATATAGGGTGTCAACTATGTGTGTTGCACACTCTGTTTGTTAGTTGGGTGTTAAATGTTCTAAAGGGATTATTGTGATCTTGTTTAAACAGGTAAATAAAAATTTAGTGGTTCATTACAAGGATAGAATGCTTACCATATTTGATGTGAATTTAGACAAGTACCAGACCATTGATCTGTTTAGGGATGTGAAGGTATTAGCTGTGGAACAGGGGGTAGCATTTCCCATGTATGCTGGATTTAAGTGTCATCCACCTAGGAGAGAGAATCAGAGGTGGCCACTTAATTCTGATAACGATTGGGTTATGTTAGTTCATCAGTGGGAGTCGTTAAAGGGTTTTGTGATCCCTATTTATATAGTTGATTTGCATGAGCCTAGTCAGCTGCAAATAGTGGTTGAAAGTTTGGACAGTTTACAAAAGACAAAAGAAAAAGGGATTGTGAAAACCCCTTGTGAACCAACAGTTGAGCCCTCTTTGAATGAAGCTAGGATATGGGCTGATAATTTGATTGTAACCCCATCATCTATATACATGAGAAACCCAAATGCATCCGGACAAGTCCAACCTAAGTTAAAAGCTAGTTCTCAGTCAATAAAACCACCTTCCACATCTGGGGGGTAGAAATTAAAGATAAAGAGACCCCTTCCCAGGGTTGCAAAAGAAAAAGGCCTCATATGTCAGTTTCAACAACTCATCAGTGATGGAGAACACCATACCCAACCAAATGCTTCTCCTTCCCCATTACAGCCTCTAGAGTAAAACTGTTTTGAAGTTATGAACAATCCTCGAAGACCAACCACAAGGTCTCAAACCAGTCCATCAACCACAGCACCTGTCCCCACTACACCTTCTTCCTCAACACAACCTGTTGAAGGTCTATCCTAGTTGCTGCTAAGTCCCAAAAGACCCTTGACAAGGTCTCAAACCAGTCCATCAACAATAGCACCTGTCCCCACTACACCTTCTTCCTCAACACAACCTGTTGAAGGTCTATCCTAGTTGCTGCTAAGTCCCCACTACACCTTCCTCATCCCAACCTACTGAAAATCTATCCCAGTTGGTGATAACCCCAAAAGACCTTTAACAAGGTCTCAAACAAGCCCAATTGTAGCTAAGTCCTAAAAGACCCTTGAGAAGAGGCAATCTAAACCTTCTTCTATCAGAACCGCAAGAAGAAAGGAGAGTGTAGCTGAGCCCTTAAATGTTAGTCAATCACAAACATTCATCTACTTAGAGCAAGATTTGTCAATAGTAAGGATTGACTTAGATGAATCATAGGATTTTGATGTGTTACATTTGGATCAGCCACAAATTCCTGAGTTAGATGTGTTTGACAGTGATGTTGATCAGAATGTGGAGGAGCCAGTAGAGAAAGATTTGGAGTACGATAGTGAGGATAGTGGCTTCACAGGAGATGAACAAGAGGAGTCCGATGAAGTATCATTAGATGAGGAGTCATATGAGAATGGGGTGCTTGATAAGTTGGATTTGGAGGTTGAAACAGAGCAACGGATGACATTAGGTCATGAGGATGCAGATGGTAATGAGGGTCATCTGATTGTAAGTAAGATGGCAAAAGTTTTTAAACAAGGGAGGTTGTGGAGCAGGAATAAAGATGAGAATGTGAGTTTGAAAGAAGGTGACATATTTACATGTAAGGATGACCTCCTAGTAGTTATGAAGGACTACTGTGTGCAGCAAGGAATTTGTTTGAGGAAGCTTAGGAATGATAGGAGGAGGTACACCAAAAAATGTGCAAATGTGGACTACACACGGAGAATACATGCATCTGTGCTTGTTGACGAGAGTACATGGATGATTAGGAGATAATTCAGGGAAGCACATCTGTGGTAGGACCGAAGCTAACAAAAGTGCTAGTTCAAGGTGGGTTGCAACCCACCTTCTGTCATATTATAGAGCAAATCCAAATGCTGTTGTTGAGAATATGGAGGACTTCATCATGACAAAGTATGGGGTAAGAGTGGCAAAGCACACCCTTTGAAGGGCAAAAAAACTTATGAAAATAGAAATTAAGGGTTCTCATGATGATGGGTACAAAAAACTTCCATAGTATATGGAGGAGTTCAAAGTAAGGAACCCTGAGTCCTTTTGCTTTATCAACTGGACAAATCGAGCTCCAGGAAGGAATTCTACATTCAAGAGGTGCCAGATTTGCATTGGATAAGCCATAATAGCTTTCAAACAGCATTGTAGACCCTTGATTGGTATTGATGCCTGCCATTTAAAGGGTATAACACACATCCCTCTCTGTTTGCATGTCTGTTACAGTTGTTCTATTTAATTATGATGTGTATTATACTTGTTTATACTTGTTCAAGTCCATACAAGGGAGTCCTCATGACAGCTATGGGCTTGGATAAGAACAATGGTCAGTTTCCCTTAGCTTATGGGATTGCACCCCAAGAGAATGAGGAGGAATGGAGTTTTTTTCTTGATGCCCTTGCAAGGGCACTTGATGCCAAGGAAAATAGCTCCACCTACACTATTATGTCTGACAAATATAAGGTCATAATACATACTACTTTTAAGGATGAGTCTGTTATGTGCCCATAACTATTTACTTAATGTGACTGGCAGGGCATCATCAAAGCTTTGAAGAATGTTATGCCTCAAGCATCAAGAAGAATATGTGTGCTTCATTTTTACAAGAACTTTGCAGCCAGCTAAGCTGGTAAGTGAAACAGTCTGCATGAAAATTAAATTAAAGCTTTCCAGGTGCATAATATGCTTGTGCTCACTGTCTCTTTCTCCCCCTCTCATTCCAATTGCAAGGTGCATGGTTCCACTGTTTCTTTTACATTGCTGCAAATGCATACTCCTCCTTTGTTCATTTGAAGGCCATGGATAAGATTAAGAATAAATAGCCTATAGCATATCATTGGTTAAGGGACAATGAATCATTAGAGCACTGGGCTAGGTTTAAGTTTGATGTAAACCTAAAATGTGCTGACAACACAAATAATTTTGTGAAAAGTTTAAATAATGCAATTACCAAAGTTAGGGGAAAGCCAATGGTGACCATGTTAGAAGAGACTAGAAAGCTTGTGGGGGTCAGATTTGATAAAAGGTTTTAGAATGCATCTTGTTGGGGGGCGAATGTCACACCATTTGTTGAAAAAAACTGAGGTTGATTGAAGAAGAATCTAAGAATTGTCTGAGTGTTGTTCATGCTGGTAAAGGGGAGTTTGATGTTGTTGAGGGTTGCACCAACTTCACAGTGAAGTTACGGGATTAGTTTTGTGACTGCAAGAGATAGCAGATAACTGGCTTGCCTTGCAAACATAGTGCAAGATGCATTTTAAGAATGAAAGGCAAGATGGAGGATTATTGTGCTCCATGGTTTTCAACTGAAAATTACAGAAAACTTTATGACAATGTCATTCATCCCATCTCTGACCCATGTATGTGGGGAGAAACAAACTTGCCTACACTTGATCCACCAGTTGAGCTGAGGAAAAAAGGAAGGCGAGAGAAACATAAAAGAAGAGAGTCACAATCTTGGTCCCAAGTCCCATAAGCTGAAGGTCAAGGCAGCAGACATTTATCTGGCACTAAAAGGTGCAAGCAATGCAAGCAACTGGGCCATAACAGCTTGACCTGTGGGAGGCCTAAAGATGACAGTGGCAGGCTAGTGGAGAGATACAAGAGGAAGAACGTCACTAGTGGCAGACCAGTTGGAAGGCCAAGGAAGACCCCAAGAGCCACCCCTAGGACACCAACTGGGACATCAACATCCATAGTTGCACCCCCATCCCAATCTAGCCAAGCTTGATTTTCTATGAACTTGTTCTGTTGTGCTTGCCAAGTACACAACTAATTGTAATATGCAACAACCAACTATTTATTTTGCCTTTCAGATTTTATAAACTTATTAGAAGCTTAACCCTCATATTTGTGGTTGAGTTTGAGGGAAGTTATCTATGAATGTCTACCATTTTATACATATATGATGTTAAAAGCTATGTTGTTGTGACTTGATCATAGCTTGAATTCTTCAGTTATTAGCATTTTCATAAACAGACACTCAAACATTGCTCCAACAAGGTTTTCATTTACTAAAAAATTGCTCCAACAAGGTTTTCATTTATCATAACAAGGCATCACATTGATATAAATTACATCATCAACACCATCAAAATTAATAATATGACCACAATCAATAAAACTACAATTAAGCTTTGACCCTTCTTAATAAACTTCATTATCAACCTCATTTCCATAAGCTCATTCCTCATTTTATCTATGTCAAACACCATGTGCCTCTCATGAGGCCCCTGAATGGCAGCCCATTTTAGGAATTTATCACACTTATCACATTTGAAATACACTATTCCAGGATTTTGACTTGAGTGAGACACCTTCCTCACACCTTCACAATTGCATCTTGGACATACTGCTACTTCATCTACATCGAACCTTGATAATGAAGAGCCTTCCATTCCCAAACCTATCAAATTATCACATATTATTAAAAACCAAAAGTCATACATAATTATGAAATATCGAATTCAAATTATAAATTCCAAATTATAAATTCCAAATTCCACTTCTCCAGCAAACCTTCACAAATTTCAAATTATAATTATGAACTACCCGCCATTTCTTCAACGAAAAACAAAAAATTGAAACATCAGAGCTCAAAATTTCCATATCTGGAATGTGAAGCACACACATATGGAGCGTGTAATAATTTCGAAAATCAAAAATAATTTCACACACCATAAATGGAGCGTGTAATTTAAATTTCACACTTCAAAAAAAAAAAAAAACCTTGAGTTTGCTTCATCAATGGAGGTCGTCAACTTGCAGAGGGGGAGAAAGGAGAGAGAGAAGGCAGATGGAAAATGGGCACGCTTTTAACACCATTCTTTTGAACGTTGTGGGCCCCACCCTCACTTTCTCTCTCCATCCAACCAAGTATAGGCATTATTGTCGTTTCACTAATGTTTCCTTCTTCCCGCCAAAACTAGACCGGATAAGTTAGGGTCTCTCATCGGAAATGCACTAAAAAATAGTTTCCACAACAGTATAGGCAATCAAAATATATTATCAAATTAAGGGGCCCTAAAAATAGTTTACATAAAATAGGAGGTACCCATTTGTAATTTTCTGGGTAGGTAGCATTTTAGTGGGTAGCGGCGTGGGTGGAGTTGATAGTACTGTTGCACTTATATTTGACCCCATTTTATGTTGACTCTTGTTTTCTAGGAGTTTTGCCAAGGAGATGAAAAACTCACTAACTTTAATAAGGAATGAGACATTTGGGATGCATTTCGAGATGAGATAGAGGTTCGACAAGCCCCGAGAGTAAAAGGAAGACGAAAAGAACAACGCACGACCATCCTGCAGGAGAGCACGACCATGCAGCAGTGGCCGAAGCCACGCACGGGTAGTACGCCTAGGCGCACGACCATGCAGCAGTGGTCGTGTGTCTGGGGAACGACCGTGCGTCGGGTCAGCTTTCGCAATATAAGCGCCACTTCGGCCAGTTTTCAAGGGGATCACTTGGGGGGTCGCTTAGGGGTTCTCTCCGGCGATTTTAGGCTAGTTTTAGTTTAGGTTTTAGCCAGTAAAAACCTCCATAGGAGGATTAGATTAGGATTGTAATTTGTATTTCGGGATTCAAGCTTGTGGATTTCCAATTCTTCAATCAATTCAAGCATAAGTTTCTCTCTCTCTCTCTCTCTCTCTCTCTCTCTCTCTCTCTATTTCACATTTTTGTTCTTGTTTTGATTTTGTTAGTTTAATTCTTGTATTTGATTTGCGTAGTTTAAATGTTTAGTTTTATTATGATTTTGTGTTTCATTTAGTTTTCATTTGTGCTAGTTTAGATTAATTCCTCTTTTTTTCATGTTTATGTTCTCATTTGCTAGTTTATGTTTAGTTTAGGTTTTCATGTTTAATTAGTCATTAATTTTGGTTAATAGGATTGTGGTTAGCCCTTGATGGCTAATTAACTTTGTTTAGGCCTCAACCCTCCCTTATTTATCCCTAGAACTTAGAATTTTCTTTCATGCCGCCAAGTGTTCGATGAAATGCTTGAGAGAGCTTTCATCCGTGTTTTGGGACAATCGACTTATGCCGAGAGGTGAGGTCGATTGTATAGTGTGGGTAGAGAGAATAGTTGGAATTGAGACATGAAAATAGTCTCGTCGCTAGTTAGGTCAATGGTTGTCAATCTTGTAGTTTAATTTAACTAATCCAATGAAAATAGGAGGTTAGAAGAATTAGACTAGCTCATGACTTTTGAGAGAGGGCTTAGGTGGTTTTAATGATGCAACCGACCATCTCTGAATACTAGCGTAACTCGGGAAGGTGAGGGCTTGACTTGATTACTTGGTTCATCTTAGGTCTAATTATAACCCTTTTGCTTTCGCTTTAGTAGTTTAGTTCTATTTTCTATTCCTTCGATTTTGCCTAACTCGAGACGCTTTAGTTAGTTCTGGTAATTGGAGACACAACTCCCTGCAGAGGACACCTCAAGTACAAAACGACACACCTTGCACTTGGGGTTTATAAATATTAAAACTATGTTTTTCCCTAACAAGTACGCGATGGACGATAAAGTCATGAAATCGGCAAAGGTGTTTGAAATAGAAGTATAAGAATGAAGAAAATATAATGTTTAGCGTGGTGGAATGTATAATAAAGAAGAGAAGGTTTTAGGGAGGAAGTATTTTGGAGGCAAAGCTCACACTCTTCTTTTCTCACCGTTCAAATTTGTGAAATGAAGTTCCAGACTTGGAGCAACAATATATAATATACTTTCGATTTGATGGAAAGTAATTACTGCCCGGATTGAGACTTTGAATTTCCAATGGAATACTATGGCCCTGTTTGATAAACAGCTGTTAGCTGTTTGTATTATCTGTTAGCTGTTAGCTGTTTGAATTAGCTGTTTATGTTAGCTGTTTGAATTAGCTGTTTTTAGAAAAAGTGTTTGGTAAAAATGAGCTGTTTCTAAAAAATATGTTGGTAAAATTTCATTTATGCCCTTATTTATGAATTAGTTTTTAATGAAATGTGTGTAATTTTTTTAAACTTATGAATAACTATGTAATTTCTACAAAAAGCTCTTCTCAAAAGGCTAATGGGAATAGTTTTTTCAAAAAGAGCTTTTTGGAGCCAAACAGCTATTGCAAACAGCTCTTTAGCAAATACCCTTTAGCTGTTTGACTTGGTCAAAACAGCCAAAATCCTCTCAAACAACTATTTTTTCTCAAAAAGCTGTTGCTACCAAACACCCCCTATGTCGGAAATTCCATCGCAAAATTTTTAAAATTAAAATTAATTTTTGAATTTCCAATAGAATATTCCATCGAAACCGACTATTTCTAAAAAGATCAGATCTCCATTAGCATTCCTGTCAGTTGATGAGATGTTTTCATATCAGTCTCAATTTTCGTTAAAAATTCCATCGAAAAAATGATTTTTTTAGTAGTATGTATTTTTATTTTATTTTTGGCAGAAGAGGCCTAGGCCCCGGATTTTTGGTAGTATGTACGTATAGCTCTACATTTAGAAGAATATTTCCCATTTGGACTTATATATTCTTGTCATATGCTTTTTCCTGTTCCCATTTCCATAAACCTGTTTTTTTTAACTATAATTAGGGTGTACTTAATGCATTAAAAATTGATGGCGAGGGCAAAACCGTCAAATCGTCCCTTGCAATTTGCAAATCCCACTTCCTAACCCTAGGTGCAGAAACCTTACAGTATGAAAATAAAATGATAAGATATATGAGGTCACTCTCCGGCATTAATCTTATTATTATATTGAGTCATTTTTAATAATAATAATTATAATAATGCTCAAATATTTCCCAGCTACATGCCCTTTTCCTCTACCCTTTATAAATGAAGTCTCCCCTCCCTTGTCCCCAGCCTTCCCCTACCACTCATTCACCCATAAAAGACTGAAAGAGAGAAAAAGAGAGGAAAAGAGAGGGTTGAGCGTGAAAAGGACTGCTTAAACTTCAGCACCATGCAGGATCATCGAGTGGGTCAAGGACAAGTTGATCTAATCTCCCAATTTTACCCCAATTCAATCCCCCTACTATCTCCTGATCATCAAGGTAGAGCCCGATATATACCCTTTTAGATTTCTCCTTTAATTTTCCCCTAATAATTGGTAATTAGCATGGAATCTGTAAATATATGAACTATCATATCACCACTGTAAACCCTTTTAGATTTCATTATATTTTAGTACGTACGTATTAATTAGTCCAATTGCTATAATTTTTTAGAGTTGTTATCCAAAATTTTGGTTCAAATGCATTTTCATCAACCTTTGCGTGTAGATTAAACTGTTAGAGTGTAAATTCACTCCTGAGCTGTCAATCATTAGCTTAAGCTTTTTGATTGAATTGGTTCTTTAACATGGTATCAGAGCCTTTCTGAGCGAGAGGTTTTGAATTCGAATCTCAGCAGCCCCCATATTGATTTATTGTGTAAGGTAGGGTGGGCATTGGCAGCATCCACGCTTCAAACTAAAAGAGCATTTGCGTGAGGGAGTGTCTTAGAGTATAAATCTACTCCTAAACCTTCGACCATCAGCTTAAACTTTTTGATTGAGTTTGTTATTGAACATAAATAATAATCAAGTCCGAATTAGTAGGCTATTTACCCAAAAAACAAAGATAACTAGTAACTGCATACATTGGTATATATGTACTTCAATTCATTTAGTATCTGTCTATTTCTTAATGAAGTGAACATAAGACTCAAACAAGAATACTATGATGGACGAAATTGTAGGGGAGCAAACAGGTCCGAAACGACGACGCAGGAGGAGAAGTAAAGGGGAAAGGAGCAGTTCAGGAGCAACGAAAAGGAAGCTAAGTGAAGAGCAAGTGAACAAGCTAGAGCTTAGCTTCAGGTGTGAGCACAAGTTGGAGTCCGAAAGGAAGGATAAGCTTGCTTCGGAACTTGGCTTGGACCCGAGGCAGGTGGCCGTGTGGTTCCAAAACCGAAGGACTCGGTGGAAGAACAAGAAGCTTGAAGAAGAGTACTCTAAGTTGAGGAATGAGAATGACACTCTTGTCTTGGAGAAATGTCGTCTTGAAACTGAGGTTTGTTCTAATTTCCTGTTTATTTGTTGTTCTTTTTCAGTTCAGATGAGTCGTAAATAGCCGTATAATATAATTATAATATAATAAAAAGGGGGAAAATAAAATCTCATATTTATATTTTTAGGGTTTGAGTTTTAATTATTAGACTAAGATTTTATATGAGAAAAAAACTTTAATTTAAAATTTAAAAATTATTCACTCACAAGAGACACCAATTAACATTTGTATTAGACTAAAATGTTAGCATAATCATCATCAACAATTTAATTTGAACTTGCTTAAAGATTCATATATACACGTTTTGTTTCTATTCATAGAGATTGCATTATTTGTGTCCAAATAAGCAAAAGATAGGTACTTAAAAAAAGACGATAAAAAACAAAAGAGGTAAAAGATAAAGGCTCTATTTGGTAAAATTAGTTATTTAGGTAGTAGATAATAGTTCAGACACGAATAACCTTTCTAATTTAGCTGTTAGAGGATAGCTGCTTAGATGATCGTTGAAATAAATGTGTTCAGTAAATTTAGTTGTTGGATTAGTTGATTAATATAAATTGGCATAAAAGAATATAGACAATTTTCAAATATAAAATTTCCGAAGGATATTTTTTGTCCAAAAAATATGAAAAGTTACTTCTAAATGTCAAAAGCTAATACTGTTAACTTTTTAGAAATATTGCTTAAAATGCTAAATGCTACTTCAAATATTTGTCAAAATACTAAATTACTGAATACTAAAAACAAACCAATTAATATATTAACTTGATTAAAATACTAAATATTACTCAAAATATTCTTACCGTCAAAAGGTAAAATGACAATGACACCCACCAACTGTACAACAAAAAGCATTTGTCCACAAGGAGGGTTGCAGTCTTGCAGACTCACATAGCAATTCCAGTTTGCTTCAATTTAAGGATGGCCCTAGTAGTACACAATAGGCTTTGGATCCATAACCCAAAAGCACGTGACACCCACCACGTGTAACTCTTGCAAGCCATTGTATGTAATGTGGAAAAGCACAAATCCAGACACAGTTGATAGTACATCCATTTCATTTACGTTAATTATATTCTTAGAAATGTTGGTTAGATCTTAAGGTTTGTTTTTTTCATAGGTAAATTAAAGTTGATAAAAAGATAAAGTTAATTAAAGTGAGTTAAAATATGTTAAATTTAATATTTTTAGTTGAAGTAGATTGAAGTAGGTTGAAGTGGATTGAAGTTGATATATTTTTTATGTTGGTTAAAATAGTGAGAATAAAATTTTAAATGAGGTGGGTTGAAGTTGATATTTTTATTAAAGTGGATTGAAGTTCGTTGACGTGGGTAAATCCAAAAAGACCAATGAAAAGAACAGGTTCTTAGTATAACTTTTTTTGATGTCAAAAATTGAAATTCATTTTCATCTCAACAATCAATCGCTCTCTCTCTCTCTCTCTCTCGATCTCGATAGTAATATTTCTCTGTGGGACCCACACTGGGAGGTGTTATATATATATATATATATATATATATATATATATATATATATATATATATATATATATATATATATATATATATATATATATATATATATATATATATATATATATATCTATGGATAGTAATATTTACAGAGATAAGACTACTTATATCCGAATTTTTCTAGATCGTTCGAAAATAAGTTCTATATTTGGAGCTGTTATATATAAAGAAATATTTTAGTGGCATTATATGATAGTTGTGGCTTGATTAAGCCTATAGACAAGAAGGATGATGGTCGTAGATTTTCTAGTGCATTGAACAATATAATTTAATTTTTGATATTGAATTACCAGTGAATGCCTCCATGAATTTTTCTTTACAAGCCTTAGGCCTGTTCTTTTCGTGGGTCAATTTTAAAATACCAACTTCAATCTACTTCAACTTACTTCAACTCATTCAACCCACTTCAATATATTTTAACCCACTTTCACTATTTTAACCAAGTTTAATTTATCACTTCAACCCACTTCAACCTACCTTAACCCACTTCACCATCTTACACACCCCAATTTACTCACGAAAAGAACAGGCCCTTACTATCATACTACTTGCCTCATTTCCATCCTTAATTTACATGATGAAGACAAGCTGATATAGAGAATATACGAATAAGAATTTACAGTGATGTTCTTCACTTAAACGTGATTTTTATTTTTCTGGGAAAATTTTGTACAGGTGTTGAGTCTTAAGGATCAACTTGATGAAGCAAAGAAGGAAATCCAAAGGCTAGCTGAGAGATCATCATCATTATCACCATCAAGGGCTGAGAATGTTTCAAGCAATCACAGCCCAAGTACTTCTTCATTAACAATACTGGATTATTATAACAATGCCAATGTTATTATTGATCCACTTCAGCATGTTGGAGATCAATTTGGACTGTTGGGTGGCTGCTTTGATGGCATGTGTTTCTCTCTGGGCAGTCACTCTGTGCCCACCATGGATTATTGGGAGACTATATATGACATGTGAAGACAATTAAGAGTATCAGCTGGGTAATTAGGATAATAATAATTATTATTAATTCTGATGAGTTAGAAAGTAGTGTGAATAAGGTACTAATAATCTGTAAATTGTACTAATTAATCAGTACTTACTAATTAATGTTTGAGTGATAGGTTCTTCGGCTTCTTTTATAGGTAGCGTTTCATGTTCAAATCAGTAACTTCACATGCTTGAATGTGGAAACTTATTATATTAATTGATTGTTTTCATTGATTTTGAGCTAAGCAGCATCAATGTATCTTCTGCAACCTTAGTTAAACCTTGTCATAATTGTTAATGAAACACCATATTACTTCTCTCAGGCCTTTGGAGCATCTGCTATTTAACAGCCTTTGCTGCCAACCGCTAAAAAGTTACTGGCCACCATCCAATTCTAAATTTGTCCCAAACTGATTCTCTGACTTGTTTGGCAAAAGGACAGTCAAAGAAGATGTGGTCTCGAGTTTCATCTACTAAGTTGCAAATTCCACATTTAGTTTCCATGCAGATAAAAATTGTGCAAGCCTTGACCTCAATGGTAGTCTATTCATCATATTGAGTCAGTAAATAAAGCGATGCTTCCGTTGATTCCCCTTGCACAAGACCAGTTTGTCCCTTTGACAGTCTGATCTGACCTGCAAGGCCACTTATGCCCCTTGGTTTGGATTCACCAGCTGTAACTACAGATTGATCCTTAGTTCTTAACATAGCCTCAAACTTGCTTCTGACTGAGCACATTTTTCTCCAATACCACCAGCACACATCTTTGCTTAGGTGTGTACTGACCATTCATAACCCCTCAAGCGGTGTTATGTGCCCACTTCATCCAAAGATTATCTTTTTTTTTTTATGAGATATAGCCCAAACCTGTTTAGCAATGAGTGCTTGGTTCCACATTTTGTGGGTTTTAATATTGAAGCCCCTATATTTATTCTCATTACAAAGTTTTTCCCAAGTTAAACGATAAAGTCTTCTGCTTCCATCTTTAGTTCCCCAAAGAAAATCTTTGCAGATGTGTTCAACTTGCTTCATGACTGACTGAGGCAGGACAAACACAGTAGTCCAAAAGATGTCGGTTCCATCACGATAGAGTTGATCGGGGTGTTTCTAGCTGCACAAGGCTGAAATATGCTCTTCCAGACCTTAATTTTCTTAGTCATTTTTTCAACTAAGATGCTATTGTCTCTGGTTAATAACCTTGAGGAAGTAATAGGTTCCCCAATGTATTTCGAGGGTAGAGACCCTTATGAAAAACTTGATAAACTCAACAGACTTGGCTTTTTCCCATTCTCAATTCCAGCAAAACTAATTTGGTACCTTCCCTCATTTATGCTCAACCCTGATGTATTAGAGAGTCCCTCAAATAGTTCTTTGACATATCCAATAGATTGCACATTTGCTTTGCAAAAGACCATCAAATCATCAGCAAAAGAGAGATGGCAAACATGAACACGTTTACATCCTGGGTGAAAATGGGGATTGTTCATAACAACATCTTTGACAAGTTTAGAGAAAATATTCCATGACTAAAACAACACGGAAAGGAGAGGGAAGGTCGCTTTACCTCAGGACTTAATCTTCTTTAAAGTGACTATGGATTCCTTCATTAAAAACCATGGAATATATAGAAGTAATGAGGCAGGTCATATTGCATTTCTTGAACAGTTTAGCAATGCATTCCCAATATATTGAGCCATAAGCCTTTCTTAAATCAACTTTAATATCATAGTACACCTTGGGCTCAAATGTTTCCTAGAGTAATCTCTTAATATTTCCTGGCACACCATGATTTTGGCACGAACTCTCTGCCTTGTACAAATGTACTCTGACATTAACTTACTAGTGTGAGGAGTACTTTTAATCTATGACATTACCTTAGATAAGCACTTGTAAATCACATTGCAATGTGAGATGGGTCTTGAGTCTGCCTCATTACTTGGGCAGCCAACCTTGGCGATGATAATCAGGTTCCTAGAAATTATATGGGTTACTCATTTACCTGGGGTGAAAAAGTCCTTGCGTACCGCAGTTACAAGAGCTCCAACAATATGTTGTGCTTGTAGAAGCTGCTTGAAAGCTCATGTGACCGAGGGGATTTTTTTCCTTGAGATGAAGAACGTGTCTTGTTTGGCATTACTAACAATACTGGGTTTGACCAAATTGAATTGTTTCTCTTTATTTAAAACAGCGCTCTGCCCAAAAAAATAAAATAAAATGCATGTGATGAAATAGATGCACTCTGGATGTCTTGGCTGCCAAGTACGTTTCGGTAATGCTTGACCATATGCTTTGCCGCTACTTGCTTCCCTTCAATTCTCTGTTTTTTAATCTAACAATAAATCTTTGTAGTTTCCCTTATTTTAACATAGCAAAGAAAACTTTAGAACACTGGTCCCCCATAACAATCCAGTCTTGTGATCTATTGCTTTATTACGCTTATGGAAGCATCGACAGCTTCAATGTATTCTTCCTTAATCTTCGTTTCTTGCTGCTGCAGTAGAGGATCTGTAACATTCAAATGCATTTCAGTCGGAGCTGTATTCAATCTAAGTCTGCATATCTTAATCCTCTTATGTACATGCCCAGATTTTCTCCTGTGGAGTTGTTTTTAAAAGCGCTTCAGAGGTTCCAACTTCTGAGCCAGCCTAAACATATCACATCCTTGAACTTTTTGCCCCCAAGCATCGTCTAATATCTGATAAAACCTTAGATCTTGCATCTGTATTTCGCAAAATCTGACCTGAAATTTGGTAGCTCATAGATTCAAGCTGTAAAGGTTATTAAATCCATAGAAAGAAAAAAAAGTAGACATAAAACTTCTTGTTAGATTCAAGCTGACAAACATTAGAATGGACCAATTGCCTGGTACCATCAAGCACATGTACTGAATAAACATCAGGCCTCTGATGGTCTTTTACTCGTGTACTGGTAACCATTTTGTATCCAGCATTTTATCAAGTTGTAGAGCATTGACAGGTCGATATTTAGGTAACAAAAGTCACATTTCACTAGTTTCCAATCATATTCTGCCTAATCAGAATGTCGTCGTCAGATATGAATTCCATAAAATCTGGTAGTTCAGTCTCTAAAAGAAACTTCTGTAAACACAAATTTCGAGCCTAAAATAAATTAGACAAGAAATTGAACAACAAATTGAATTTTTGTATTGATATTGTATATGGGTACAATCTCTGTATAATTGTTACAAGAACAAGTATAATAAATCCTCTGATTCGATCTCCTTGAATAATCTTGAATAGTTTGTCTCGAGAGAGGGCCTAAGAGGCTTGATCTCTATCGAGAATTTGATCTCTGTAAGTAGACGGCACGTATTTGGAGTGCTTGTTGTCTTTTTTCAGAGAGAGTTTCTGAGCTCTTGTGAATTCTTCTCCAAAAATGCCGGCCTTGAATGAAGGAGTTCACTCCCTTTTTATAGAGAAATCCCAGCTAGGGTTTTCCTTCTCGTCTTTACTAAAAGGAATAATAATTTATTTTTTGCATCATTTACGCCACGTGGCACTTTTTCATTGGCCGCCATAATTACTCACCAAATATTTAATTTGACACGTGGCAACGTGTAATTAGGCGAAATAAAAACATTGAATTTTCCACGTGGCAATTCTTGGTTGGATGGATAATAATTTTTTACCTCCTACAACTTCAATCAAGATTCTAGCATATGATAGTAAAGTTCTATCCCTTGTATGCTTGTTCATACGAATTGGGGTGCCTCGGAAGCATCCTATCTTGCTTAGGCTAGGTGTTCCCCAATATTTAAGGTCAAGTCCTGGGAGTTTGATCCATAATGGAAATTTTCATATTGCCTCCTTATCCATGTTGATGTCCCCATTCTAGGACTTCATCACCATAGGCTTTTTGTCACCCAAAAAAAAAAAAAAATGTTGATTGAACACTCGATATTATATTGAGCCCATATTTATTCAGAAATCCATCTATATAACCTAGTATATGGGTTCGCCTCAATCACACAACACACAGAGAACTCTTCCAATATTCGATTTCATCAGTAATATCTTCAATTTTGACAAACTTGCAACCATTTATTTCGGTAACAGGTTGGACATTTAACAACATTTCATCATCGCGATTCACAACAACTGTATAGGATTCGAGCTTACTTGTCACAGATGCATCAGTTACGGCTTCCGTGTCAATACAGTCAGCCCCATGAATCTGGGGATGATTTACTCGCTAGAGGTCGGGTCGCCATAACTCGAGGAGCAGCTTGTTACATATCCGCCGTTACCTTCATCTTACTATGTTGACACATTCGCCCCATGAATATGTGTGTGTGCACGCTCGGTTTATATATATAGATATATAAGGCAACAATAGGAATGGGGATGTAGCTCAGATGGTAGAGCGCTCGCTTAGCATGCGAGAGGTACGGGGATCGATACCCCGCATCTCCAATTTCGTCGGCTATTAAATATTTTTTGCTCCTCCTGTTCGTCGCAATTCTCATATACCATATCCATAGCCACGTTTTCTTCTCCCTTTTCTTCGGTCTCAGTTAAAAAGCAACTATGGCTCAAAAATTTGAAAGTATCTCACGCCTCTATACCTGAATATTGTACTTGGAATAGACATTGAAAAATTAAAACCGTTGGATTGTTTTGTACTACAAAACATTCATGATCATGGCA
Source organism: Selenicereus undatus (assembly GCA_017589665.1). Lineage (NCBI taxonomy): Eukaryota > Viridiplantae > Streptophyta > Magnoliopsida > Caryophyllales > Cactaceae > Selenicereus > Selenicereus undatus. The sequence continues at coordinate 13,043,476 of JACYFF010031952.1, read as the reverse complement.
GACAGGCAGAGCATCATGCCCTAGGGATTCCACTTCAAACGGAGTTGGGACCCCAGAAGGATCGTAGTCAACATAATCCTTTTACTTCATCGATCGCCTGCCAAGGGTTGTAGATAAGCCCCTAGTGGGGATGTTTTCATCTTCTTCGTGGATCCCATTAATGATCTGCTTATTGCTGAGGGTGATTTTCAGATATGTCATGCTACATTTAATACTATCGTCTATGTAATAATCCTTAGATGTATTTGTAATATAACCATTTTCTAATGATTTTCTTTTGAGAGTATTTTTCAATGCATTTGCATTCATGGTTATTGGAAGTATGTTCTTCCGAGAATATAATGTAGGTTTTATAATCAACAAATTTATTGGTGTACAAAATGGGCATATTACTATTTAACGTTTTTTGGTTAAGTAGTTAACACGATCTGCATTAAGCATATTCATGAGCTCCTATTGGTTGGCCTTTCGATAACAGTATGAAATCTTAACCTTCCACCCTTGTTGGCCAATCAGGTCCTTGCATTGCTTGATTAAAGAAAATGAAAATTGAGGGGGGCCCGGGGGGGTGTGTTGTAATTATATAAAGAGACTACTTAGCAGTATTACATAAGATAAACGTCTTAGGCCCTAATCCAAAACATATCTCAAAGGGCAAATTTGCAGTCCAAGGGAATTGGGCTTAGGCCCATGGATGTTAGTGGGCCTAATTCCTTTTATAGTCTACGCACTAGCAAATGCAACTTATTTCACGAGGGCAACAGTCCGGTGGGCCTGTGCTTGACTAGCATTAATTTTGCCTCTTCTAGAATTTTTTTAGGTTGTTGACCGGTAGTTTTTTAGATTCTTTTAATATTTTTATTTGTCATGAAATATTTTATAATTTTCAACTCAAGAAAAATAATAGCATTTCACATATAACACATCGAACATCTTAGGTTAATATGCGTTGTCTTTATTTATGTTATCGGTCTTCATTATAATACACATAAACAAAGGAGACAGGATGAATAGAGCGGGAGGGGAACGAATAGAGAGGGAGGGGGAGCACCATGGATGACATTTGAAATTATTAAGAAGTGTGAGCTCAACACACCTACTTTTTCATGTTTCATTAGGTATAATCAACAAGTAAGATGAATAAAATGTGCTTTCTTTTTGAGAAATTGTAATGTCTAGAGTAATTTGGTTTAGAAAATTGGAATGAAATGAATTAAAAAATGAGAATAATAAGTACGGTGATAATTTGTAATCCTGATATCACTTGTTTAGTTTAATTTAAAAATGGGAAAGTTTGGTTCCGATAATGTGTTAATATAAAACAGTTAGGATGAAGAGGCTTGCTCAAAACTATAAAGGCATATTTCAATAGGGTGATAGGTATATGATGTCAGATAAAAGTTATGACCCAATGACTTAGTATTTTCCATACTAGGAGTTAGCCAAAAAAAAGTTTGTATTAATATCTCATTAAAGATTTTCTTTGCAGAATCACATCTTATTTGGTTGCTAAACTAAAAACGATGTGTGCTTTGGGCACAAATACAAATAAACTACAAAATAATTAAGTAACAAATTGAATTTTGTATTAATATTGTAAATGTAGTACAATCTCTAAATTGAACACAGCTGAAGTGATCCTCTCATTTGATTTTCTAGTGACTTGAATTATTTGAGGGCGTGATCGCTTGATCTTGATCGATGGGAATCAACTGCAGAACTCTGAATTGGTTTTTGACTTGATCTGCGAATTGTTGATTGTTATTTGTGAAGCTTGTAGGTTTTGATCGTTCTCGCTCAGTAGCTGAATGCTACTTGGACTTTGCCTTTGAGTTCTTTAAAATGCTGAATGTTGAATGTAGTTCGCCAAATTAATCAATGCGAGGGTGTAGTTGCTTGATATCAATCGATGAATTGAATGAAGAATTCTAAAGTAGACTTCAATTTGAGATTACAGAAGATGTTGAACTAGCGGACTTTGATTCTTATTGTTTTGTAGCTGGAGGTCGTCTGTAGTTTGAGTTTTGAAGCTGGTAGAGGATTTCAAATGCCGAGCTCTTGAGGAGGGGGAAGGATCCCCTATTTATAGGCTCCTAAGCCAAGGTTTTGAATTAGGCTTTGAGTCTAAGCCCATATTTTAATAATTATTCCCTTAATTTTAAAAGAGAAATTGTTCCTATTTTCTGCATCATTAATAGCACATGACAACTTCTAAATGGCCGGAATTTAGTTTCATTTAAATTCAATTTAATGCACCGTAAAAGGCAGCATTTCCAGGTTCTAATGGATGCATAAGTCTCAAGGTTGATGACCATAAAACTTCAGTGAAAGCAAAGGAGAAGAGAACCAATGAAAAGAAATCAAAGTTCAGTGCTGCAATGAAAACAATAGCTAAGATCCATATATATGCCATTTTGAACTTTTGTATTTTGTTTTTTTTTTTTATTATCTCTAGCTAATTTCAGGTGAATGAAGTTTCAGGATCTTGCTTGCGCTAATTTAACTTAAAAATGTGCTTTTGTCTTTAGGCCCTTTTTGGAATGTGAGTTTTGATGCCTTGATGTTCAGTACTGAATGCGAACTTTCTAGGTGTGCTTACTTTAGACCAATTAACGGTGGTGCTTAGTTTTTAGGCGGAGTTGTCCTTTAGCCGAAAAGATATGTATCGAATGGCATTGAGTTTCAACTTTCAACCAACCAAATTCAAACATCTAGTTGTAGACAACTTGGATCGCATCAAAAGCATTGATTTTTTTTTTTTGGCTAAAAAATCTATACGGTGAAATGAATTCAAGATAAATGTTTTATTTGGTGATATAAGTTGTAATGTATAGGATGTTGAAGTGAGAGATTAAGATCTAAAATGTTATATCATGAGATGATATAGAGGGAGTAAACGCTCATTTGTGATTCAAATTTCCGATTGAGCATTGCAAATGTTGAAGAGCCACCATTTTTAAGTATAAAAAGCATATTGAATTATTAAGCGAAATGATAAATGCCTTACTACAAGGCACTTCTTAAGTGTCTTGTTTTGACCTAAAAATCTTATTTTAATATTTTTAAATTAAAAAAAATTATATGATCAAATAGTGGAAGCATCTTACAACTTATAAATTGTATAAAATCATCTTTTCATACGTAATTTGTCATATTTCTAAAATATGCGTATTGTATGCCCTCGTAGATGAGATTGAATTGATTAGGGTATCATTTATACCAATAATAAACTTAGTAATTTATAATTAAATATAGTCATTAAAACTTTAGTGATTTTAAATTATAAAACATGTTAATTTAAGATTAGATAAGACATATAAGAGCACCTTGTTACCATCACTCACAAACTAATTAGCTAGATGCTCAGGCTAGTACCTATAAACAGCTTCTTCGACGCTTTTGACAAAGAAAGTTCTCCAATCTTTCATATGAGGCAGTATAAGCCACACCCAGTGACACATCATAAGAATGAAATCTAAGTATCTTTCCATCTAAGTGACATTGACTTGAGGAATCAATCCTCCCAATTGATAACTGGTTGGTAGAAGCAGTTGATTGAAATTTGTGCATCCCTCATGCATGCTTCCACCACGCACCTAGACAACTGGCTCCTGCCAATTCCAACTATTACGTTCTGATTAATCCAAGCTTTTCTGCATTCCCCTGGCCTGTACAAAGTAAAATAAATGAGAACTTATTTGGAAAGTGGGAACTAAATTGAGAACTAAGAATATATACTTCTACTTGATACGGGCAGGCAGATAGAGAAGATTGAGCTCAGATGCCATGTCCTAACATAGTTTCCCCTCCTCGATCTCTTTTCTTAGTTGCTTCCACATCAGCTGTACATCTAACCCAATACTAACTACTTTAATTGATTAAGACCACCATTATATCAGAATTATGTTCGTGACTCTGTATTGCATATTCCTTGATCTTCAACATTAAGAGATCTTAGCTAGAGAGACAAAAGGAGGGAAAGATGGGGTTGCTACATCTGTTTCTAGCAGCTTCAATGCCAGTGGTGAAGGTGTTTTTGCTTATTTCCCTTGGATTGTTTCTTGCTTTGGACCATGTTGATGTCTTGGGGAGCACTGCTTGCAAACTCTTGAACAAAGTCAGTGTATCTCTCTCTCTCTATATGTTCTCTTGTAGCTCAGTTTTTTTGTTTGGTAAGTGGAGAAGCCCACTGAGCCCTACCTCAGGGGATATATATTCAGTGGGCCAACCGGTCCAAGGGAAAGGGGAACCATGCACAGGACTATGCCCAAGCCCACCTCCTTCACTCTCAAAGAAATGGAAGGTAGGATAAGTATGGTGATACCAACCAGGCTACTGCCTCACCTCATTGGTAGCTCTTGTAGCTCAGTTAACAGCAACATATCTTGTTCCATTCATTACGGCCATTAGGATGCTACTTTTAGGAGACATACAAGTTTTCGTTATTTATGGAATTCTTGTGGGTGCACCCATGTGCAACTTGACCAATTCACTGGATCCCTATCTCAAAGTATCAAAGGGGGTCTTAACAGGACAGAAAAGAGGGTAATACCAAAATCCAAGTAAGAACCCAAGTCTATATATCAACGTAACTACGTACACAAATTCTTACATATGCAAGGTAACCAACTTCGAATCCGGGGAAGCAAGGGTGGAAGGTGGAGTGAATGACCAAGTTGCCACTCACATCTTCGGCAACTTAACCTATCAACATGAATTCATGTTACTATTCAGAATCCCCCCCCCCCCCCAAAACCCAAAACATCAATAGAAATTCATAATTTGTGTATCATATTGTGTTGCAACATTTTTTCATGTACTAATTAAATTTCTGCCCTATATTCTCAGGTTGTGTTTTTTGTGTTTGGTCCATCTCTAGTCGGAAGCAGCTTGGCTAAGACAATTACCATTAAGGGTTTTCTCACCTTGTAAGTTTATTTTTCTCTTTATATATTTTCATCGTTATTTTATTATTTTCTAAAGTTATTTTTTATTTTTGTTGGGGTTAAAATTGAGCTAATTTTTTCCTTCTTTTAATTTATTGGGTCGCTCTTGCAGGTGGTTTATGCCAGTCAACATATCTTGCACCTTTGTTTTTGGGTCAATACTTGGGTGGATACTTGTGAAAATCACAAGACCACCAAAGCATCTTAAGGGCCTCATAATTGGAGCATGCTCTGCAGGTGTAAACTATAACTTAGCTTAATTAGCTAGTTTGTATGTAAAAATAACACCAGCACCACCCAACGTGCATCCCGTTTCAGCGGGATCTACTAATTAATTTGTATGCAATATATATTAATTTTTGGATTGCTGAAACAGGGAATTTAGGATTCATCCTTGTGATAATCATCCCTGCAATGTGTAAAGAGAAAGGCAGTCCCTTGGGAGCACCTGATGTTTGCCAGACATATGGTCTTTCTTATTCTTTGCTTTCATTGGCGGTATGATTATGTTGCTAATCAAGTCTTTCAATTGTTCACCTTGCTGTCTCAACATGTCAAAGATCACATGATTTACTTTTTATGCATAAGTATGATATATTGATTCTGTATGTACGCACTTGCATTTGTTCTAATACTACTGGCAGTGATTGTCAAATAAATGGGTAGACCAGAATGAGTGTATAATTATGTCATATGATATTTTAAAAAAACCTAATTATACGAGTCGGTCTCTCTCTTGGTAAGAATGCTAGCTACATCTGTCTCCCTAGAGCTTGCTGAAACAGCATCCGCTGACTGTTGTTGTTGTTGATACTTGAACAGTTACTGTTTTCTCACGTTATAGCTACAACTGATTAATCAACTCTTTACGTTGAATAATACTTCAGTTCGGAACAGTATTCATGTGGGTTTATGTTTACAACATCGTGAGAATGTATTCAAGGGAAATTGTGGAAAGAGCAGAAGATGTAGATGTACTTGCAGGAGCTACTGATGAAGAGTCCAACATAAATGGAGATCATACATCAGTGAACTGCACTGAACCACATCTTCCTGCTGTGGCTAATCTACCTATGCCTACAGTACTTAAACTATTCTTCGTCCTTGCACGTCTCTTTTGTTCCTTGGTCACAAAATGTGTCATTCATTGAAGCTTTAACTTCCTGATGATCTTCTTTAAACAATTTATTGTTACCAGACTATTTCACTCTCGACTAGGATGAAGCAATGCTTTCAAAAATTCTCGAAAAAGATAAATCTCAAGGCGTTATTCGCACCTTCAACCATTGGAGCAGTATCCTCTCGTTACTAAAACATACATTTTGTCAAATCAATGTGTTATTTAGGTGCTATATATATATGGTGATCTAATTAAGGGTCTATCCTTTTTAATACATCATAAGTACTTATCATCAACATTCAATACTGATTAGCACTTCTCAGCATTCAGTACTTAGGCCCTGTTTGGCAAAAAGCCGTTAGCTGTTAACTGTTTGTATTAGTTGTTAGCTGTTACTTGTTACATGTTTGAATTAGTTGTTTATATTAACTGTTTGAATTAACTGTTTGAATTAGCTGTTTTTAGAAAAAGTATTTGGTAAAAACTAGCTGTTTCTAAAAAATATCTTGATAAATTTTCATTTATGCCCTTATTTATGAATTAGTTTTTAATGATATGTTTGTAATTTTTTCGAATTTATGGACAATTATGTCATTTCTTAAAAAAAAACTCTTCTCAAAACGTTAATGGTAATAACTTTTTCAAAAAGAGCTTTTTAGAGCCAAACAACTATTGCAAATAGCTATTTACTAAACATCCATTAACTGTTTGACTTGATCAAAGTAGCTAAAATCATTCCAAACAGTTATTTTTTTTTTCAAACAGCTGTTGTTAATTCAGCCATGAACAACACTGATCAACACTGATCACTACTTATCAGCACTTATCATCAAATAAGTTATTTATGATAAATTGAAAAGATTAAACCCTAAGTCCATTTTAGTCTTAAATTAATTTTAAATCGGATCAAAATAGACTTATAGAATAGTCGATTTTTTCTTAACTATGCTATGTATAGATAGTTGGCTTCATAATAGGAATGACTCCTCCGTTCAGGAAGTTGTTGATTGGCAATGATGCTCCTCTACATGTCATCGAAGATGCAGCATCTTTGCTTGGGTATGTGGTAAATGAATCAACCAAGTTAGCACGTTTGCCCCTTTGCACTATAAGTATTCTCATGGGAAAAATCTCATATTCGAATTTAGTTTGGCAAAAAACACTGTCTATGCCTATTAAAAAAACCATGGGTTAAGTCTAGGTCGATCCCATCATCCCCTAGTTACTATATTGGGCTTGGACCCAGTATCTCTCACTGATCCATATATAGAATGAGTTATGCAACACGGTCTTTTTGCATCATTAAGTTTATGATGGCATTTCTCTTTATGTTTAGAGATGCAGCTATCCCAACCGTAACCTTAATCCTAGGAGCAAATCTTCTTCGAGGTACGTGAATTCTCTTTTCTTTCTTTATTCAACATTCCATTATTTTTAGCGTAAAAATTATATAGTTCTTGACAACTAGTTGGATTATTTTTAGGTTTAAAGGGATCTGATGTTCAATGGAGGATTATTGTTGGTGTACTAGTAATTCGATACATATTTCTACCTTTGTTGGGAATTCTTATAGTTAAGGGAGCGGTTCGATTTCATCTTCTGCAAAGCGATCCATTATTTCAGTTTGTTCTTTTGCTTCAATATGCACTCCCACCTGCTATGAGTATAGGTACGTCACTTTCATGTCTCTTAAAAACACCAAACAAAATTCTCAAGTGCTTAACATTATTCGACCTAAATGAGTCCAAATTAAAGCTAGTTTATCAAAACTAAAATAAGGCAATCCAATTTATCACAAACTAGAAATCACTAACCCAAAATTGTTCAGGTTTGAAAACTGTTAACCCATATTTACTAATTATAGAAGTACCAACACAAGTTGATTCAATTGGTTTGACACTTTTTTCGATTTAGTAGGATATCGGGTTCAACTCTTGTGAATGGAGAAAAGTTGTGACATGGTAAAACAGGGGCCCCAAGACCAAAACAAATATAGAGGTGACCCGTGGACAAGGACTAACCTAATTGTTTAAGAATAACACGACATGACCTAGCCTCGCAATTCCATTTTTGTCTAAATTGCGAAGTAAATGGGTTTCTAGATATGGTATTTGCTTTGAAAGAAATGCTTTTCATCCTTTAAGTTGTAGGGGGGTTTCCTTTGTAGTGTAGCCTGCTCGGGCTCAACTAGTCTGGTTGAAGCCAAGGTGGCATCCAGAATTTGATTATTGTAGTTTCTCAATTAAATTATTTTTTTTTAAGAAACCAATGATAAACGTAATTATATCGTAAGCACTACATAATGTGACCTTAACCTAATATAACTTGAAATTTATGTATGTGGTATTTGGCAGGGACTATGACCCAGCTGTTTGGGACGGGTCAGAGTGAGTGCTCAGTTATTATGTTGTGGACTTACAGCTTAGCATCCATTGCACTCACCCTTTGGTGCACCCTCTTTTTGTGGCTTGTGGCTTCATAATCGCTCTCTTATTGAAGAAATGTCTCCTTTTTGGATCATATCATTTACTTGGAAGTGTATTGTGGAGAAAAACTTAAGAAGTCATGTTCATAAAAAAGTTAATTGTACTATAACGGGTCGATTCAATGCGAGCTTAATAAGTTAAATAGTTGAAATTGTTCAACAATAAGTTTAGGAACATTTCAAAAGTTAAAACTATTGCATTTGTATACAGCCGAAGTGGCTAAGCATAGTTATCACATTACATGTCTTATTATGCGATGATGTTGGTAGTTGTAGTAGTACGTAGCCCGTTATCATCTAGAGTATCTTTAGCAATCTATCTATATAATTTTATATATAAAACTGAGTTACTTAATACGTTTTTACCAAGTATCATAACTTTATTAGTTAGCATGTTAATTAGGATTTTAATTCATTTTGTGTCTTTTAGCATGCATACAATTCTTTTTTATTTTTCTTTATATACTTCACCGGATCTTTCACATTCTCCCTGCTCAGGTTCTTAGAAATATGGTTTATAATTATTTACTTATATATATAAAAATAACACATACGTAATCCTAAAAAATATAAATGACGAAAACAATATTGTTCATTAAGTATGGTTTAGAGTTATTATCATAGGTGAGTATGGTTAGAGTTATTATCATATGCAAGCTTGTCTTCTTGCTATTTACTTGCATTGTGAGTTGTATCCTTAAACGGTGTTACTTCAATCTTTGGATCAACTAATTCTCGAAAAAGGTAAATATACCCCTCTTTCATTTGTTTTATGTAAATATTTATCAAAGTATTAATCGCTTTAATTATGTCAAATAACAATTTTTTTCCCCCATTACTTTAATATCAGCTTTAATGTTTCCTCTTTCTATTTTTATAGAAGTCTTATTATTAGAAAAAAGAAAAATTCATGATGGTTAATCATTAGCTATGTGTGTATATGTCTACTCAGATCTCTCATAAGGATCAATATAATAATCTTAATAAATTCATGTGGTATATGATTGACTACTATCATAATAAAAGAAAAGATGGCTTAAAAAGAAAATATGTAAGAAATTAAAACTTTAGAGTACTCTCTACCTCCTAGAATATTTGTCCCTTTTTCTATTATGTAAGTTCCAAAATAAAGTCTCCTCTTATTACTAAGGAATTGAAAATCTTCTCTTTCTTTTAAAATCAATAGAAAATAGTACATTAAATTAATAAGACATCCTTAAATAATTGTATGAAATGAAGGCAGTAATATCAAAAAGTTTACAAAAATAATTTTTTGTGCAAATGAGGGGTCAAGGTCCCTAATTTTTATACAATAAGTAGCAAAATCATATGGGCTAAAAACCGTTCCCTCCTTAAACTTGGCAATTTCATCGCATTCTGCCTAAATACCCATTCAAAATTTGAAGTTGATTATTTCCCTTCTACTAAAACTCTGCCTTTGTCCAATAATAACAATCCTTCCCTGAAAATAAGGAGACTGCCACCAAAAAAAAAAGAAAAAGAGACTAAATAACTTCCAAACGATTACAATGTCCACATAGTTTCGTACTCTCAAACATGAAAAAAGTTATTAGCTGAGATAAACCTCAATCCCACTGCATCCATGAGAGTTACGTTCCACCCCATGCCAACGTCTCCACAAAACTCTTAGAATAAGGTTGAAATTAAAATATAACTACCTATGAGCAAAAATTCAAACTGCCCACTCCTCAAAAACTGATTTCCCCCTTCCCCTTGAACAACTATAAATTTGAACCCACCAAATCCTTGCATCGTCAATTCTTGTTAGTCCTTATTAAGCACAATGCTTTAATAGAATATTCGAAACGAGAGAATCAAATTGATGGGATTCCATGCTCTGTGTGAGAACCCCAAGGCCACGGAACATGTTGTTGTAGAGAATCAATTGAGTATTCCCGCATTATATATGATCTTACAAAGGAAGTTTTACCATTTTTGGATCAACTATCAAGATATGTTGTTAATTGGAACAGTTCAGGTCTTTTAGAGAAGATTTTAGCATTTTAGGTACAAAGATATTATCACCATCATCATCATCTTTTTCTTACCCATGGGGTACGGTATACTTTATTCAATATATATCATACCCATATCTTCATTATTAACATAATAAGAAGAAATAGGGGGGGGGGGGGGAGTCTTTCCACCTTTCTCTTCTTTTTTTTTTTCTATAGTTTTTATCATTTTCCGATTGTTCGTCATTTTTGTCAATTTGACTAATTCAAATAACTGTAATAAAGTATTTGTTTTTGTATATATTTTTCTATTTTGATGGATGCAAGTAAATGGGCGTCCATTTAATAGTGCTGGATCAAGATTATCAATTAGCATCTTTGTGTAATTGAATTTTTGAGTTCCTGTAATTTTTCAACCAATATTGTGCAACTGCAAATTGTTTAAAAAAAAATAAGGATGCAGTTTTAAGAATAAGAGATATGTAACATAGAATTGGGAGAATATTACCTCAAAACAGAAAAAGGGAGAATATTGAGACAATCGGAGAAGGATATAAAGATTACATAATTAAGTCAATAATTGGCGGAAATCCCATATTGAAGGGAGCAAAGAGAAGATAGAAAGTTATTTCAAGTTTTTGTTCTCTTTGGGGTCATAGAAAAACAAGACAAAGGTAAGAAACAATATTTACACTATGTTTTGTTCTAATTTTAATTAGTATTTATATATACACACACACATATATTTATACGTATACGTATATATATATGTGTGTGTACACACACACACACACACACACACACACACACACACACACACATATATATATATATATATATATGAGGGATCAGGTGGGAACCTTCTTTTAGATAGGAACCCTCCTCAGATAAGAACTTTTTTAACTGACCGTTAGATTCATTTTTTAGTGGCTACGATTAAACTTTAATTTTCATTTTACAGAAAAAACAAAAATAACGTAACCTCACCACCCTACTATCGTCTATCTTCAACCCTTCGGTTGCCAGTATAATTGCGCTCTGTCACAATAGCCCAGCAAACGGTGGATGATACTAACGCCGGCAACGCCCACAACACTGACGACCTCCAAGCATGATTACAGCGGCAAAGCCGCTGTATAAATCGAAAACGCTAGGTTGTGATACATCTAATTTCGGGCCAGGTTAACCCTCCACCAAAGCATTTGTTGATGTTTTGGCTGAACATAACAGCCTAGAGCAAGAATTAATCGACATTTTGTTTGAAAATAATCAATTAGAGAAAGACAATCTCATTTGCGTCCATCTAGTGGCCGGAGTTAAGGGTCTCCATGGTTGGTCAGATTGAAATTTTGGGTGGGAACATAACAAGTTAGAATAGGGATGTAATGTAGAGATCTTAATCATTCTCGATCTACTCGCCTCACTAGAGACTATCGTGGATGTTGGTATTATGTCTGCAAGAGCTAATTTCAGAGGAAGGCCACAAGTGTGTAGCGAGAAAATGAGGAATTGACTTTTAAATCTTAACCCTTAAATTCCAATCTGAAGGACTATGTTAAAAGTTCTCATATTTTAAAAAGTTCTCATATGAAAGGGGTTCTTGTATGATCCATTCCCTATGTATATATATATGTATATATATA
>JACYFF010031952.1:12988580-13030906 GCA_017589665.1 Selenicereus undatus | reverse complement strand
TATATATATATATATATATAATTGTAAAATCTGACTTTTCAATTATTGTATATCTTTTATCTTCACATGACTATTATGTATTTCTTTTTTTTTACTTTTCAAGTCATTCGTTTGCTCCATCAAGTTAGTCCTTTCAATGGTGATTACTATGAATCAAGACCAATAGAGACATCCACCATATATATATAGCTAATTAAACCTATAACTTGGTTTCAGTCATCTCCCAACCACTCCCTACAATTAGAAGTATATGATTAGAAACGGGTAAGATATAGGCAACATTATTCCCGCTTCTCTTTAAAAAAAATTTTAAAAATTGTAAAAATTAAAATGACTAACAAAGTTCAAATATAATAGAATCTCAAACAAAACCAATAATGGTATTAAGAAAACAGTTCTTTTTAATTCAACCTAAAGATGATGCTAGAGCAATAGCCTTCAACAACTATATTTGCATAACCGTGACTCCAAGCATGCATTGGGCTCCTTAATATCAGGTCCCCTCAAGCCTGTACCTTACTTGATCATTCACAAGATTCAAGCGCTTGATTTTGCTACAACTCTCACCGGTTTGGTAGTAAATTTTTCTCCTTTAACATTAAAATTAATTTTTTTTTTAAATTTGGATACCCCATGCAAAAACACAGGTACAAACTAGTATATTGTTAAGCATCACAACCAAATTGTGATCAAATAGGACAGCTGTCCCATGACAAAAAAGGTTAACATTGGAAAAAAAAAAAGATTTAACATCAACTAAAATGTGGCATATTTGCTAAGAAAAGGGATGACATAGGAAATGACACATAGGTTACATCCCTACAAAAACAGTACTCAATTAAACACGCCACAAATGGCTGATGTTCAATTAAAAGTTTTCCACTTTGCTTTAATTTTGTTTGAGTTCTTTAGCTCACTTACAATCATACAACAAAATAAAACATCTTTGATAGATCGACCTAAGCAACTAATTACACAACAAATAGACAAACAATACCTCAAAACGTGTACGCCACCATTGACAGAGCCATAATAACATCATAACAAAAAGCAACAAATAGACAAACAACACCCAAAGTTTCTGGAGTCCCGTACTCTTGGCAATCGTAAGGCCGCGTAACACAGAACAGCTCCTCAGATTTTTCCACCAATGATTTTCTAACAGCTTAAAATTTCAACTGTTGAAGAAGTGAATTATCAAATTGATAAAGAGTTCACAAAGGTTCCATTCTTCTCACTCTAAAGAATTAAAAAGGCGGTTCATTTGGAGTAGCTGATGTTTGTGAGACCGAGACATATGATTTTTTATTTATTTATTTTTTGGTTCGTAGGAGCCACGAAGAGTAATACTATATAATTACAATGTAATGGGAGATAAGAAATTGAACGTGAAACCTAATGTGCCCAATACCTCAGTCTTCACCACTAGGCTAAAACTTCATTTGTAGACTGAGACATATAAAGTGGTCTCTCTTATTCTGCACTTTCATTGGCGTCATAATTGTACTTTATAACATGTTAAAAATACGACCGTTTCTTGACTGTATAGTATGGTGTGTTCCTGGTTCCTACCTAGTCTATCTGGTTGCTAGCCCAGTTGACATGGTGTTCCCTTGCCTCCCTCTCCACCTAGGACACTGGGGAAGCGTAGGGGCTTTGGATCTAGATGTTGATTTTTCCTTCCCTTGGGGCCTGTTAATCCACAGAATCTACACTGAATAAGGAGCACAGTAGGTGACCCAAGCTCCCTCGTCCACCCCTCCCCTCGCCCGAAAAAAAGTGCGTTCTTACATATTATTCTACCATTATCTGCAGTGGTGATTAAATACGCAAGTTTTGAAGGGTTTGAGCATGTAGATAAGCTTGTGAGTTACTCCACCCATTGCCAATTGGTTTTAGATTGGAACCTCATTTGAACTTATATACATAACTCGTTTGTTAACTGCCCAATTGATATAAAATTTCACAAGTTTTGTATGAATTTGGGCCACCAGCCTAATGGAATTTGCATGAGTTGAGTAAATTTAGGTCTTATTTTCATCTCAATAATCTCCTCTTAAAAGATAATCGAAACAATTTGGACTGACACAATAGTTCCAATTTACAACCAAGTTGACAAGTACAGAGGTGAGCCGACGTTGTCCAACTTAGACCAACATGGTTTCTTGTGAATTTGATAAAATTGTCTCAAGATTCAAAATCTAAACGAAATGATCCTGGCACAATTCAACAACTAAAATAGGTGACGTTGGAGCTAAGAGTGTAGCAACTGAACGACTGGCCGTGCTCTAGGGTATAGCTATCGGCTAAAAAGGTCGTGCTCCAAGGCCTTTGGTTGCTGACGAGGCAATACCAAGTCGCCACACGGCGTCGGTTGGGAAGAGTCGCACCTCTTGAGCATTCTCGAGAGGTGTGTCATGCCTTTTCGTTCTATATAAGGGTGAGGATTCAGTAGAAAGGGGTCATTTGATCACCATAGATTTCATCCACTAGAGAGAGAAACAATTTCTAGAGAGAGAAGCTCTGCATCTCTTTCCCAATCTACATTCAAATTCATTGTTTGCGTCTCGAGCTTTTCCTTTCTAGTTTCAAAGGTTCGTTTAAGTGTTCATCCTCCTCTTCAAACATCCCCCTTGAATCTTCATCTTCTACAAGTACATCCTCGTGCCCTCTCGAAGCATGGTTTGTTCTTTGTATGTTATGTCACCGTCTTGCTCAACTGGTGGGGATGTCCCCGGAAGGTCTACCGGCCCTCAAGATGAGGGCCAGCACCCGCAATTTCGTAGCCTCCCCGCCTTTATAGATGGCCGGATGGTTGCCAGCGTCCCCCGAAAGAATAAATGTACGGAACTCAAAAGGATTCCCTACGTGGTGCCCCCTTTTGAACCGGGCACTCCCTCGTGGTCCAGCTGCGAGTACTCATCCACCCCTAGTGTCCTCAGTCCAGAGGTGGAGCTAACATATCCCTGGAAGATCATCATAGCTAATTATATGACTGATTTCCAGGTTTGAAGAATGGCGAAGACCAAATCCACCCCACACATGAGACCACCCGACGAGCTGCTGGCAGAAGGTACACAAGGTAATCCCTGTTCAGCTCTGTCTACACCCAACTTGGGGGCTGAAGTGGCCTCCACTAGCTCTAGCTCATCCTCAAAAGGGACCCCCTCCAGCTCCTCCTCGGGCAGTTCATCGAGGAGCTCGTCCTCGGAAGGGGCGTCAACTAGCTCCCCATCTCCTGACGACCTGTCGACCGCGGGCAAGTCAGTGCTAAAGTGAAAAGGCTGGGCACCTGAGGTGTTAGTGACAGAGATTGTCGCAGAGGGGCTGGTGTTCCCGGGGGCTCCAACCCGCTCGGACCCGTAGGATGGGCCGAGCAGTCACTTCCCTGAGCCGAGGTCATCACTAAGCTAAAGAGGTCGGCCCTTGAGAAGCAGTACCTCCCGCCTGCTAGATACACGTTTGTGATCCCCGAGGCGGACGCCAACGTGAACGAGCCGCCCGCGAAGTGCATAGTCGTTTATTGTGCGACTCTTAACTATGGTCTTCGGTTTCCCCTTCATTTGGTAGTTGTCGAGATTTTAAATAAGTATGAATTGGCGCCCGTGCAGGTTGTGCCCACGTCTTGGCACAACATATGTTCCTTCATCGCGACTTGCGAGTTGTGCGGCCTTACTTGCTCGGCACGAGCATTCAGCCTCGTGCATACCGTCCAGAGGGCTCCAAAGGAAACCGGGGACCTAGGGTGGTATTGCTTTAACAACAGGTCGGGCTTTATGACGGCCATCGAGAAAAAGTCGAAGCTGAAGCACTGGAAGTATGACTTCCTCTTCTTGCGCTGAAAGTCAGGTTGGGGTGACGTACCTGACTGGAACGAGGTCAAACCTATGAGGAACCCCTTTGGGGAGCCTACGACTGAGGAGAGAAGGACGACCCGTTACTTCCAGTTCTACATACGGGAGGATGTTAGGTCTCGGTCCATCCCCAAGTTCATGGCTCAAGCAATCGAGTCTGCGAAGGGCCCCGAGAAGAGGAAGAGCAAGTCCAATGACAGGGAGCCTTTAAATTAGCTCCCTAAGCTGAAGTTCTTCTTGAACGATTTCTTTCTCGCCACGGTTGGCCTCCTGATCCTTAAAAATTATTCCAAGGGTATTTGGTCATCCTGATGCTACTCATGTTTATGTTTGGTACCGACCCGACTTTCCTTTTGTTTTATGCAGAGCAAGCGAGGGCAAGGTTGACGGTCTTCGAGACCGAGAACGCCACTCCGGAGCAAGTGGCTGCTGACGCAGAGCGCCGACGAGAGGAGGAGAGGCAGCGCCTCGTTGCTCAACAAGCCAAGAAGGTACGGTTTTTAACCTTGTTTGTCCCCCCTTCTCGTGATCCCTCGAAGCTCTCTCACGGTCCCTGGTTTTTACTGACTAAGTTATTCATTCCGCAGGCACCCTCTCTTGTCCCTCGCGCGAAGAAACCCGTCATCAGCTTGCCGGTCTGAAAGCGACAACATACTGAAAGCCGACCAGATGAGGCCGCGACCCCTGCCCCCTCGCAGGTGGTGGAGGCAGGGGCCGGACGGTCTGCCCCTCTGCAGTTGGGAAGCCAGCCACCTGGGGATCGAACTCCCGGCCTTCGGAAACAAGCTGCCCCCTCCAAAACCACAAGGGCCGCTCCTCAGGCTACCGGTGGTTCCCCCCGAGTCACCCTGCGGCCTTCGACCAACTTCATCAAGGCGGACCCAACCGCCAAGTTCTCACTCATCTAGGACTTAGTTAAGTCCTGGGACTTGGTTACCCTTGGGGCCTCGGAACCCCCAAAGGTCACTGAGGAACAGGTGGCGATGGCCGAGGCCTTTGCCCGCGGAGTGAGAGCCACGACGGAATGCCGAAGACTGGAGGGGCTTGTCGGTCAGTTTCAGCGGTGCGGAGAGAAGCTGAAGGTCGAGCTGGACACCCAGGAAGCGGAAAAGAAGACACTACAACGCCAACTAGAAGAGGCGCTTGCAAAAGCTGAGGCTGACGCGACTGCGGGGGTGATAAAGGCGACTTAGGCCAGGCATCAAGTTTATCAGCAAGGTTGTACGGATACCCTCAAGTATTTACGCAATGTCTTGGTGATGCTGGCCAAAGAGTTCAGAGAGGATGGCTACTATGAAGCCTACCTCCATTATGTGGATGAGCGTCAGCGGGCCGAGGATGAAGGTCGTGGCCCCGAGGAGGTAGAAGTTACCCCTCCTTCTGAGAGTGACGGTTCAGGGGACGAGGCCACCAACCCCTTGGACTCTTAGGGCTAGGCTTCTGAGGGGGGAGGTCACGAGGATAGTGGAGAGCCCAATGTGTAACCCCTCACTTTTCCTCGTATATTTTTTGCTTTTGAATTGGAGTTTGTATTCCCAATCTATTAATGAAGAACGTTCACTTCCTTTCGTTAGCTTGTTTCGTTGTCTACTCTTTTGCCCCATATTTTGTTTCTTTTTTTTTTTCAACTTGTGCCTGTTCTTTCGCCTTAACTTGCACTCATTCTTCCTGTCTTCGTGTGCCGTGGGGTAGTAGTAGCCCCCATGCAAAAGGACAAGTGATGTGTCAGCTGGCTAAGGATCATGAGGATTGTGGTGGCTCTGGAAGCCGTGCTCTAGGACCCTGTAGAGCTTGTCGTAGAGTTACAAATTAAACCACTACTTTAATTTATAAATAATATTTATAGCATAGGAAAGTAGGGATCGATCCCACGAGGAAAGATTATGATAATAAGTTAGTTTAATTCTAAATAATTTTACTATTCTAATTTATTGTAACTTCTCTTTATATAACTAAAATAAATCAAATTTAATAAGTGCAAATTTGGAAAAATACTTAATAATGCTCCTAAATATTCTAAATCTAATTATGGAAATGAAACATTAAATAGCAATCCTAAATAATCTGAAAAAATAAAAACAGAAACAATAACACAATGTTAGACTGAAAATTAAAACAGAAAATAACAAGAAGAAAATTAATATTAAAAATTACAGAAAGTAATCCAAATTAATATTCTGCAAGTTTTTAACTTTATCACTCCAAAATTATATGCAATTAATTTAATAAAAATAAAAACAGAAAATTAACGCTAGAAAATTAAAGCAGAAAATAAAATTTGAAATTAGAGAAAGAATAAACTGTACTAATATAAATACAAAAGTAAATAAAAAAATTGCCCAGATTTTAGGATATAATTTTTTTGACTTAATAAAAACCTAAAAATATTAAATAAAAATTAAAAACGTAATTTTAAGATTTATTGAAATAAAAACCTGCACATATCTAATTCACGAAATAATTCTGAAAAATTATCAAATAATTTCCAAACATTCCGAAATTAAATAGAGGCATAATAGAACACTATGTAAACCCTAGAATGGATTAAAACTTAAAAACACACAAAAGGAACTATTTTTAACCTTAATTTCTAACAAACCGGTAATTAAACGCCAAAACAGAATATAAATTAAATCTGAAAATTATAATCATACTAAAAATCAAAATCTAACTGATCTAATATTACCAAGACTCTCCTAAAAGGCTACTCTTTTGGGGGGGGGGATAAATGAAATTTATATTGAAGCTTATAAATTTAGGAATTAAAATTGACAACTAAACAAATTAAGGAAAAGGTTACAATTAATTATCAAAGGTACCAAATTTATGAAAAATACTTAGCATAATCTACATCTACCATGCAAATTTATATTTATCATTAACACACAAATCGACCGTTATCCATGAGTTAGACTATAGAAGACACTCACCAGCGGAACTTTCTGGTTCTTCCTTATATTATAGTTTATTTAGGTCAAACCTTAATATAAACCCTACTAGTTTTGATAACCCCAACACCAGTGCAAGAATTTAATCAAACTAGAGCACTACGCATTAGAAAAACATCATCTAACCCCTTGTAACCAATTTACTTGCAAATTAATTTAACAAAGATCTATAACGATTATCTAATTAAAAGAGATGGGTTTGAGTCATCCATGATTAATTAGCGTGATACTAATTCTTAAAAGACTATAACTTTTACGTATTTAAGCCTTTTAACCTATCATATGAATTCGTATTAAACTAACTAGCATGCATTCTAATTAATATAACACGAATATCATAAACAATAAATACCAATCGCTATAGAATCATGAATAAAAATCAACTAGACAATAAAGCATAAAACTTGTTTCAAAATAATTAATTTAGCATGGCTTCAAATAGATTATACTAAGCACAAGGAAATTACTCACCCATTTACTAAATTAAATTACAATACTTAACCAAAGATTTCATGTTTAATAACTAAAATTATAAAATAAATAACTAAACCTATAACATGAAAGGGAAAAAAAACAGTATTATTTGATGGATGATGAGACTTTTGATGATGATGATGGTTGATGATAGATGATGCGGGAATGATGTTGGTGAGGAAGGTGATTGAGGAGATGAGAAGGCGTGAAGGTGGGATGCGGTTGGTGTGTGATGATGCATGAATTGTGAAGTTAGGCATGAGGAGATGAGAAGGCTTAAGGTGATTGATGGAAATCTAAGATGATGGGGATGAATGAAGGTGTGGCGTGTGGTGAGGCATGGTGGTGAGCGTGGTTTGTTGCAGTGGGGTTTTTGTGACATCTGTTGAGGAGATGGGATTTGATAGTTGAAATATGATGAGGGGGAGAAGAGGGTGGGATAGGGTTTTAGCAACTAGGGTTTTTTCTTTCCTTAGACTCCTTCTCTCCCAAGTCTTCTAACTTCTCTTGAACTAGGAGTAATACTCTTGCAACTAGGGGTGTTCAAAAATATCCACAACCAATAACCCGAACCGAAAATCCGCTACCCCATCCGAAATCTCGGGTACCCAACCCGAAATATTTTCAAATTTTGGTTCGGGTACCCGAACCAATATTTTTTTCAGGTTATTGGTTCGGGTACGGTTCGGGCATTTTGAGAATTCGGGTACCCGAAACTTGTTTTTTTAATTTTTTTGAAACTTTTTTTTATATTATCCATTCTCTAAAGACTTGGTGAATAAAATATTCTCAAATGCGAAAAAGGCAAGTACTTTGACTTTGTTACATTATTTTATTTGAATATGTTGGGATGAATATGATGTTAACAAGCTTATACCCTATAAAAGTGTAGCTAATTGAAATGTGAATTGTGATAATATATAGGGTGATATTGCCGTATTGTGTAATAATTTCAAGTGCAACTTGGCGCATTACGAAAACGTTTCATAGCATAAATTGGAATAGTTATATTATGGACACAACAAAATTATTAGGAAAAAAATATTTTAGAAAAAATGGGTTATTGGGTAATCAAAAACCTGAACCGAAATTTTTGGGTACCCGAATTTTGGTTACCCGAGTATTTCGGTACGGATACGGTTCACCGTTTTGCCGACCCAAAATTTTGGGTACCCGAACCGAAATTTCCTTTGGTTCGGGTATCCGTACCATGAACACCCCTACTTGCAACACTAGCCCAAGTAAATTATTATGGAAATAATATTTTTCATAAATTATTTTTGGACCGATTTGATAGCCGAGCGTGTAAAATCCAAACTTCAATGTCTTCTCTTCTCCTCTTTAATTTATTAATGCTTAACCTGAAAAATATATAAAATAAAGTAAATTAGACGAAATAATATATATAATATAATCTAAAAAATTATTAAAACCATGCATGATTTAAGACTTAACAAATTCCCCCACCTTAGACTTTGGACGTCCTCGTGCACAGAAATCTTAGACTTGACCTAAAAACTAACCCTCTTTCTTTCTTATAAAGTCATGCATAATGTAATATTCATACTAGACATTGGCTTGCCTTAGAAACAGTTTTATTGAAAATTAATTAGTTATTCCTCCAACAAGTGAATATTTACTAAACATCTAACTACCATCAAAGAGTTTCTTCATAAACCTCACAACATTTCTGTAATGAAGTAACAAGATCAATAATTATCCATCCTTTTTAAGTATGTATACACCGATCAAGAGGTCTAAAAAGTTTATGATAGAAAAGTTGAAGTACGATGTGGCTATCGAGACAGTTGAACTAGATAGAACAACTCATTAAAATTGATTCTAAACTTGCCTTGTATTTTTCTTCTTTTCTGTCTTTTTTTTTTCAGACTCCACTTGCGCCCATATTCGAGACCCATATAAGGTCTTAGAAATTAAACACTCCCCGTCTTACACTTACCTGAATAGAGGTGCTGGAGCAAACAATTCATTCTCATCTTTATTTCTTTTTGACTATTACTTTGGTGCGAGTCATTGATCGGCCCAAAAAGGGGCATGACTTTCTCAATCATGAGTTAGTCCATACACAAGGCTCACTTGAGATCTAAACTTAAGGGAAAAAGGTTTCAAGCCACCTATTGCTTCCCATCTTGGTAATCTAACCTTTTTTTTCTTTTCTTTTTTCTTCACTTCTTTTTATAAAAAGACAAGAAAAATCACAATTTTAATGAGTTATTCTACTAATTCAATTGTCTAGGAAATGGGTTAGGTCATTTTATTGCCTCTGAACGGCTATATAACATGACTAAATAAGATGGATAATCATGACAGTTACTCATTAAAGAAATATATAAGGATCAATTCAAACTTCTCTGAAAGATAACTAACATGCTCAAAAGTCTTCACTCATAGAAGAATAAACTACAAAAGAGCTAAGATAATAATAAAAAAAATTTAAGCAAGCAAGTCTAGCATAAACTCATATCATGCATTATTTATAAGAAAAAGAATTTAAAAAAAAATTAAATAAAAAATACCGCAGGAACTAAATGTAGGATGCACCCCCCACACACTTAATTCATGTATAGTCCCTAATGCATGCAAAAAAATAGAAATAATGAAGATAAAAGTAAAATTAAATGTATACTTCCCTGAAAATGTTGGGTTGCCTCCCTACCAACGCCTTTGTTTATTGTCATTAGCTTGACGCAAATGAGCTCATGGATCCTCTAGTTGGATATCCTCCACTAAGCATATCTCATCTCTTTACTTTCAAATACCTCAAACGTATGCTCCTTTTTTTCTTCGATCATGCGACCACTCCTTAATCTCATAAACTAAAACTAACAATAAAAATAAAATACTAGAGCTAAAGCAAAACAATAAATGTAGTAAAATTAAATAGAAGTAAACTAACGATCTTATTTTTTTTCCCCGGCAACGGTGCCAAAATTTGTAGAGCTTGTCGTAAAACTACAAATTAAATCACTACTTTGATTTATAAATAATATTTATAGCATAGGAAATGTTGAATTATTATATTTAAGTTTTGATGATAACAAATCCAAGTGTAAAAATTTGTCCAAGTAATGTTGCTCCAAACACGATCTCCAAACAGGCCTAACTTGTGTTTGTAATCTTTATTGTATTAACTGGTTTGCTACATGTGAGAACAAGTCTTCAAAACAGGTTTTAATTGGTGATTCTATATTAAGTCAAGAATGCCATCTCGACAGTTGATTATAAGGCATGTTCCTGAACTCTAGCAATGCAAAGAACAACCCCAACAAACAAGGTGGCCTTGGTGTTCACAGCAACTCTACAAATCTTGGACAAGATGACTGGTTCAAAACAAGAAGTCTTGGGTATATAGGTTTTATTTATTTAGACTCTTGTTAATATGCCAATATTGAAAACGCTTTTAAAACACCTCTTGAATCGGTATTTGCGCTAAGTGCTTCAGAACACCAGTTGCGAACAACCCTGCAAAAAGGGTGCCTAGGGTGTTTCTGAACTGAAGTGGCCATACCCGGTTATCTTTGAAAATTCATTTCGGTTGGCCAAGATCTCCAGAATACTTTCTTTAAACTCCAAGATTGCTATTTTTCTGGAAAGGATATTTCTTGAAAATATTATGGGAGATTTGCGAAAATAGGTTTTGGGAGATTTGCCAAAACTAAAAGATTCCCTTTGCCTATATTTTCGGATATGATAAAATTTCAAAAGTTGAAGATTTCTGGTAGCCTTTTGAATCTTCTTCACGACTATGGGAAGATAAGGGTTATCCCTTAAGATAACAAATCCCTTATACTTTGGGAAAAGTTTATCACTAGCCGTTGGGGATTATCTTTGCTTGAAAATCGTTTTCCATACTTAGCTGATTCTTTGGTCTTGACCGTTGATTTTTGTGTATAAAATCTCAGTTTTTTCACTCCCATTGAGAGAGACAAGAAAGCAAGAGAGAAAAACGAGAAACACACAACATACGCAAAAAGGAAAATTTCAAAAGTGGTTTTTCTAGTGAGAAGAATTTTTCGAGCTACACTTGAGAAAAGAAAGACCGACACAAGTTGTGTTTAAACTGAGCTTTCAATATATTGGCATAATAGGATTTTCATTGCACCTTACATCTGCTTAGTAAGAAGCACCCCCAGGAAGGTGTTTGTTGACTTTGATCCCAGATCAGTCGAAAGTGAGTGAGTGTGTCCTAGTCGTGTGGACTTTGGACGTGTCCAATCTGGTGAGATTTGGACGTGGTGTAACCTGTCTTAGAGAAGGAGGTTACGTGGTTGCAAGTTGTAACAAGGTGTGTTACATTTGTAATGAGTTAAGCCCGGTTTAGTGAAGTGGTTAAATCCTACATGAGGTAGGTCGTGGTTTTTCACACCTCAGTTGGGCTAGAAGTGTTTTCCACGTAAAAATTGTGTGTGCTTTATTTTCCGCATTTATCTTGGTGATTTTCGCATTTGCAATATTTGAGAACACCCTCTGCAACCAAGTCACAAGGGTCTTTGTTATTCACAACGCGAAAATCAGACACCACAATTCACCCCCCCTCTTGTGGTAGAATACTCACGAACTTAACAAGTGGTATCAGAGCTTGGTTCTCTCACAAAAAGGCTAACACCTTGAGAGATTCTGAAGATGAATACACCACAAGGAATCCTTGAAGGACAATCCATTACTCGGCCACCCTATTTCAATGGCCAACATTATAGTTGGTGGAAGAATAGGATGGAAAACTATATTCAGGCAGAAGATTATGAGTTATGGATGCTCATCAAGAACGGGCCCCTTGTTCCCACCAAGATGCTTGAAGATGGTAAGAAGGTTCCCAAGGAATCCATAGAGTTTGATGCCGAGGACTATAAAAAGATGGAGAAAAATGCCAAGGCCAAGAAGCTACTATATTTTGGCCTAGGACCCGATGAATACACTCGCATCTCTGAGTGTGAATCAGCCCAAGCTATCAGGAACGCCCTGCAAGTTGCTCATGAAGGTACGAGTCAAGTTAAACAATCTAGAATTGAGCTACTTATGCGACAATATGAGTTGTTTGATATGGGTGATCGTGAGACTGTGATGGATATGTATACACGGTTTACCCACATCACGAACGAGTTAAAATCCCTGGGAAAGTCTTTCACCGCTGAAGAGTTGGTGAGGAAAATCCTCAGAATTCTACCTCGTACATGGGAGGCCAAAATAACAGCCATCTAAGAGGCTAAAGACATGAACAAGATCACCCTCGACGAGTTGATTGGTAATCTCCAAACCTATGAACTCCGAAAGAACTCACAACAAAGAGAGGAGCAAAAGAAGGATCGTGGGCTTGCCTTGAAAGCAGATGAGGACACTGACTCTGACCTTGAAAATGAAGATATGGCCCTAATGTCCAGAAAATTCAAGAAATTCTTCAAAAAGGTCAAGGAAAACAACAAAAGAAAAGACTTCAGTAAGTCCAGAAACACCCCCAAAGAACAGCTCACAGGGTGTTTCAAGTGCGGCAAACCAGATCACTTAGTCAAAAATTGTCCTATGCTTCGAGAAGATCAGATGCCCGAACACCCTCGAAAACAGGGTCGAAAACACCCTGTAAACAATCTGGGCAAGCAATTCTCGAAAGCTATGCTGGCTGCTTGGGGAGATTCCTCTGAGGATGAAGGAGAATCTGAAGCTGACGAAGGGGTTGTAGCACTGATGGCACAAAGTGATTCAGATTCAGATGATGAATCAACAATCAGCTTCTCAGATCTCAAGAACAATGTACATGGTCTTAACAAAGCCACTTTAGAAGAACTTCTATATAATTTGATAGACACCTATGCTGATCTAAAAAGAGAAGTTCGTGACCTAGAACTTGAAAATGAAACTCTTAAAAATGAAAAACTCGGTTTACATGAGAATATTAACGTGCTTAGAGAAGATCTCTTTCTAAAAGAAGGCGATTATACTCAAGTAGAGAAAAAACTCTCTAAAGTGGAAGAAACAGTTGAATCCCTGCTAAATGAAAAGCAGAGCTTGAATGCTACCATAGAAAAATTGGAAACTGATCTTGCCACAAACAAACGCTGGAACAAATCCTCACAAGCCCTTGATTGGCTAAACACTTATCACAGTAGAAATAAAAAGGGACTTGGTTACAAGCATAAACGGACTGTTTACCCAATACATAGGAAGTATGTGGGATTACCTGAAAACATCGTTTGCTTTCATTGTGGTAAAACGGGTCATTATAGATACACTTGCCCTTTAAGAAAACATGCCAATGAAAAGAATGAAAGGTATGTGAAACAAATCTGGATTAGAAAAGATGAGCTTTACATGTCTAAAAGAATGGGACCCAAGTGGATCTGGGTTCCCAAAACTAACCCGTGATTTGTTTTGCAGGCTGAAGTGAGAGAGAACAACCTTACGAACAACCCCACTAACACCCTTGAAAATAGGCAGTTGTGGTTTGTTGATAGTGGGTGTTCACGACACATGACTGGTGAAAGATCAAATTTTCTCACTTACAGCTTTGAATGGTGGGAGTGTAGCATTTGGAAATGGCAAGTCTGGGACAATTGTCAGTATAGGTAATATTGGTAAAACTCTCTCCCACTCAATTGATAATGTGCACTTAGTTGATGGGTTAAAACACAATTTGCTAAGTGTGTCCCAACTGTGTGACAAGAACAACCTAGTACTGTTTTCAAAAACACGTTGCTTGGTTGTGAATGACGACACAAGAAATGTTGTGTTGAGAGGGAAGCGATGTCAAAATGTTTATAAAGTTTGTATTTCCACTCTTCCCCAAAATAATCTGACTTGTTTAAATGCATTAAATGATGATATAATGCTATGGCACAAGAGACTAGGTCATGCAAGCCTGTCCTTGTTAAACAAACTTGTTTCCAAAGATTTAGTTGTTGGACTACCTTCCATCAAGTATAATGATGACAAGGTATGTGAAGCTTGTGCAAAAGGAAAACAAGTCAGATCTTCTTTAAAATCTAAAAAGTGTGTAAGCACTACCCGACATCTTGAGTTATTGCATATTGATCTATGTGGTCCCATGAGGATAGCTAGTAGAGGAGGGAAAAGGTATGTGCTTGTAATTGTGGATGATTAATCTAGATTTACTTGGACTTTATTCTTGACATCCAAGAATGAAACCTTTGAGAGGTTTATTGCCCTTCTCAAAAGGATTGAAAAGAGAGTAAGACACTCATTGGTAAGCTTGAGGTCTGATCATGGTACTGAATTTGAAAATGCAAGTTTTACAAACTATTGTAATGAACATGGTGTTGTTTATAACTTCTCAGCCCCGAGAACACCCCAGCAGAATGGGGTGGTTGAACAAAAAAATCGTACCCTAGAAGACATGACTAGAACAATGCTTATTGCTAGTGGTCTTCCTAAGAACTTTTGGGCAGAAGCCTTGAACACATCATGTTACATTATAAATAGATGCATGATTAGACCCATTTTGAACAAAACTCCTTATGAACTTCTTAAAGGCATAAAACCCAACATTATGCATCTAAGAACATTTGGTTGTAGATGTTTCGTGCATATCAATGGGAAAGATGTCTTAGGAAAGTTTGATCTAAGGAGTGATGAGGCAATATTTCTTTGTTATTCCTCTCACAGTAAGGCATACAAAGTCTTTAACAAAAGAACCGTGTGTGTTGAGGAAAGTGTGCATGTGTTTTTTTATGAATCTAACTCTTTGAATGAGAGTAATGCACAGGATGAAGAGTTTGAATTAGGTCTTGTCCAAAAGGAATTGTTGAACCAAGAAAAACAAGGTGAGAACACCCTGAAGAAAACAGGTACAGAAGTTGTTCCTCAAAATGGCAGACAAGGTGAGAACCAAACCGGGGGAAACACCGTTGAACCATGTTTGGAACCATATACTTCAGGAACCAGCTTGCAAACAGGTGCAGAAACAGGATCATGAGGTGTTCTTGAGCCTGATCCTACACACACTTCAGTTAGAACAGAACATGTGTCTGTGGATTCAATTAATCCAAGACCATGGAAGCACCATAGTTCGCACCCTCTTGATCAAATCTTGTCAAATATTAATACTGGAGTGCAAACTAGATCTAAACTTAAGAATTTTTGTGCTTTCTATGCTTTTCTTTCTAACATTGAGCCGAAAAGTGTGAATGAAGCTCTTGCAGATTCAGATTGGATCATGGCTATGCAAGAAGAGCTTCATCAATTTGAAAGAAACAAGGTGTGGATCCTTGTACCTAAACCTGCAGAGAGAACAATCATTGGAACCAAGTGGGTGTTCCGAAATAAGCTAGATGAGTCAGGAACAGTCACTAGGAACAAGGCAAGGCTGGTGGTTCAAGGGTACAATCAAGAAGAAGGGATTGATTATGAAGAAACCTTTGCACCAGTTGCTAGAATTGAGGCTATTTGAATCTTAATAGCCTTTGTAGCTCATATGGAAATCAAGCTATATCAAATGGACGTGAAAAGTGCATTCCTAAACGGATACCTTAAAGAAGAGGTGTATGTCAAACAACCCCCTGGTTTTGAAAATGGTGATTTTCCAAATCATGTTTTTAAACTTGACAAAGCACTTTATGGTTTAAAACAAGCTCCAAGAGCTTGGTATGAACGGTTGTCAAGCTTTTTAATTGAAAATGATTTTAGAAGAGGCAAGGTAGACAATACCTTGTTTCTAAAATCTAAGGGGGAACATTTATTGATTGTCCAAATATATGTAGATGACATTATATTTGGTGCAACTCATCATGATTTATGCCATGAATTTTCAAATATGATGAGGAGTGAGTTTGAGATGAGCATGATGGGTGAGCTTAACTTTTTCTTAGGCTTACAAATCAAGCAAACTCCAAACGGCACCATGATCCATCAACAAAAGTATATCAAGGAGCTACTTAAGCGTTTTGGGATGGAGTCGGCCAAACCCATAGACACTCCTATTTCTCCTTCAACCAAGTTGGTTATGGATGATGGGAGTCTCTCAGTCGAGGAGAAACTCTATAGGGGCATGATTGGGTCACTCCTATACCTAACCGCTAGTAGACCGGATATTGTTTTTAGTGTTGGTTTATGTGCCCATTTTCAGTCTAATCTTAAAGAGACTCATCTTAAGGTTGTTAAACGGATACTAAGATATTTAAAGCATACACCTGATTTAACTCTATGGTATCCTAGAGGTTGCAATCTTGATCTTGTTGGATATGCTGACGCTGACTATGCAGGTTTCCTAGTTGATAGAAAGAGTACCTTAGATATGGCTCATTTTCTTGGACCTTGTTTGGTATCTTGGGCTACCAAGAAGCAACATTCAGTTGCCATGTCCACAACAGATGCTGAATATGTTGCAGCAGCTTCATGTTGTGCTCAACTGTTGTGGATAAGACAACAGCTTAAGGATTTTTGTGTTGACACTGGATGCATTCCTATTTTTTGTGATAATACTAGCGCTATTAACATTGCCAAAAACCCATGTCAACACAAAAGGACAAAACATATTGACATTCGACATCATTTCTTGAGAGATAATGTTGAAAAGGGTTTAATTTCTATGAATTTTTGCTCAACGGTAAATCAAATTGCTGATATATTCACTAAGGCACTAGCTAGAGATCAATTTGAGAGAAACAGACTGGAATTGGGGTTGGTGAAAACACCCTGAGAACACCTGTTCTCAGAGTTAGATCAAGCTGACAAAAACACCTTATAATACCTGTTTTATCCCCTTGTTTACAATTCTTGTTATCAAAACAGTGGTCTATGCTTAACGAATATGTGTAGTCTTGTGTGCTATTATGATTATATATTGCTGCCTTTGGAGATGGAGAAAGAGTATTCATGACAGACCTTGGAATGAGAGAAGCATGTTCAAGAAGGCGGCTCGAACAGGTATGCCTTGATTGACATTAATGTATGCTGCCTGCTTAAATTCTAGGTGTTCCCTAGGTGGCCCTTCATAACGGGCGGGGAGTTTAAAAAACCCCCTTGCGTGCGTCTGTCTTCCCCGTCTTGCTCTCTCTCTCTCTCTCTCCTCTGTTCTTGCTTTCAAACCCTAGCAAAACCCTCAAAACCCGAAATTCTTCCTTGCGATAATGGCTCCCAAAACTAATTCTTCATCAATCTCTGAGAGTAACAACATGATTATACCCTCGATTCCGGCTCCTCCTCGCCCAATTATCCACACAATCTTCGGGTATCTCAATCGGTTAAACCTCAAAAGTATTGGGCTTGAGTTGAATGATATTCCCTACTCCTTTGGTTGGAAATTAGTGGTGTATGTGGGAACAATCCCTTGTTCCATTTCTTCTGTAGGAGTTGCTAGTTCTTCGGGTTTCCAAGACCAATTCTTGGAGAACCCAGAAACCCTCGTTGGGGATTTTGAACCCTGTTCTTCTGCACTATTCCCGGAAACAACTCAAAGAACAGGGGATGCATTCTTCGATGATCTGTTCATGGATCTGAATGAGGACTCTGGTGAGAAAATAGGAGAAAGTCCTGTCCAAGGGGATGACTCTGTTCCTCTAGTCTCTAAAACTGGAGAGAAGAGGAAAAGGGTAAAGATGGTGGCTAGGCGCACCCGAACGCCAAGAACACGACCACCACCAAGGTCTCGCCCCTCTCTAACTCCCTCTTCTCCTCCTTCTCAACCTTCTCGCAAATCTGCGAGAATTGCTTTCAGATCGACCCCCAGATCCTCTAAACCCTCTGCTCCTATCATCGAGGAGATTTCCTCTTCTACCCAAGGGTTCTCGAGTTCTGAATCTGAAGACACCACCTTCAAACAGGGGACACCGGTGTTTTCCGAGTCCTCTGAAGATCAAGCCCCTCCAAAATCAGCCACTAAACCTGCTGTGAAGCCCTCTCCTGCAAAAACACCCCTCAAGCGAAAGCCCAGAACAACCCCCCTACCAGAAGCTACCACCTCTGTTCATGCCCCCAAACGCCCAAAGCAGTTCACTCCCTCTCCTATGTCTGACAAACATGCGCAGTTGCTTAAGCGCAATGTCGTCAGAGGGAAGGTAGTGTCTGTAAGCCTTTTTGAGGAACAGGGTCTGAGGGTGTTCTTGACCAAGCTTCGAGCCCAAGGCTTGCTTGAGTTGTTTGCAAGCACCCAACAAGGGTGTTCTGTGCCTGAGTTGGCTGAGTTTTACGCCAACTGCAGAGTCACCGAAGGGGTGGTGACAAGTTTTGTGAATGGGCAAGGCATTAGGATTGATGCGCCCTCACTTGGAAACATATTGGGAGTGCCCTCACAAGGTTTTGCTGTGTATGTGAGGGAAGACAAAACTGTCCTAGAGACAGCTAGGCTCCTAGAGGTGACCAAACGTCTTAGTCAAAAACAGGGTCTGAGAACACCTTCCTCTGTAAAAAAGGGTGATCTGATCCCTCTCCACCAACTACTTTTCATGTTCGTCATTAAGAACGTGATTCCAAGGGGTCAAGGGAGAAACTCAGCAGACCTTTTTGATCAGTGCCTGGTCGACTTCTTGGATAGGGAGGAACCCATAAATCTTCCGGCTATCATGATTCGCCACATTGGGCGAATTGCGAACACCACCCGGGCTGATGATCTCGGGTATGGGTTTCTGCTGACAAGGGTGTTTGAGCACCTTGGAATAGTGCTCACACGGCGAGTGGAGGCCCAAGTCATTGATGAAATTGGGACTGACACTCTGCTAGGGTGTGGCTATGAGGTTGGGGAAGGGTCAGTCTCCAAACAGGGTCGTCGACCACCTCGACCACCTGTTTCTGGGCAACCTTCCATCAAGGTTGAGGCTGTTCTTGAGGACAATGCTCGCCTCAGGGATGAGCTCTCAGCTGTCAAGGCTGCTCTTGGTGAGGAACAAGCCCTCTATGCCACACGCCACGAAGATTTGCTTGCCCTTCTCTCCACCCTTGCCCCTAGCATTCCTCCTCTGCAAACGAAACCACCCCCTACTCCCTGATTGTCTGGGCTGTTCTCTAGTCTCCTCCTCCTTTATTAGTCTTGTGTTTGGCATTGTACTGTTTTTTGCAATGGCATATCTATTTGCAGTACCTCTTGCTTTTTAATGATGCCAAAAGGGGGAAGAACGGTGAAAACCTATTGACAATGTGACAATGTATGACGAATGAACCTGACCAACCTGACCTTGACTTACGTGGATCCCTATCAGCATTCATTTTTTTGTTTTGTCAATATGGTCACTTGGTTTGTCATCATCAAAAAGGGGGAATTTGTTGAGTTATTATATTTAAGTTTTGATGATAACAAATCCAAGTGTAAAAATTTGTCCAAGTAATGTTGCTCCAAACACGATCTCCAAACAGGCCTAACTTGTGTTTGTAATCTTTATTGTATTAACTGGTTTGCTACATGTGAGAACAAGTCTTCAAAAAAGGTTTTAATTGGTGATTCTATATTAAGTCAAGAACGCCATCTCGACAGTTGATTGTAAGGCATGTTCCTGAACTCTAGCAATGCAAAGAACAACCACAGCAAACAAGGTGGTCTTGGTGTTCACAGCAGCTCTACAAATCTTGGACAAGATGACTGGTTCAAAACAAGAAATCTTGGGTATATAGGTTTTATTTATTTAGACTCTTGTTAATATGCCAATATTGAAAACGCTTTTTAAACACCTCTTGAATCGGTATTTGCGCTAAGTGCTTTAGAACACCAGTTGCGAACAACCCTTCAAACAGGGTGCCTAGGGTGTTTCTGAACTGAAGTGGCCATACCCGGTTATCTTTGAAAATTCATTTCGGTTGGCCAAGATCTCCAGAATAGTTTCTTTAAAGTCCAAGATTGCTATTTTTCTGGAAAGGATATTTCTTGAAAATATTATGGGAGATTTGCGAAAATAGATTTTGGGAGATTTGCCAAAACTAAAAGATTCCCTTTGCCTATATTTTCGGATATGATAAAATTTCAAAAGCTGAAGATTTCTGGTTGCCTTTTGAATCTTCTTCACGGCTATGGGAAGATAAGGGTTATCCCTTAAGATAACAAATCCCTTATACTTTGGGAAAAGTTTATCACTAGCCGTTGGGGAGTATCTTTGCTTGAAAATCGTTTTCCATACTTAGCTGATTCTTTGGTCTTGACCGTTGATTTTTGTGTATAAAATCTCAGTTTTTTCACTCCCATTGAGAGAGACAAGAAAGCAAGAGAGAAAAATGAGAAACACACAACATACGCAAAAAGGAAAATTTCAAAAGTGGTTTTTCTAGTGAGAAGAATTTTTCGAGCTACACTTGAGAAAAGAAAGACCGACACAAGTTGTGTTGAAACTGAGCTTTCAATATATTGGCATAATAGGATTTTCATTGTACCTTACATCTGCTTAGTAAAAAGCACCCCCAGGAAGGTGTTTGTTGACTTTAATCCCAGATCAGTCGAAAGTGAATGAGTGTGTCCTAGTCGTGTGGACTTTGGACGTGTCCAATCTGGTGAGATTTGGACGTGGTGTAACCTGTCTTAGAGAAGGAGGTTACGTGGTTGGAAGTTATAACAAGGTGTGTTACATTTGTAACGAGTTAAGCCCGGTTTAGTGAAGTGGTTAAATCCTACATGAGGTAGGTCGTGGTTTTTCACACCTCAGTTGGGTTAGAAGTGTTTCCCACGTAAAAATTGTGTGTGCTTTATTTTCCGCATTTATCTTGGTGATTTTCGCATTTGCAATATTTGAGAACACCCTCTGCAACCAAGCCACAAGGGTGTTTGTTATTCACAATGCGAAAATCAGACACCACAATTCACCCCCCTCTTGTGGTAGAACACCCTCTTGTGCTTCCCCGTTGTTACACTTTGCACATTAACCGGTTAACACATAATCATACAGTACAGGTATCTCATGACATACAGACAGAACATATCATATGGTATGTAGAGGGTGACATAAGAACATTCATACACTTCGAGAATCAAAATAAACTCATACCTTCCATATCTACTATGTTCATAAATATCACAAATACACACAACATATTTATGTCATGGAACGAGCAATTAGAGTAGCTTAGTCGTACTTGTCCCATACCAGGTACGATTCAAGGACTCTCGTTTTCACGTAAGTCCCTAAACAAACTCTGCTGTTAGTCCATTTACTAAACTTACTATGATTATCCCATACCAATCATGTCCTTTGGGCTCATAGTCTTCACTGGAGTCCAAAAGAAAGCAAAATCTACTACGCAACCAAACGGCCCGCCCATAACCATAATTAACACATACATCAAAACGACTTTATCACAAAAGTTCACGTAATAGCCAATTTCACTACATATCATATATTCTTAACTGAATGTAAAACGTTTAGTTAGGAAAAATCAACTCATGACTCACACAAAGAACCATCACAAAACACAAGGGTCATAAACACATCCTGGCGGTCCGGGCAATGTCCACTCAAGGTACCAATCGGGGATCCAATGCTCTAGAGTACATAGATGCCCTCAAAACACAAACTGTAGAATCACATTCACATCTTGGAAAATCAAGGACCCACACAGCTCCCAAATAACACAAACAGAAGAGTCAATTAGCGGACTAGGCAATGCCCACTCAAGGTGCCAACTAACGACTCATACAACTCCAAACACAAAGACAACTACTTCTATGACCATAGCTCTAGAACGCTCTGTAATAGCCTAAAGAAAGACATGAACCTTTGTTCCCAAAAACACAGCTTATTGAAATCAGATAATCCATACAATCACATTTTTATTTTCAAAGAAGCTTAATTTCTCATCTTTGAACAAAACATAGTCGAAACAGGATATAACTCTACCCAAAATAATTTCACAAGTTTTCCATACTTCATCACACAATCAAAATTCCTAGGAAGCTCAACAATGGCCTTTTCATATCTAATTTACGGATTAAACATACAAATAATCCATAATTACACTAAACAAGGTACTTTAACTCAAAAATTCATAACTCACAACACACACATCCAATCTTCACCAAAATTTGCATAAAATTAACAAATAACATACAGATTCTAACATATTAATTTCATGATTTTTATCCAAGCCCATCATTCCCAGAAATTCAAACAATCAGCCAAAATAATCAAAAATCTGCTAATTAAACTCAAAAACTCATAACTTTTAGCATACACCACCAAAATTCACAAAAAATTTACCATATAACACCAAATACGATGAAGAATATACAATAATATTTTCATAATTTTTTGCCAAGAAAATCCTTCAAAACAAAATTAAAACAGTAACTGAAATCAAAGACCAAAACAGAGCTGTCCCAATCAAAAATTTGTAACTCCTAAAATACACTTACAAAATTCATGAAAATTTTCATAATACTTTTGGACATCATTATTATTCTACAATAAAAATTTTGTAACTTTTTTTTATTAAATAGCTCAAAATAATTCAAACAGAATCTGAATTTCTGCACTCAACAACATGGCAGTTTCACTCAAAATTTCATACCTTATAAACTACCCATCTAAAAATCATAAAATTTACAGAAAGTTGCCTCATATCATGTGTAATCTACAGTAAAAATTTTAGAACTTTCCAACAAGCCAATAATTCCCAGAAATTCGAACAGTATCACCATATCTGAAAATTCGAAAATTCCCCCTATATTTGTCTACCATATTGCTCAACCAAACACAAGCAATCAATCCAAAAATCCAAAGGATAGCATGGATATGAACAAACCCACAACATAAATATCAATCCAAAACACTCCCGTAACCCTAAAATCACAAACCATATTCAATTGAAATTAAGGTTCTAATCTATTAAACCCTAAACCTCATATTCAAAGCTTCAATTCGAATTCAATTTTGCAATTTCGAGTAGGAATCTCAAATTTAATCTTCCCCTAATTAATCTTAGGTTGAAGAAGAGCAAAAATTACTCACCTCAATTCGAAATAAAAATCGAAACCCAAGTCTTTTCCTTCTTCTTCTTCTTCTTTTTCTTCCCTCCTCTCTGCCTCTCTTTCCCCATCTGTCGTGGTGTTTGAGTTTTGGGGCAAGCAAGCAGAGAAACCCCCCCTTTTTTATAAACATCATGTGATAAATATTCCCCTCCCCTTTTTAGTTAGTTTTTTTTTTTACCGACTCTCTCTCTCTTTCCTGTTTTTTTTTTTAAAAAAAAAACAAATTCTTAGCAGAACCATACCGTAATTAATTATTCTCCAAACATAATCATATGAAATTAAATCACACCTATATATCGAAATAAAACACTTAAAATACATAACCATAAAGCACGCATTCACATATTAATCGAAATTAGTAGCTGAAATGTTCGGGGCGTTACACATATAGTAAATTAAATTACAATACTTAACCAAAGATTTCATGTTTAATAACTAAAATTATAAAATAAATAACTAAACCTATAACATAAAGGGGGGAAAACAGTATTATTTGATGGCTGATGAGGCTTTTGATGATGATGGTGGTTGATGGTAGATGATGCGTGAATGATGTTGGTGAGGAAGGTGATTGAGGAGATGAGAAGGCGTGAAGGTAGGATGCGGCTGGTGTGTGATGATGCGTGAATTGTGAAGTTAGGCGTGAGGAGATGAGAAGGCTTAAGGTGATTGATGGAGACCTAAGATGATGGGGATGAATGAAGGTGTGGCGTGTGGTGAGGCGGGTGGTGAGCGTGGTTTGTTGCAGTGGGGTTTTTGTGACAACTATTGAGGAGATGGGATTTGATAGTTGATATATGATGAGGGGGAGAAGAGGGTGGTATA
This sequence comes from Selenicereus undatus, assembly GCA_017589665.1. Lineage (NCBI taxonomy): Eukaryota > Viridiplantae > Streptophyta > Magnoliopsida > Caryophyllales > Cactaceae > Selenicereus > Selenicereus undatus. The sequence goes on along the minus strand of JACYFF010031952.1, from coordinate 13,006,898 downwards.
GGGTTTTAGCTACTAGGGTTTTTTCTTTCCTTAAACTCCTTTTCTCCCAAGTCTTCTAACTTTTCTTGAACTAGGAGTAATACTCTTGCAACTAGGGGTATTCAAAAATATTCACAACCAATAACCCAAACCGAAAATCCACTACCCGATCCGAAATCTCGGGTACCCGACCCGAAATATTTTCAAATTTTGGTTCGGGTACCCGAATCAATATTTTTTTCGGGTTTTTGGTTCGGGTACGGTTCGGGCATTTTGAGAATTCGGGTACCAGAAACTTTTTTTTTTATTTTTTTTTGAAACTTTTTTATATTATCCCTTCTTTAAAGACTTGGTAAATCAAATATTCTCAAATGCGAGAAAGGCAAGTACTTTGACTTTGTTACATTATTTTATTTGAATGTGTTGGGATGAATATGATGTTATCTAGCTTATACCCTATGAAAGTGTAGCTAATTGAAATGTGAATGGTGATAATATATAGGGTGATATTGCCGTATTGTGTAATAATTTCAAGTATAACTTGGCGCAATACGAAAACGTTTTATAGCAAAAATTGAAATAATTATATTATGGATACAACAAAATTATTAGGAGAAAAATATTTTATAAAAAATGGGTTATTGGGTAACCAAAATCCAAACCGAAATTTTTGGGTACCCGAATTTCGGTTACCCGAATATTTTGGCTCGGATACGGTTCACTGTTTTGCCGAGCTAAAATTTCGGGTACCTGAACCATGAACACCCCTATTTGCAGCCCTAGCCCAAATAAATCATTATGAAAATAATATTTTTCATAAATTATTTTTGGACCAACTTGATAGCCTAGCGTGTAAAATCCGAACTTCAACGTCTTCTCTTCTCCTCTTTATTTTATTAATGCTTAACCTGAAAAATATATAAAATAAAGTAAATTAGACGAAATAATATATATAATATAATCAAAATAATTATTAAAATCATGCATGATTTAAGACTTAACAGATCCTTAGCCCCTATTGGAGCTAAGAGTGTAGCGACCGGCCGTAAGATTGTGCTCTCAGACCTTTAGCCCCCATTGGGGCTAAGAGTATAGCGGTCGGGCGTAAGGCCAGGCTCTGGAACCCTTAGCCCCCATTGGGGCTGAGAGTGTAATTACCGATCGTAAGGTCGTGCTCTAAGACCCTGAGGCCCTGTTGGAGCTAAGAGTGTAGCGACCGACCGTAAGGCCATGCTCTAGAACCAATAGCCCCTATTGGGGCTAAGAGTGTAGCGACCGGTTGTAAGGTCGTGCTCTGGGACTCCTATCCGTAAGGCTGTATTCTAGGACCCCTAGACCGCATTGGGGCGGAGAGTGTACCGATCGGCCGAAAGGCCGTACTTTGGGACCCTTAACCCCCATTGGGGCTAAAAGTGTAGCGATCGGCTGTAGGGTCGTGCTCTAGGACCCTTAGCCCCCATTCGAACTAAGAATGTGGCGACCGACCGTAAGGTCGTGCTCTAGGACCCTTAGGCCCCATTGGGGTTAAGAGTGTAGCGACCGGCCGAAAGGTCGTGTTCTGGAACCCTTAGGCCCTGTTGGCTAAAAGTGTAGCGATCAACCGTAAGGTCGTGCTCTAGGACCCCTAACCCCTATTGGGGCGAAGAATGTAGCGACCAGCCGTAAGGCCGTGCTCTGGGAGAAGATGAACTGTTTATGAGTTCGAAGGTGGTTGTCGTGGGCTACTCATTTTATTGCTTGTACTCAAAGTGTACATATTAGCTGGAGAGAAAGAGAAACATGAGCCTAAGTGTAGTACTTCCGCAGATTGCTGCTATGCTAGGTTCGTGGTATGGGAGAGTCGGTGACGGTCTCAAGGCGATATGTCCCGGGACGGATTTGAGAGGTAGCTTTGTATGGGCCTTACCAATTGGGCGTTGGCTTTCCATGTTTTGCTGCCCATGCGACAGCCTCCATGCGTCGAAGGAAGAGGTCTCCCACCTGAATCGGCTGTAATCGCACCGCGCGGTTGTGCAATTGGCTGATCCGATGTTTGTAGAGATCCTCTCGAAGGAGAGCGTCACCTCGGATGAAGAGGAGAAGCTCGAGAGCTTCGTGGAGCGCTGCATTGTTCAACTCGTCTTGGAAAGTTGTCAGCCGGTGAGTGTGAAGAGTGACCTCTACGGCTAGAACAACTTCGGAACCGTAAGCTAGCATGAAAGGGGTTTCACAAGTAGCGGTTTTGTTAGAGGAGCGGAGGGACCATAGGACACCATGCAGTTTGTCGACCCATTTTCCCTTTGCGTCATCAAGTTTCTTTTGTAGACCATGGAGCATAGACTTATTGGCCGCTTCGGCTTGGCCGTTGGTGTGAGGGTGAGTCATAGCTGTAAATCACACATGACAGCCCAAATTACTCAGATAGTCCGTGAGCTTACTGGTATTGAACTGCCTGCTATTATCAAAGATAATGGCCCGAGGGATGCCGAAACGGGTGATGATGTTTCGCCAAATGGACCTTCGTACCTCAGCGGTTGCTATAGAGACTACGACCTCGACTTCTATCCACTTGGTGAAGTAATCGACTGCTACGAAGAGATACTTACGCTATCCCGTAGCTTTGAGGAAGGGACCAAGGATATCCATTCCCTAGGTGGCGAATGGCAGGGGGCTGACAATTGGTGTCATGGGCGTAGTGGGCACTCGTTGGATGGGGGCTAACTTCTGACATTTATCACAAGTCCTCACTATCGTCATGGAATCCTCCCGCATGCTGGGCCAGTAGTAGCGAATCTGGATTGCCGTGACAGCTAGGGCGTCCCTAATATGTGTGCTGCACATGCCTTCGAGCAATTCCTCCAGTATCTTCTTCCCTTCCTCCAGGGTTACACAGTGTAAGAGGGGACGGGCAAAAGATCTTTTGCATAGGATCCCCTCGTACAGGATAAACCAGTTTGATCTCTTCTTCACCTTGTCCGCTTCTTTGGGATCCGAAGGCAGGGTACCGCCCGTGAGGTACGCGCGAATGGGATCCATCCATGTCGAGCTCCTATCTAACCATAGTACTTCATGTGAATCAATGCAGATCCATCCATATCTGCCCGTGAGGGTCTCCCGTTGAATGTTTTTGGGCTTCCCGTTATCGGATGAGCTTGCTAACTTAGACAAGGTGTCAGCCTGTCGGTTCTTCGATAAGGTTATGTGCGTGATTGCAAAACATTTTAGCAACTTAGTGGCTTCCCATCCCCGTTGAACATAGGCGGCCATAGTATCGTTATTTGCTTCATATGCTCCGTTGAGCTAGCCAACGACTAACTGGGAGTAAGAGAAGGCTTGGACGGAATTGGCTCCCGCAGTGTAACATAACTCTATCCCTGCGATGAGGGCTTTGTACTCAGCTTCATTATTGAATGCTTTAAACATGAATTTTAGAGCATGCTCGTACCGCGCCCCAATGGGACTTTCAATGATGAGACCAACACCACTCCCATCCTTAGTATATGAGCCATCCACGTACAGGTTCCAGGTTCATGAGCGTGAATCCCATTCCTCTGCAGGCGTCGTGCTCTCGGCCAAAAAATCAGCCAACGCCTGGGCCTTGACGACCCTTCGTGGCTTGAAGTCCAGGTCATAGCGGGAGAAGTCCAGGTCATAGCGGGAGAGTTCGACGACCCATTTCAGGAGCTATCCCAAGGCGTCTAGCTTCTGAAGGACGTTCTTCAAGGGCTGATCCATTAGGACTAAGATCTTGTGAGCCTCGAAGTAGGGCCTCAGCTTCCGACTGGCCATCATTAACGCATACGCGAATTTTTCAATGAGAGGGTAGTTCACCTCCATCCCTGCCAAAGCGTGGCTTACGTAGTACACAGGGATCTGCTCCTTTGCCCGTTCGACTACGAGAAAAGCGCTAACCGCGTGCTCTGAGACAGCCAAATATAATACCAATACCTCCCCTTCCAGGGGATTAGCGATCTTGGGTAACTGGGCCAGGTAGGCTTTTAACGTCGATAAGGCCTCGTCCCCCTGTTGGTCTCACGCGAAATTTGCCCGTTGTCGTAGGACATAGAAGAATGGTTGGCCCTTATCCGTGGACTGAGACATAAATTTGCGCAAAGTGGCTATGCAGCCAGTTAGACGTTGCACTTCTCTTATATTCCGGGGTGGTTTCATGTCGAGGACGGCCTGGATTTTGCTCGGGTTAGCTTCGATTCCGCAACTGTTGATCATGAAGCCAAGGAATATACCCGAGTGCACCCCAAAGACACATATCTTGGGGTTAAGCTTCATGCTGAAGGCCTGTAGTATGTCAAATGTCTTTCGCAGGTCGTCGCCATGACCCCCCTCAGTCTTGCTTTTGACTATCATATCGTCAACGTAGACTTCCATAGTTTGGCCAATGGGGGCTCGAACAGTTTGTTCACCAAGTGCTGGTACGTGGCCCTTGCGTTCTTTAACCCAAAGGGCATCGTTCTGTAATAGAGGAGGTCACGGTCAGTGATAAACGCGGTCTTTTCTTGATCATCTGGGCAAAGGGGTATCTGGTGATACCCCGAGAAGGCGTCTATGAAGCTCAACAAGGCATGCCCTACCATGGCGTCTACGAACTTTTCAATTTTTGGTAGTAGGGTAGCTATCCTTTGGGCAAGCCTTATTCAGATCTGTGAAATCCACGCACACCCTCTAAGTTCCGTTGGGTTTCTTCACTAACACGACATTCGAGATCCATTCAGGGTATTGGCATTCTCGAATGAACCCAACCTCCAGCAACTTCTATACCTCTGCGTTGGCCACGACCGCTCTCTCTGGCCCCATGTGGCTTTTATTTTGGATGACCGGCCGGTGACGAGGGTCTATGTTCAGCCGGTGTTCCATCACGGTCGGGGCAATGTCGGGCATTTTTTCAGGTCTAAATGTGAAGACGTCTTTATACTCCTGTAAGAGGGAGAGGAGTGACTGTCGATCAAGGGCTGTGATATCTTGACCCAACTGAACGGTGCGTTTGGGCCGCCCGTCATCAAGCGGTACTTGCTCCATCGTACCCGTTGCTTAAGATCGAGGTTGTGGGGGTTCCGTTGAGAAGAAGGTATGGATGACCAAGGCTTCCAGGACCACGGGGGCTGGTCCAGTCTTCACCCGCTTCTCCGCCAGGGGCAAAGAATCTGGTCTGTTGCGCACTCTACTAAGGGCCGAATACTCACCAAATAACATTCCCGGGCCGTTTGCTGGTCCCCACGCATTTCACCAATGCTGCCGTCATCAGCCTCAAATTGAAGCTGGAGGAGGTATGGAGCGATGATGGCCTTTACCTTGTGAAAGGTTGGCCATCCCAGTATTACAATATAGGTCGTGGGTACGTCGACGACCAAAAGTCGACCTTCAGGTTCTTGGATTTAAGCTTGTTGCCAAAGCGCACCGGGAGCCGGATCATCCTCGTATGACTCACTTCTTATCCGTCGAAGCCCATGATTGGGTGCACCAAGGGGACGATATCACATCCGGGGCACGAAAGCTTCTTGAGGCAATCCCAGGTTATGACGTCACCTGAACTACTCGTGTCGATCAGAATCTGCCTAACAATAACGCTTGCTATCTTCATTTCAATGACCAGGGTTATGCGGGACCTCCTTTCCGCCAAACACCATTGTGGGAATCATCACGCAGGGTCCGTGCTCCGTGGTAAGCACCTGTTGTAAGCTCCTAAGCTGAGCTTTCCAGGCCGATCGAGTTATCCCTTCCGCATAGCCCCCGGCTATAGTGGCCACGACCTCTGTCGAGCACTCCTCATCCTGTGGCTGGGGTTGAGCGGGCTCCTGCTCCCGTTGAAGGAAGCGCGGTCCCATCTTCAGAAACCGATCAATCTGACCTTTATCCGCTAATTCGTGAAGGGCTTTCTTCAACTCTTGACATTCAGTCGTGGTGTGTCCGGTCTGCTCGTAGAACTCACAATATTTCTGGGTGTTCTGCGGCTTAGGAGGTGCTGTCATAGAAGGCGGTCTTCGAAGCAAGTGGTGTCCCCTCACCTCCATGAGGATGCTCCAAGCATCAGTGGTGAACCGAGGGTTAGTCACCTCGAACTGCAGCCTCCTCTCTCGGGGGTGGGGTTTCTGTCTCCACGATTAAAATTCCTCTCCCCCGGGATCCTACCCTACTTCGGGGCGTCAGAGCTGTTGATGTAGATTTCAGTGGCGCAAATGAAGTCTGCGACCCTCCTCAGGGCTTCAGCCAGCGTTGTTTCCTTCTGTTCAGCCAATGAAAACTTGAAGCAGCAACTCTTGAGATTGTTCAAAAAGGAGGTGTAGGCCAACCCGTCCTCCAAATCTAGGATCAGTACCGCTTCCTGGTGGAAGTGCTTGACAAATTTGGCAAGGGACTCTTGCGGCCCCTGTTTGATCTTTGATAGGTGGATGTTGGTCCTCCTTACCTTATGGCTAGTGATGAATTGGTAAACGAACTTATCAGCCACATCTTGAAAACAAGCGATGCTCCCCGATGGCAGACCGTTAAATTAGGACTACGCCACTCCCTTTAAAGTGGCAGGAAAATAGCAGCAGTATGCGGCATCGTCTACACCTTGCACATACATCTGTGCCTTATAGATCCCTTATAATGCCCCGACCCCTCTCGGTCGCTGGTTTTACCAATAACGGTTTCAAGAATCGCCAACTGGCCCCACAAATAACCACAAGTCTTTCCACCATGCTTCGTCCTCGCTTACACGCTGCCTGGGAAACTTCCCAGGAGGTCACCCATCCCAAGATTGCTCCCAAGCAAACACGCTTAATTGTGGAGTTCTTAAGAGTGGGCTTCTCCAAAAGAAAGGTGCACCTTTGGTGATATAAGTAGTCACTTCGATCCTTTTAAGCAACACTCGGAGCGTTACAATCACCCCCACTTGAAGCACACAACGTCCTCATTGTGCCTCACTAACTAACCGACTTACGGGCCCTCTTGACCGGAAGTCCACACCCAGTATCTTTGCTCCGCTAAGTGACTACCCATGGGCTCTCCATCCACTGGCACAGTTCACGGTCGCGGGTCGGCTCTGATACTATCTATAATGCCCCGACCCCTCTCGGTCATGGATTTTACCAATAATGGTTTCAAGGATCGTTGACTGGCCCCACAAATAACTACAAGTCCTTCTGTCGTACTTCGTTCTCGCTCACACGCTACCTGGGAAACTTCCCAGGAGGTCACCCATCCCAAGATTGCTCCCCAACAAGCACGTTTAACTGTGGAGTTCTTAAGAGTAGGCTTCTTGAAAAGAAAGGTGCATCTTTGGTGATATAAGTAGTCACTTCGATCCTTTTAAGTGACACTCGGGGCATTACACCCCTAGATGCCTTTCAGGGTCCGTCGTCCCATCATAGAGGTCCAGTGTGGGTATTTTAACTTTCCCATAACGCGGAGTATTAATTATTTCCACGCTAAACGGAGTGGAGAAGGGGAGAGTGCTCGGCCGAGCGGTCGTGCCCGACACCCTGATATAGGTTTCAAGCTGACGCTCGACCTCAATGACAAAAGGACTCGCCCTCCCTCATCCATGCCTTGAAGATCTAAGGGGAGACTGGTCAGTGCAGCGCGGCTCCTAACCGCGCGTCTCCCTTGGGGTCGGACTTCGGGTACGCTTCCTTCGTAGGAGGCGTTCCTGGCTGGGTCGACGCCTACCAAAGACCTCCCCCCGATGCTTGGAGGTCTGTTCCTATTCCTCATACCAAGCGGTCCGCCGGGAATAGGTTGCATAAGGCGTGGAAGCAATTGTTGATTTGGCAGTGGCCCCCTGCGTGGGGCGGCCAATGGGTCCCAATGCCGCGCATCAACCTAATGGCTCCTCATAAGGCCGACCGCGCTGGTCTGATCGAGACACTTTTCGTCCCCGCTCCACATGTCGGGAGGACGGTATTCGCTCCAGCCGGTGGGAGGGGTCGCCACCATGAGCTGCTACGTAGTCAAAGTGGGGAAGCGGCCTAGCTGAGCTAGTTGCCTCCATTGCTCTTCTGACCTGTTCTGTAACTTGGCGGGTGATGGCGTCCGTCATGATGGACATGAAGTTTTTTAGAGCGTCCGCCGTGACATATACCTCTCGTTCAGGAAGAGATGGGCTAACCGCTCGAGGGTTCGCCCGTGAACTCCTGGAAGCATCTTGCACCTCAGGAGGGTCAGAGGTATTACCCGCGGGGGCCTTGTGCCTGCAAATCCGTGCCCGGGTTGCCTCGCTCACTACCATCGCTACCGTTCCTTCCCCATAGATGGTGTCAATCTGATTCCAGACGAAATCTCTAGGGTATGGTTGATGATGACGTGAGATGAAAGAGTGAGTTTATCTGACAACTAACGTGCAACACCTGACGTCCTCTTCTTAGAGCGGCCCCACCTACAAAAAGGGCAACCTCGGGTTGTGGACCGGAGAACGCCTCTCCTACGGTCAAGTCAGTTATAGGTTCGAGTCAACGTCAAAAGAGAGAGGGAATGCAAAGAGAATTCAGAGTATCCATCTGCCAACCCTTTCCCGAGGTAGGTAGGTGACTATTTATAGTCATCTCAAAAAAAAGGGCAAAGCAGTAAGCTCACCTGGGGTGCCCGTATGGGCCGCCGGTTTGGTACGGAAGGGCCCTAGGGGGTAGGGGTGTTCATCGGTCCAGAACCGGACCAGATGGACCGAGGATCGAAAATTTGCCAGACCTTGGACCGAGGACCAGACCGGTCTAGAGTCAGTCCTGAACCAGACCGGACCTGTCAGAACCCGAACCGGACCGGACCGGATCGACTTCAGACCAAAAATTCCCCCAAACATGCTCTTACAATAATTTGCTCACTTTAGAAAACGTTCATCCCCCAAAGAAATTCACAAACACAATCAATGAATCCAAGCCTGTCTTCTATCATCCCTCGAAGAAATTCACAAACACAAATACACAATCAAAGAAATTCACAAATACAATCAACGAATCCCCCAAACGTATCAATAAGATGCCTGTCTTCTGTCTTGCCTTTGCCTCTTCCCAAACCCAAACCTGGATGCACTCTCACTCAATTAACAATCACAAGCCACTAACCAAATCAAATTCACAAAACCCTAGAACAAATTCACAAAATCGGAAAACCCTAGAAAAGAAAATTAAAACCCTAACTAACACAATCAACGAATCCAAGCATGAAGCTGAAGCTTACCTCCACCAACTGAACAAAGACTGAGAGAAGATCAGGATTCAAAGTTAGAAGAAGAGCAGAAGACAGCAGATGAGCGTGAGTGAGCGAGAGGAAGGCTAGAAGCAGTTTGTCCAGCAAGGCAGCAAGGAGCCAAGGAAGAAGGAGACGAGAAGGGAACCGCCTCATTACAGGCTGCAGCTGCTGCCGGCCAGCGAGCGCCGAGAACCGAGAAGGGCAACAGAAGATAAGGGAAAGGATGAGAAGGAGGAGGAGTAGAAGCAGACAGTCGCTTGAAACGGATGAGAAGTGAATTAGATTTAGCCTTTTGGAGATTTAGCTGGAAATTTTTTAAAAAAAAAAAAGAAACCCGGTCGGTTCGGTCCATGAGCCGGTCCACCCGGTCCAGGACCGGACCAGACCGAAGACCGAAAACAAGAAAGGAAAGGACCGATGACCAGACCGAAAAACCTCGGTCTAGTCCAGTCAGGTCCGGTCCTGGACCATTTAATGAATAGCACTACTAGGGGGAGCCCCTAGGATTGCGTCACAGGGCCCCACATCTCCGACATGGGCCTAAGGAAGCCCCTGGGAGAACCTGTTATCCCGGATATAGGTCTGGTCTGGGGGTATGATTTGCTTAGGCCCATTGGAAAAAAATTCAATTTTTCCCCAATCAATTAATAAAGATATAAATCCAAATTTCACGTTTATCAATATATATTTACGCCATTTTCATACCAAAAAAAAAAGAAAGAAAAATATTGTGGATAGTCATGTGGTATCATGTCACAACATTAAGGTTTAGACAACATTGCCTTAATTTGGAGATATGCGCGGATTCCAACTGTGATCTTAGTCCTAGGAGCGAATCTTCTTCAAGGTAATTTTCTTCTCTTAGGTCCTGTTTGGTAAAATTAGTGGCTCAAGTAACAGATAGCGGTTCAGGTAGCGGATAGCTGCTTAGGTAGCGGATAGCGTTTTTGATTTAGCTGTTAGCGGATAACTGTTTGGATGAGCAGTTGAAATAAATGTGTTCCGCAAATTTAGCTATTGAGTCACTTGATTAATGTAAATTGACATAAAAGGATATAGATAATTTCTAAAGGATATTTTTTGACAAAAAAATATGAAACGCTACTTTTGAATACAAACGGTAATATTATTAACTTTTCCGAAATGCTGCTTAAAATGCTAAACACTACTTGAAATGCTAGTCAAAATACTATGTTATTGAACACTAAAAATTACCTAATGAATGTATTGATTTATTCAAAACGTCAAACTCTCCTCAAACACGCCCTTATTCATTTCTCTACTAGACATCTAATTAAGCATGACTGATACTCAAAGTATTCCAACATAATGATGAACTTTTTCTTAATTTCAGGTCTAAAGGGAGTCAGTGTTCATTTTGGCATCATTATTGGTATATTACTTGTTTCATGCATATTTCTTCCCTTGCTAGGCATCCTCATTGTTAGAGGTGCAGTTCGATTTGGTCTTGTGCAATCTGATAACTTTTTTTTTTTTTTTTTACAATGGTAAGTCGGCCCAACCCACTGGGCCTCTGTCGCAGGTAATATCCAGCAGGCCTTGAAAGGACCAGGAATAAGAGAATGTCAAAGCCAAGACCAAGGCCCAGGATCACCATCCGCCCACACACAACTCGCAAAGCACAAGCCAAAGTTGTTCCCCCCCCCCCCCCCCAGGCTCAAACCTGGGTGGGAGGGGTGGAAAGTGGTGTGTGTGGCCAACCTGCCACACACAACTTCGACGTGCAATCTGATAACTTATTGCTTCGGTTTGTTCTCCTACTTCGGTATGTTGTCCCAGCCGTCATGAATATAGGTATGTGATCTTCGTGACCCTAAGTTAGACTTGATAATATTGATCTATGGTAATTATTGAATCTTTTCAATTATCAAATTTATACAAGTGATTATATTTTACTTTCTTGACAATTAAAAACAGTAAAAAAACAACAAATAGGAAATCGGATTATAGCCCAAAACTTAAATGACTTCACCTTAATTAATCTAATATGAAATTTGTGGTTGTGGCATTAGGTAGGGATGATGAGCCAACAGTTTGGAACAGGTCAAACTGAGTGTGCTCAGTTATTATGATATTGTGGGCTGACGGTGTGGCATCAACTTTTGCTCATCCTTTGGTGCACCTTCTTTTTGCAGCTTGTAGCTTCATGATCCTTCTTTCATGGGGAAAATATCCCCTTTGGTTCACTTAGTTTGGAAGCTTGTCCTGTGGAATAACAAAAGTAATGATTATATGAAGGTTGTATAATGAAGGATATATAGTAGATTTAATGCTTAATGAGTCAAATTGTTCATTAAATTAACCTAATAAAATCATTAAAGCTAAAAAGTAGTCACACATATAGATTTGATAGTTTGATATAAGAGCATTCTCAATTATAATTTCATTTTTTGAAACTCAAGCTTGGTACATCACCAAAACTTTTAATTTTTTAGAACTTATATTCCATCACTTTTTCAACCCATATAACTCTAATTTAAATCATCCAATAAAAATATTTATCATTGACTCAACTTATAATATACAACCTCTTTTTAATTATTTAAAAATTATATATTTATCAAAACAAAGAAAAAAACAAAAATGACATAAAAAGCAGAAAAAAGGTGGCCTGCATGGTGGAACTAGGCAGAGTTCCACCACATGCCATTTCTCTAATCTTTCCCCAACATTTGGACAAGTGGCATTGCTGGAGTCCATGTTCCATTTTCTCCCCTCGACTGCGAGTGCTCTAAGTACTACATGACTTACATGATGAAGTTGAGGTTGAAGTTAAAGTTGATTGCAATAAGGCACCTATTATCCACGCTCCCCCCTCCGCCACACAAATTTATTCATGGATTCAATCATCTCATTGAACAATATGCTACCATCATAATCGTGGCACTTTTGTGCATTTTCTCTTTTTGCATCACAAATTTTTTAAGGTAACCAAATTATTCTCAGTTTGAATTAAAAGAAACTTTCTACTAGAACAATTTAGGTGGAGATTTGACAAGTTTTAGTTAGTGGACCACAAATTCAAAGATGAAAAAGAAAGAGACCTATAGAGTTGTGATCGAAAATATAAACCTACTTATGTGTCAAATCTGGATCTTTTATCATGACAACAATCATGTCAGCCCCAGATCAAGAGGAGGATTTATATATGAGGAATACTTTACCTCTTATGGTTTAGGAAGCGATGATTTCTTATGTGCGCTCATGAGTACATACTCTTAAATAATACTAACAGCTAATGGTTGTTTGCCAGACAGGCCTAATTGTATGTAGGCCCTGTTCTATTTCACGTTTTTTAGGATCTAGTTAAGAGCTTACATCTCCTTACAGCTTCTTGCATCTCCTTACATCTTCTTACATCTCCTTACATCTCATAGATTTTTTATAACATTAATTTATTTTAGTTACAAAAATATTTTTATTTTTTAATGATACTACCAATATATAAAATTTATAAATATCTTATGAACACGATATTTACATAAACATAAAAACATAATATAACGCCGTAAATTATATTTGAGTTTCGACATAAAATATATATTATTATAGATGACCATACATTTATTTATATTAAACATTATTTACTTAAAATAGGAATTTATTTAAAGAGTTGTATTCAATTTTGTCAAAAAAAATTTATTTTTTTTATTATACTTTGCTTATTCGATCAAACCAATGTTCATATAAAAAATCACCTCAAATGGATGAAATTTTATTCACCAAATTTATGGGGATTAATATATTTTATTGTTGTGTAATTAACTTAATTAATTATTTATTTTCAATAAGTATATTATTTTCATATTATTATTTTTCATCCAAAACGTTCATTGTAAAACAAATTATACTATACAACTCAACTACTATTCAACAACTCCTTATATCTATCCTTACAGCTCCTTACATCTTCTTACAGCTCCTTACAGCTTCTTACAACTCCTTACATCTCCTTATATCTATCTATCTACCTATCTAAAATGCGAAATAGAACAGACCCGTAGTATTCTATATATTGGAACCTAAGAAACGACAATAATTTTGAAAAAAGTTAATTTTGATTAGAAAAGTAAAAAAATAATTACAAAAAGCTCTTTAAGTTAAACAAAAATATCACTTGAGCTATAGGACCACCAGAATTGATCTAAAAAGTTAATTTTAATCAAAAGCAATCAAAAAAACTGATGGCCAAGAATCTTTCATTACTTAAAAAAGAAAGCTACATGACCACCACCTTGGAGTCGGTATTCAATTCAAAAATTTCCAGCTTTGCTTTCAAATTGATTGGTTTGTCCGAGCTGCTGCATGGAGTGCTTCTTCAATTGGGGGTGCAAACCAGTGGGTTGGTTTGGCTTAATTAAAAATTAAAATCCCGATGGGTTGTCATTTTATAAAATTAAAATCTTAGGTACACCGATGTATCGATCGATGTGTTCCGCTTCCGTCCAGTGAATTACGGAAAATTACTACATCCTCTTTTTCATGAAAAAAATACATATATATTTATATTTATTAATTTAAATATGCGTGATTGATATATATTTTATCAAAAAATAAATTTCAAATGACTTATTTTAATCTAAATTAGTATATTACATGGTTTAGAATATTCAAAATTTTGGCAAATTATATTATGCATATTTGTTAGTGTAGAAGTATGGTACGCTGTACGCGCCGCATTAATCATGCACAAAACTTGATTTAAGTCTGTTGAACGGCCACATTTATGTAGATTTTTGTAATTGTAAAATACTAAAAACATTAATGTTGGTGCTTTGGTCCAGAAACTATGTGATTTTGCATGGTCAAAGGTTCAAGTCCTGTTGTTGAAGTTTTTGCATATATTTCACTTACTTTTAGTGGTATTATATATTTCACTATTTATCTTTAATTTTCTCTAGAAATTTACATCTGTTTTATTTTTTGCAATATATACTCCGTTTTCATGAGCTTTTATTAGTATTACATATTTCATTATTTATGTTTAATTTTTTCCAAGAATTTTTACTTTTTAAATTTCTTGCAATATTTACTTAGTTTGTTAACATGTGTTTAGTAACCAAAGTTTAATTCACACATTTTTTTTCAAAGAATAGAATAGTTTTTGGTGAACAATAGAATACTCTCGTGTGATAAAATTTTTCATGTACTTTTTAGTGAATAGCAGCTTAATTTTTAATGAACAATAGTTTATTTTGAATGAAATTGGAAAAAGTTTTGTGAAGATGTGGGGTTGAATATTTTAAACTATGATGGGTTTTTTCTTCCTTATCTAAGTTTGTCAAATGTACACATCCATATTTGTTTTTAATCTATTTTAGTGTAAAATATGATAATGTTTGATGTTTGTAAAATGTTGGTTTAGTGTAAAACAACAATGTTTAGTGTATAGTGAAATTTACTTAGTTTGTTAACCTAAGTTTAGTTCACACGTAAAATTCTATCGTAAAATAAAATAGTTTATGATGGACGATAGAATATTCTTTTGTAATAAAACTTTTCATATACTTTTTAGTGAATAACATATTAATTTTTAGTGAATAGTAGGTTAATTTTAAAGAACAATAGGTTATTTTGAAATGAAATTAGAATATTTCTCATGGAGTTTGATACTGTGAGATTCAAGATTTTAAACTGTGTTGTTTTTTTTTTCCCTTTCTCATCTAAGTTTGTTAAATGTACACATTCGTATTCATTTTTACACTATTTTAGTGTAAAATATAATAGTGTTTAGTATATAATAAAACAGTATTTTAGTGTATAATAGAACAATGTCTAGTATATGATAGAATAATATTTAATGTACAATAGAACATTGTTTGGCGCACAATGGTTTTGTTCTTGGCATACATTACAACACTACTTAGTGTAGATTTTTAAATTTTTTGCTTGACAATTGAGTGATGTTGATTCATCATTAGAACACTTCTTAGTGAATAATAAAACACTCTTTGGTGAACAATTTGTCATTAGATCCAGATGTGGGCAACCTTACCTTTACCGGCAATCATTGCTTGATGAACAATATATATATATATATATATATATATATATATATATATGCAAATCTACCCTTTTTAAAAATATATATATATATCAGTCCTATACTCTATGTTGAATATCTAAACAACTGTCTAATGAAAATCTAAATAACCATTTATTCACATCTAAATAAAACCAACAAGTAATTTTTTTAATAAAAAAGTATAAACTAAAATAATAGATAGTCTACATAATCGTTTATTGAACATTGGAATAATTTTGAATGGACAATAAAATGTGTAACTTTAATGAACAGTAGAATATTGTTTAATGAGCATTTGATTTTGATTTAACGAACATCACATTAACTTTTAATACGTAAGTCAAATTTGAGTAACAGAACATATTTTTTTTAGAAAAAAACAATGAGCAAAATGTTGCCCCAAAAAACTTTAAAAAATGGAAAGGTAAACAAAATTGACACTAAAATATATAAATCTGATGAATAGTAGAATTATTTTTAATGAGCATCTGATTTTGATTAATAAACATTAGACAATTTTTGATATGTAAATCAAATTTAAGTAATGGAATATATTTTTGTTTTCAAAAAGACACTAAGCACAATGTTGCTAAAAAAAAAAGGATGAAAAGGTGAACAAAGAAAACATTCAAAGCAAGCAAGCAAAGTTGAACTTGCAACCTTTGGTGTCAAATCAACATATCCTAACCAACATTCAAATTACCATTAGCATAAATCCTGCAGATAGAATTAATCCGATTAGATTGTCATTTGTACTTTTCGACATAGCCAATGAATATGAAAAGTCATAATTGCTAACTTATCATAACTACGAAAAATTTCGCAATTGTTATATTGAACAACCAATGGTACATAATTACTGTACACACTCATAGCGCAAGCCCACAGTTGACCTAAATATGTCGGCCCAATAAAGTTATAAAATTGAGTAAAAAGGTGATTTTATATAATTTATAAGTAGTGATATCTTTTCACAATTCGATTGTACTATTTTTTTAAATTTAATATATAATTATATAATTTTTAAGTCAAGATAAGATATTTAAGAAGCTTCTCATAATAAGATGTATATCAATTTACTTCAAAAATATTTTAATATGGAGTGTTAGTTAATGCATGTTGCGTATAAATCTTTACGTATTTCTCAAAATATTTACGTGTTGAAACACATATGTTAAATAAAGTTGTTTAGTGGGTAAGTAACTTAGCTCAATTTGGTTTAAGAAAGCGGCTCCACTTGACTTTATTAGTTGGTCTATGTATAGTATTTACGACATTAAGGGCAAAAACCCTTGCTGTCTTTTTGGTCCTATTAAGACAAAAAGAACTATCGTTCATGTCAGTTTTTTTTATTATTATTTTTTTGTCCTGATTCCTTTGTTTTACTAGAATCGAGTTATGGTTGATACAATATTTAGTAGAACTTTTATATTACATATTTTTTTTTATTCACAAGACTCAATCATGAAACCTTGGGCGTGTTCGGTAAAATTAGTTGATTCACTAATGCTTAGCTGATTTACTAGCTATTAAAGGTTTTATTAGTGATTAGTTGTCACACATTAGTGTTTAACAGCTAGCTGTTCAACTAGTGATTTAAAATTAATTAATGTTTTTGGTAAATATAGGTGTTGAGATGACATATTTATATAAAATGACTAAAAAGAACATAAAAATAAGGGCTTTTAATAAACACATAAAAAAAAATTGTAATTTACAATGTAACCATTAAGTAGTAATTTTATAAGCTATTTTCAGTAATCCCGACCGTATAAACCTATAATCACAATCTCATCCACTACTATTAAGATATCAGAATCCTGGTTGTATTATATTTCGTAACCTATTTGAGATCGAGTTGTATTTCATTTCCTTAGGAATTCTACACGAGATTTGGTTTCTATTTCTTATACAATTTGTCTTTCCTTGTTAATATAATTCATAGCTGAGGAGAGCACTCAAGTATCAAATTCTCTCCTAGTCATAAATTCTTCAACTAACCGGACACTTATAAGTACTGGCCCATAATATCTTAACCATTACAAACCTTTATTCCCTACTTCAACCTATATTACCAAACATATTCCTTACCTAAAAGCGAAAAACATCAAACCATTTAAACCAACCTGAATTAAAGGAGTACAGTTTACGTACATATGATGCCTTTTATTTTAACAGTCAGGTTATCTCCTATATGATAGTTCATAGAGAAATCTATATCTTTACATGTGATAGGCCAAAAAGGTGTGAATGAAAGGATAGAAGTAAATATGAACTCGTGAGATTCTTTAACTTAAAAAAAAAAAAAGAGCCACAGAGGCAGTCCAATACAATGGGGGAGGGGGAATTAAACTTGAGACCTAATGTACTCAGGACCTTAATCCTCAAATTTGATTAATCTATAATTTATATATTATTACACATCAGAGAAAAACAATTAAAATCTTCGGATATTATTAATTTAGGAAAGAAAAAGGTGTAAACGAATTTAATATCAAATGTTCCTAAAAAAAAAATTGAACCCTATACAGAACAAATTATTCAAGATTCATGCTGATCAGAGCTGCGTGTCTCTCTTTCTTTCAGAATTTGGAATTTATGTGTTCACTGTCTGATCTCTCTCTTCTTTTCTTTCCTTTGATGTTGACTTTGCTTGGAAAGTTGCAATGTGTGTGGGAAGGAGAAAAGGGAGGAGAAAGAATGTCAAAATTAAAGCTTCTGATGATGCTGAAGAAAACGTATGAGGGGGAAATATGATTATTACTCAAATATCAACGTGTGGGGCTGGGGAGTATTAATTTATGTATTAGGTAAATACGGTACATGATGATTGATAAATAAATTAAATTAGATCTTTAATTTTATAAAATAATTTTAAATTAAAATATTAAGTTATATTAATCTAAGTGACAATTGTATTTCAATATCAACAGTTATTGCCTAGCTGTAATCGCTTCCTTAGTTTTAAGGTAATATTTTTAATCTAATTACGCAATATTCATTGTTCGCTTGTTTCGCCCATCATAGACCCAATGTTGGGGATTATTGTAATGGTTGTTGGCCTTGGTGAAATTAGTATCCCTTCTTCATACATTCGAATGAAGTTGTATAGCGCAACACACTATATATAT
>JACYFF010031952.1:12888662-12988180 GCA_017589665.1 Selenicereus undatus | reverse complement strand
TACCTTTTGTGTCATTGTTAGAAAAATACTATTTGGCCGATTTGGCACACGAATAAAGAAAAATATATATAAAGTTTCAATTCGCCATTCTCTACTCACTTGAGGCATTCTATTATCTAAGATCTTTCAGGTGTTCTTTAATACTTCAAACATTCTCTCGATGGTAGACGGAAGTGAAGAATTGGTGAAATTGAAAGCCTATCCACAATAGGTAGACTGTAATCGATCCTGAAAATATGGAAGATGATAGCAAACTCTTGTTTCCATAAATCGGGCTAAATATCCAATGGTGCTTGGATATGCCAAATCGGCCAAATAGTATTTTTCTAACAATGACACAAAAGGTAAGAAGAAGAATTATGTGAACCAAAATTAATTTAGGCCGAAAGGTATGCAAGCAAATTCGAGGTTCATCTCCAAAGGGGTGCGAAAAGTGGTACTGGGGATGCAGTAAGTTATGCCAAAGGAGTTTGCTGTCATGGGCGTTCCTTTCCCACTCCACTAGCTTGAATGGACGCCAACATTTCATTTTTATTCAAGCAGTTTAGAACGGGTTAGAATGGGTTGGATCTAGTTGAAACCAGTGGCGAAGTCAGGATTTTAATGAAGGCGTATCGAAAATAGTGGTATATACAATATAAAATTTAACAGTGTTCATACAATGAAAATTAAATTATCGTTACATTTTATTTTTAAAACAATGATGAAGCCAAAAGTTGACCTATGTAGTTATGGTTTATCCCCTTTATTAAAGTCGTTCTGAAATACAAAAACTATTTACATTGCTTAAGGTTAAAGTTTATTATAATTTTGAAGAGAAAATTTGCACTGCCGATATTTTTGAAAGAGCTATAAATTTATATTTTTAGAAGTGAAAAAAAGGGTTTTTACTTTCTATTACTTGCCAATTTAGGGTTTCACTGTTTCATTAACACTTAATTTAAACAGCAATGGATTTTTTTAAAGATTTTAGAAGTTTGGTCAACTATTTGATTTCATTTTTTATTCATTTGAAAAACGAGACCAAACATACATCATCTGCAAAATATTTTTTGAACCAGAACATAATTTTTTTCATTCTATAATCCAAACTAAACAGCAAATTTTTAAAATAAAATAGGGTTATGAAGATATGTGAATTCGTCTCAATCTTTGAGTAGAAGCACACAAATATAAACCCAAATAAGGGGAATTAAGGATGGGAAAAAATGAATAAAGAAAAACATTGAAAACATTAAAAAAATTAAGTTGCCAAGCCTTGACCCATGCCCTCTAGGAAAAATTGTGTTCACCTAACCACTCCACTACACACCAATCAATTGTGCTCTCAACATTAATTGTTATTTATACACTATTTATTGTTTATACCCTGTGTAATTTTTTTCCTCAGGGGGTCTTTTGATACCATTGATCCCACGCTCCCTCCGTTACTGATTGAAACAGGTTCAATTAATAGTTAAAAAATTTGAACAGATTTAAACAAATTCAAGCAGATAACAACAGCAAAATACTAAAAACAAACAGCAGGCTCTCTATATCGTGAAGTGGTTGAAAAGAAAACAGTAAGGCAACATAAATTTGTTTAGACCATCTAGATGAATTGTTTCATGCCAGGACAGCCAGAGAAAATGCCGCCAACCTGACATAGTTCCAAAATGCGCTGAATAATAGTCCTACCAACCCACTGACAGCCACTGAGCCATCATTGTAGTGTATTTATATTTGATAAGGCTTTTACCGATTGAGGTAATCTTGAGAAAGATAATTTTGAATAAATGGTAAGTATCTTTACTTCAATAAGAAAGGTTAAAGGGCTACAACTTATTTAAGTATAAGCATATATCTCTCTATATGTTAAAGTTTATCACTTTTTATCACTTTAATATTAGAGGATATGCACCTTTTAATGTAGTTACTAACGTTCAAGGACAGCAACAGGCGCGCGAGGGAGAAAAGGGGGGCCGAGTCGCAAGGCTGCTCGCTACGTTGCAGCGGCCGGCTCGAGCTTCACGTAGTTACTAACGTTCAAGGAATCCCCCGGCGTAAAATATTAAGAAGCTCGAATTGTTAGGTTCAGTCACATGAGGCAAGGAAGATTTAATTCTAAGAAGCCAATGAATATATTCCCTTATGGCGTTGTTACCTTAAGGGCTAGCTAGGCTTTTCTTGTACATATACACATAATTCAGTTGATACTGTACAGTCATACAACCCTTCTTCTATGTCCATAAATAACCCATTAAATCACCATGTAGAAAGGACAAGTCAGCAAATGGGATAGATTATGTGAGGTTTGACAGCTCTCAACATAATGAGCAAAGAGGTCGGGAGGAGTAACAAAACTCTAGCCCCTGTCGTCTTATCTCCAAAGTATAGACTCCAAAGTATAGATTAAAGAGACTTTAAGAAAGATGAAGGTTGGAAGGACAATTAGCCCAAATAGTATCCCCGATGAAAATTTGAAAGTGTTTGGGTAAAGAGGGCTTGAAGTGGCTAATGGACCTTTTTAATGTTATGTTTAAGACAACAAAGATGCCACAAGAATGGACTTAGTACAGTTATCCCACTAGATAAGAATAAGGGGGATATTCAGAGCTGTAATAACTATAGAGGTATAAAATTGTTTAGCCACACTATAAAGTTGTGAGAAAGAGTGATTGAGGGAAGGTTGAGGGAGGTCAATGGGATTGCGAAGAAGTAGTTTGGTTTTATGCCGGGTAGGTCGACTATGAAAACTATTCATCTCGTACGAATTGAAGGCTCACGAAGTGATGCACGGATAGGAAAAAGGACATCTATATGGTGTCATTGACTTAGAGAATGCATATGATAGAGTATATAGGGAAGTATTATTATGGAGGTTTTTCAAGGAAAAAAAAAGTTTGTGTCAGTTGCATATATTCGAGTTATTAGAGATATGTATGAGGGAATAAAGACAAGAGTTATGAACTTAGGAGGGGGTATGAATGACTTGCCTATTAACATTGGACTTCATCGAGGGTTAGCGCTCAACCCCTTTCTTTTTTACTATAGTTATGGACGAATTCAGGAGAGGGGTTCAGAAAGTGGTACCATGGTGTATGCTATTTGTTGACGACATAGTCTTTATCGATGAGACTAGGAAAGGAGTTAACAAGTTGGAGCGGTGGAGAAACATCCTAAGGCTAAAGGTTTTAGGTTGAGTGCTGAGTAGGTTAAAAACTGAGTACTTAAAATGTTGATTTAGCTAGGGGGAAGGCGTTATAGACCACGAAGTGATCATTGGAGGTTTGGCCATACCAAGGGTTAAAAAGTTCAAATATCTGGGTTCGATCATTTAAAAAAGAAGGGATATTGATGAAGACATTAGTCATTAGCCATTGAATAAAGATAGGATGACAACAATAAAAGAATGTTTGAGGGGATGTTGTGTGATAAGAGGATCTCACTAAGATTGAAAATGAGAATTTATCGTATTAATGTATGGTGCATAATGTTGGCCCATCAAGAAGTCCCAAGTATAGAGGATAGGGGCCGTAGAGATGAGGATGATTCGTTAGATGTGTGGTCACACCAGATTAGGTAGGATTAGAAATATAGTGATTAGAGATAGAATAGGAGTGACACCCATAGACAATAAGATGAGAGAAGCTAGATTTAGATGGTTAATCATATAAGGATAAAGAGTACGGATACACTAGTGTAGAGATGTGAAAAGATTGATCTTCCAAGGTGTAGAAGGGATCAAGGCAGAACGAAAAAGCCCTGAAGCGAAGTAATTAGACATGATTTGAATACTTTAGTATTAACGGAGGATGTAATTAACTTAGGACAGGAAGCTATGGAATTCTAGGATTAAGGTTTTAGGGTTTAGGTAGCTGATAGTAGTCCTTTCCATTGAACCCGGAGGGCAATGAAACTGTTGGTGCTTGGATTGGCTATCACTTTTTGGTGTTTTCAGTTCTTGTATATACTTGTATTGGTTATTGTGTGACCTATTGTTATTCGTGGTACAACACTGTTTATTTTTTAGTTATTTATCTATTTATTTGTTTATTTTTTTTCAAAAGATTTTCAACTATAAAAGGTTTTCTCAATCTTTTTTGTGGTTTTATTGAAACTCGTTTATCTATAGATAGTGATATCTGCAATGATAAAACTGCTTATATTTTGATCTCTCCGAACTTGCACAAGCGAGACCCACACTAAATTTTTTGTTGTTGTTGTTGTTGTTGTTGTTGTTGTTGTTGTTGCATGCACTTACCTTACCTACCTAAAAACATTAAAAAATTAAACAAAGAAAGAAACAAAGGTACATACATATAGTACAAATCCAACTTGATACATAAGGCGGCGAGGGACAGAGTGGCAAGCAATGGATGCCATTCTTTTCTCCATTAACTTAAATCTATTCATACTCAAACTAGCTTTTGTTTAGTTGCATCCACATCAGCTCCTTCATACAATATATTTAAACCAGCATGCTGCATGTTTACTTGATTAATTTAACCTCTATTAAGAAGATACTTTCACCTTCACCAGGATTCATATATTCGTTCATCTTCATAGTTAAGAGAGATCATAACAGTTAGAGAGAGAGAGAGAGAGAGAGAGAGAGAGAGAGATGGGGTTGCTGAATCTTTTTTTGGCAGCATCAATGCCAGTAGTGAAGGTTTTTCTGCTTATTTCACTTGGCTTGTTTCTGGCGTTGGATCGTGTTGACATCTTGGGTGGCACTGCCCGCAAGCTCTTGAACCATGTGGGTAGCAGTCCTATTTCTAAAATTTGGTTGTATGGGACTTTGTTGTTTCTTGGTTTCTCTTTAATTTCTTTTGGTTTCAAGGTTCTTAAGAATTCAAATTTTGATGAAACTAATTATTTTTTCTTCTCATATATGCTGTTATATTAGGTTGTATTTTTTGTATTTAATCCGGCTCTAGTAGGAAGCAGTTTGGCTAAGACGATCACCTTCAAAAGTCTTCTTACCTTGTAAGTATATGACGTTACTACTATATGCCTTTCCTTCTTTCCATTTTTGTTTTTCTTAAATTATATAAGTACAAATGATTGGACTAGATTGTCTGGTGTGAAAATATGGTGACACGTCTTTTATGTTTGCGTCCTTAGAGCTTCTGGAGGAGTTATATTTACGGACTGTTTTTTTTTTTATCAATTTTAAAATACTAATCTCAATCTAATTCAGCCTACTTTAACCATCTTTAACTCACTTTAATCTACTTCAATCTGCTTTCACTATTTTAATCAATTTTAATTTATCACATAAAAAAAATTCAACCAACGTTAACCTAATTCAACTCACTTCAACCTTTTACCCACGAAAAAACGGACCCTTAATTTAGAGATGTCTAATAAATCTTCTAATAATATTTTTTAATAAAAATCACCCTTAACAAATTATTAATAATTCCTCCGACGGTTATTGAAAATGATTTTAAATTATTCATCTCACAATATCTTTTATGAGACATCTTATAATCTTAAAACAGGAAAGTGTTCGTTTTTCTTTGACTTTATTTTGTTAAAAATGGACTAGTAAGTGCCTTCTGTTTTCTTCTTTAATCGTTTTTTTTTTTAAATGGTTGTTGCTGCAGGTGGTTCATGCCGGTCAACATCCTTTGTACTTTTATTCTTGGGTCAGCATTTGGGTGGATACTTGTCAAAATTACAAGAGCTCCAAAACATCTCAAGGGCCTCATAATCGGAGCATGCTCGGCAGGTTACGATTGCAGCAATTTTTTTTTTCCTTTTTTATGTTTTATATTTTTTCTTTTTCGTACAAGAGATGTCATAATCAATACGACAATAATAATAACACTCAATAAGTATCTTACTTACAAAGTTTGTTTAAATGAATATAAATGTTAAAATCAAATACTAATATAAGTGCCTAAAACAATGTTAGTAAATTGATCAAGAAGTGATTGATTCAAATATGTAATTTTTTGATTAAACCAAGATCTCATTAATTTAAAGTTTTACAACAACCTTATTTTTGTAAGAATGGAAAAAAATTTCCCATTAGGTAAAAAAAAGAATGTGTAGAAATTTGTCTTGGTATAACAACAGCAACAAGTCAACAACAATTTTTAATATGGTTCCGTTTTTACGAGATTTAAGAAGATCCAAATGTAGGCAATCTTACCTTTATGTACATTACTGCTTGTAACGCGACCGTTTCGAATGAGTTGAATAAACCCACATAAAAAGTTTTTGGAAAGGTGTTTTAGAAATTGAAAAATTGATAGCATTTATTTATTAAAAACTTAGTAAAAATCAAAGTAGGGAAGGCATTTATTTTACAATTCTCTATGTCAATTTATCTGATTTGCTTACATATTATTAATGTTTGACATGATGGAAACAGGGAATTTGGGATACCTGATTATAATCATCATCCCTGCAATATGCAGAGAGAAAGGCAGTCCTTTTGGAGCAGCTGATGTTTGTCAGGCATATGGTCTCTCTTACGCTTCGCTTTCATTGGCGGTATGATTGCTGGTTAACTTTTAACACTTTTATTACAGCCAGCAATATAATCTATTTTTAAATATGTACATATTCTTATGTATACTTGGTGTCGTTATTGAGTAATTTTTTTTGTTAAAACCAGAATAATTTATTCCAACCAAAATTTGACGCGAAACTGATTAGGTACATTTGGTGGTCAAGATTTTCAAACCTATTTAGAGCCTATTCGTTTTAATAGTAGCATACTACTTACTACTCTTTAATACTCTTAGATCTGGTAAAACTAACCCAAGATTCGAAATCCAAATCGAGCAACCTAAACTCGTATCCAACCTAACATTTAAAATAGGCCTGCCTGAAAGTGGACCCGAAATCCGAATTGGCCTAAACCAAATTATACCCGATCCGAAAGTTTCTACAAAGTTGCTTATTTTTGCATGACAAGCATATTAGACCAAAAATCGGTTGACCCAAAGTTGACGCGAACCGAAGTTCACCTGCCGCAACCCGAAATATGTCCCGACCCAAACTTTACTCGAACCAAATGATCCATTTACCAAGTCTAATGGCTCCTTAAGCTCCTCACTACTTACCTTTATAGCTCTTAATATTGTTTGTCACCCCTTGCCATTGTTTTTTAGCGTTCCTTATTATTCTTTTACATATATATTTACAACTGCTTATTTTTTGTTTGTACTTCTAAGATGAATAGACCCCCCCTTAACCTGTTCAATTAAATTGACAATCCTTTATTTAGTACATTATCAGTTAGAGTTTCCTTTATTAATTGATTTTAGTGGCTTAAAAATCATACCATATATTAGCAGCGTCAAGTATCTGACAAGAATATTTACAACACAGCTGCTTATTAATCAACTTGTTTCTGTGTGCAATATCTCAGTTGGGGGCTATATACTTGTGGGTATATGTTTACAACATTCTCAGAATCACTTCAAAGGAAGCTGTGGAAATAGCAGCACTTACAGATGTCCCTGCAAAAGCTAATGACGAAGAGTCCAACATAAATGGAGATCATACATCAGTCAACTGCACTGAACCCCAGATCCCTTCTGTCATGCCTCCAGTTAATTAATCCTTCTTAACCATCCTCTGAGAGCTATATTACATTACTAATTGGTCATTTGTTGCTTAATTTCACTTCGAAAAGTACTGTTACTTATTTGAACTTTCTTGATTGTCTATTCAAATTTGTTCGCAGATTGTTCCATTGTCATCTAGGGTGAAGCAAGGATTAAACAAATTCTCAAAGAAGATGAATCTCAAGGCAGTGTTGGCACCTTCAACCATTGGAGCTGTATCCTCCCCTTGCTTCTTTTTTCTTTTTTTTTTTGGCTCAAATGCACCTGCTAGTCCTATGTTTAGAATTACGCAAATTCTTGGATAAAATTGTCTTATATAAGAGTAAAAATAATTCATTTTGGGTGAATTTTTGAAAGTTTTGAAATGACTAATAATTTATATTAGAGTGATTTTTTAATTGGGGGGTGTGATTAATGATTTATCGCATAGTAACTTTTATCGGAGTGACAGAGTCCCTCCTAAATATATTATTGTCTACTCTTATATTTATTAAAATTCAGTACAAAAATGTTCCTTTCATAATAAATATTAGGTTAAATGAGCTTACATAGGAATTACTACTATAATTATGATCATAACATAAAAATGCATCAATATATAAACCTTTTCAGGGCTGTCCCCTATCGCCTTTGAATAGATTTAGTAAATGGGTTGTTCAGATTGAGTTTGAATTTCTATTGATTTTTACATTAGGAAATTAGGCTAAACTAGCTGATGAAATATATATTCAAGTTTTTCCTGATCGTGCCATAGATAGTGGGCTTTGTGATTGGGCTAATTCATCCACTCAAGAAGTTGTTGATTGGCAACGATGCTCCTCTCCATGTCCTTGGAGACTCAGCTTCTATGCTCGGGTATGTATCAAATGAGTCCGTTGGTCTACAGACATTAGGCTCATAGATTATGAGTCATTGGTCGGCCGAGGGCCTCGCAAAGAAGTTTTTTAAATCAAGGTTATGGATTTTAATAATCTGAATTTTGAGAGGTTTGGACGTCAATAATCTGACTAGGAGAAATGGACCTCAACATTTCAAAGCCTATTTGTTTTCAATGATCCGACTTTAGAAAAACAAGTTAAAGTTAAGCTGGAATTGGGGTGCTAGGAGCTAGTTTTTCCTTAGAACGATTACTACAAACAAATAAATCAAAAGGTCGAAGTGTGTTATCTTGTTGCATGGAGTACCTGGTCATGTGATGATATATTGTTGCAACATTAAGCTTTTGACGACATTGCCCGCAATATGCAGAGAGGCGGCTGTCCCATGTGTAATCTTAATATTGGGAGCAAATCTTCTTCGAGGTACTGAAATTCTCTTTACTAAGAAGTTCAATCAAACATGCGTAACAAGCATAGTTTTTCACTTAAAAATATTGAATTATTTTCAGGGCTAAAGGGATCTGGTGTTCATTTTGGAATCATTATTGGTATACTAGCGGTTCGATACATACTTCTTCCCCTACTGGGCATGCTCATTGTCAGAAGTGCAGTTAGATTTGGTCTTGTACAATCGGATAATCCGCTGTTCCAATTTGTTCTTCTGCTTCAGTATGCAGTCCCACCCGCCATGAACATAGGTATGTAACCTTTGTGAATCAATTACAGTGACAAAGTTGATCTATATGTCAATGTCAAATCTGAATAATGGATTCAGCACTCAAACAAATCGGAAATAAAATTTGAAACTCATATAAACTCACCTAGCTAGCCCAGTGTCAGGCTTATGTTTTGTGGCATTTTGCAGCGACAATAACACAGCAGTTTGGAGCTGGTCAAAGTGAATGCTCAATTATTATGCTGTGGGCTTATGGCTTGGCTTCCATTACACTCACTCTTTGGTGCACCCTCTTTTTATGGCTTGTGGCTAAATGATCCTTCCTTCATTGAAAGAAAGGCCTTCGTTGGATCATTGGGAGGCTCATCAAGCTAGAAGATGAAAAACAAGGATCAATGTATCATAGCTGTTTAAGAGAAATAAGAAACCTTCAAGTTTTTAACCCTTCTTTTTTTTCTTTTTTTTTGGGAGATTCAGTGAGCAATGCAACAATTTGATACGTTATGTGCTAGTCCAATCTCCTTTTCTAAATGCAGTGGGAAAATTCCAGACATGACCAAGCCTTAATAATAGCCCGTTGTGACTTCGTACCTTATGACAATTTACATGGCTGATAACTTGAGCACACTCGAGTATAAAACCACCATATTTATCAAAATGATAGTAGAATTGTTCACACAATTTGTTATTTTGTAAGAACAATATATAATCAGGGAATATGTTATCCCTGAAATAACGATATAATTTAGGTTTTTGGATGCTAATAATATAAAGTTTGGGGTTCTAGACAAAGGCCGTGCTAGGCAAAACTAGCTAGGGGTGGGAGTTTGTACCCATTAGAAGCTTGAATCCAAATTTTGAGTTCAACATTCTTTCATTTGATCAATATTTATCTCCGCTACAATAACTCAATTGATCATTTGCCCTACTTAAACAACTCAGTTGACATTTTCCGCCAATATACAATTTCAACGCTTTAGATCGAAACTTGATTATTAGTTAGGAAAAATTAAAATAAGTTCAAATCCAGATTTTGAAATCAACATTCCTTCGTTTGGTCACCATTTTTCTCCACCACAACAACTCGATGGGCATTTAGGACTATTGTCGTAGTGTGGATAAATGTTAATCAAATGAAAGAATTTGGAACTCAAAATTCATATTTGAGTTTCTTTTAAACTTTCTCACTACATGATCAAATTTGAATCCAAACCATTGAAATTGTTTTAATTGATAAAAATGTCAATTGAATTATTTTGGTAGCAAGAAATGTTAGCTGAATTGTCGTAGTAGAGAACAATGCTAATGCAATGAAAGAATTCGGAACTTAAAATTTAGATTTGAACTTCTTTTAAGATTTACCATCAAATATTCAAATCTTGATTTGAAGTGTTAAAGTTAAATTGTATTTCAAACTTTCGACAGATTATACCATCTATTCATTACTTGTAGTTATGAGTATTAGATTGTGTGTATACAAACCCATGGATACCCAAGGATAATAACCCATTACCCATATGGAGAGTACCCATATGAATAGCAATAGTTATGGCTTGGGTTATAATATTTTTGGGTAAAATGTGGGTATAGGATACCATACCCATACCATCCATTGAGAGCCGCATATTTGCTTTTCTCAAACCCATTTTTGAGCAAAACTTTTGCAAAAAATTTTGCAATGATTTGATTAAATTTATCTAATTATGGTGTTTGGTAAAGCAACTTTAGAAAGAAGTGAATTTCCTGCAAAACTAACTTCCATAATTTGAAGTTGCTAGGTTCACATGAACTTTCAAGGGAAGCGAGATCGTCATTAATGAAACTTTCTAAATGTCTAATTTACCCCTAACCTCTTAATATTAGATTGTCATTAATGAAGCTTTCTAAATTTCTAATTTACCCCTAACTTCTTAATATTAATTCCAATCAAACCCATTTAATTAATTTTCTCAAAAAGCTACAGAACAACTACAGTTCAGACACAGTACAACTACATCCTTCCCAAACGTAGCCAACAAAAATAAAACAAACATCTTCTTAAGCTACTAACAATCCCAATATTGACCACATTTAACTCGAACATACTACCATTGAGCCATGTCGTAATTGACTCTTCAGAGCAATGAAGTCACGAGCACAATTCAGGCTTACTAGACAAATCCAATCTCAACCAAGATTTGTAGCATCGGCGCAACTTAATCAATACTCAATACAAAATTAGCAGAAGATTTCATGTTTAAGACCAAAAGATGACATAATCAACAACATTTGCACATCAACTTGAATGGATCATTTGCAACCTAAAGTTTTGGTTGTAGAGGCACTTACAAAGTCATACTGTACATGAGATTTGAACTTACATTTTCGTCATCGACCCTAGAAACCTTGCGAAATACCAATTCAACTAACATCCACAACATCTTGATATCTTCGATGGTGCCCTGAGATCACGTAACGATGCCAAAGTCTTGGTGCAAGACAAAGCATAAACAGAAGAAGCAGATGAATCCTTAGGCAACTGGGAGCCTCTAATTCGCCTGACTATTTTTAGCTGCAAGTTATACAAGTAAACTCCTCTATGGGGCCAATGCAACACTAACTCCCCATTTTGGATACCAAGAAAACGAGGCTCATAGTCAGACAAGAAAGGATCACCAAAGCAAAGAAAGCTCCTAAACTCAAACCGGTCCAAATCCACCACATATGTTTTCCCCCATAGCCATTTCCCAATGTCCTTCAAAACCCACACATGTATCGCCTTTGTGTGCATCTCGGTGAAGAGCAATCGCCCATTGGTCTCCATTGAGAACCGCATATTAGCGTGCTTTTCCTGGGAGGAAATGAACCCACATCTACCCCCCGGGTGAGGCAACAAGGTGAAGTAGTCTTCGTTTTTCTTGACCTTAACCATCATTATGGACTTGGAACAATGAGGATGAGATCGACCATCCCTGTATTGATGCTCAACCATCAGAAACAGCAACCCATCCACATATATTGCTGGCCTAATCCCTGAAACATCTGGTGCATAACGCATCTTTCCAAGGGGATTCAATTCTTTTGTATTCAAATTGTACGTGGAGTAATGGGTGTCTTGAAAACCTTTACCACCATGAGATAAGAACAACATGTATTCTTCTGTCGATTCATCAAAGAAGAAGCCGGGGATTGAGACTCTCTGATGTGGCAGCCATGTCAATTTTAGTCCTCCTTCGAGAGTGACAGGGTTGCATATCACATACATCGACATGTTATAAAGCTTCAACAGGAGAAAGCCATTGCATGATGCAAGAAACTCAGGGGAGTTTCCATCGCGCTTGTAATCTCTCGTGCAAACTTCCCTTGCGTCTGCTAATTTCGGCCCAAAATCTTCTACATACAACACAGGGTGCTCATCACCCCACTTAGTGCTCTCAACCGATTCATGTGGCAGTTCGTACTGAAAAAACAATACTGAAGAAGCTCCAACTCTCCTAGAATGTATTTCGGAGAACTGCCTTGTGGACGTCAAGCTATGCCATCGCCAGCACACTTCACGACATGCCACAATGGTTTCTATAGGGAGTCTACTGAGGATATCCACCATGATATCATCCGGTAGACTCAAGATATCGAACATCTTCTCCTCTGGTAGGTTGTTCGGACAATGAAGATCACTCCAAAAGCATCGCAACCATGATAAACAATAGACCATCTTTCGAAGATGCCCCTAAGAGGAAACGAAGAATGAATCAAAATTAGTTTTAAGCAAGAAATTTGTGAGTATTCAAGTAATTCTAGGTCAATTCAAGCTTAATTCAATTCGATAGGAATGTAAAGAGAATATACAATTCCCCCAAGTACCACGATTTATCAGCTTTCTACTAACATGCAGAAAGGATCCATTACAAAAAAGAATTTCATTTGGCTCGCTAGAAAGAACAGTTCTCTGTTCAACACCAGAAAACCCCATTGTGAAGCTGACTAGCTGATACAGTAGGGTGAGGCTCTGCGCAACAATTGCTTCAAGATGGGCTTCCTTAGGATTTGCTAGTGGTCTCATTCATAGAATGCTTTTGGGCAAAGCTGTAGCAATTGAACACAAAAGTGGAACAAACAAACTTGGAACTGGAAAAATGTACGTCCTCCCAATTGTGCATCTGCATCAGATTTTAATCTAAAATTTCATCAATCATGACCTAAGTACTAGATTGAAGGTGTAGTTATGGTTATAGAACCCAAAAAAGCTAACACTACTCAATACTCGACCCAAATGACCCGGAACTAAACCCAACCTATTAACCTGACTAGCACCAAGAACCAACTCGAAATTCATAAACCCCATCATAATTTTGAAGATTAGAGTATACTCCCGAGTATACAATGCATTATACTCTCACTCACCTAATTTTCATTCTTTCCTAAATTGAAAACTTATCTTTCCGTTTTTTGGGTTCACTCGGAACCTAAATTTCATGCTTTTGATCCTATGATGTGTTTTCATTATTGTCTACAATTAAGCCTACTTGTACTGTAGGGAGTACAATGCATTGTACTCGT
Source organism: Selenicereus undatus (assembly GCA_017589665.1). Taxonomy (NCBI): domain Eukaryota; kingdom Viridiplantae; phylum Streptophyta; class Magnoliopsida; order Caryophyllales; family Cactaceae; genus Selenicereus; species Selenicereus undatus. The sequence goes on along the minus strand of JACYFF010031952.1, from coordinate 12,974,519 downwards.
GCGAATACACAACCTTACCCAAAATCAACCCAAATTACCCAACTTGGAAGCAACCCGAGGATCCGTTTTCCAGTTTCAAACAAACTCATATATATTAAAAGTTGCAACAAATTTAAATTAACACACCCTAATTTGAAGTGAAACCCAACACATCAAAATCAAGATGACCCTCAAAATAGGTCTCCTAAAAAGCAGAATACTGCGAATAAAAGATAGAGAAATTAATTGATACCTTCTTCCGCAACAGAGAAGAGCGTTGGAAGAACCAAACGGCACCGTTCAGCCTCCTCTTACTGCTACCTTCTGCTGCATCTACCCCAAGCTCACGCTCATCCTTGAATTTTTCAGAAAACCCCACCAAAATTTATGCAGAGAATGAAAATTGGAATAAGAAATTGTAACTTCCGAAGAACAAAAGATGATTAAGAGCGACTAAACCCCAGAAGGGGGGGTGGGGGGCTCTGAGAAAAAAACGGAGACAAAAATTGCAAAATGCTTGGTTCTAAACTGATTGTGTGAAATACTGATATAGAGAAGGGGGGAGTGGGTGAGAGAGAAAGTGTCACTATCTCACCAATGCCGGAATTTATCGCCAAAGGCTGCGAGCTCGTACGTATGCGAGGAGAACCTCAATAGAAAGTTTTGACTAGGGGTTCCAGAACAAAGACTAACGAATCATCCCAGAAAATAATATCGTAGATTCGTAGACATAAGACATGGGCAAAAGATACACTAATTATCGTTCCAAACTCCAGTTTTTTAGTAAACATGCCATTGAACTTTAAAATCTATCTATACTGTATACAAAAATAATGCTATGATGATGTAAAATTTTCTTACATTTTTATTATTAAGAGATTTCGAACCCGTAGATTTATTATCTCTCCTCATCACAACCATCCGATTGTTGAAAATAATTAATTTATAATTTTCAAACATCTCGCATAGTAATGAGGGAAAAAATCATTAATAACGAAATGATCGTAAGAAAGTATAATCTTATGAATTATAATTCTATAATTGTCGAAATGAGGATTATAGAGTATTTTTTTTTCTAAAAAGAATGATTAGGCAGTAATTAGTGATTGTGAAAATTATAAAAAAATATCCTTCTTAAACCTTTTGAATTCATTCTGTCCCCTTATCACCACTAGATTGTAGAAAAAGATTAATTTTAGGAAATATAATATCAAGAAGTATAATTCTGTAATGGTAGAAAAAAATTATTAACAACTAAGGAAATAATCCTAGGAAAACATAATCTCGGAAAATATAATTCTATAATGGTTGAAATAAAACTTATGGATTGGCTATACCTTTAGTATTATCCCAATAAATAATAATCTCATAATTATGAAAATATGAATTATGAAGTAGTTAGTAACAAATAACTATGAAAATTATAGATAAAAAAGATATCATTCTTGAACCTTCAATATTAGTATAAATAGTCAAGTAGTTCTTACTCATAGTTGAAATTATACATTAAAATACGTCTCATAGTTAAAATCAATTCTGCCGTCTTGCTCATTACTCAGATGTGTCAAAATGATCTTTTTTACCTCACTTCCAGATATATAATAATTATTGTTCCCTTCCTTATACGTTTATTTGTATTAATTTGTTAATTCGTTAGCAAGTGACCCCCTCTTTTGTAATTAGTAGTATCAAAACGCTTGATCGTATTTGATTGAAATTTTTGAACTTTTTTGTTGTATTTCGCTGCTATATGTGGCTTAATTTTCTTTTCTTGATATTTAATCTTTCACTAATTGACGCCATCATTGATTTCTTGCTACAATTCGTAATATCACATTTTTAGGTGTAGTTTTTGTCATGCTTGATTAATAGTGGTGGTGTTTTGTTTGATTCATTTATATTCTTAATTATTTCTGTCCGATTTATAACTTACGTTAAAAAAAATTTGCTTATATTATATTATATTGTATTAGTAACTTAATTGTGTTTAGATTCTTTCATGTTTTATTTATGTTGTTCATTTAAGGATTTTTGTTTTTTTATAAGAAAAACTCTAATAATTTGATCATCTTCTTGGCATTTCAAATTTTTAATGGAAACAACAATGCAAACTATTTCACATGTATCTAAATTGTTTGGTGACCTATTTATTTACATCAATTAAAAAATCTCCAATATCTATACTACAAATTATAATATAATTTTTATAGTTTACAAAAGTTACTGTTAAGATACACAAAAGTAACAACAAAATTTGACTTCTTTTTTTACATATGTAGATAAGAGTATAGTCTTCTATATCTTCAAAAGTTTTGCTATTTTGAAAATTGAGTGAAGTGGTCAGGTTGGGGTTTAGAACAATATGGATGGGGTGTTGGGGGATTTCATTGGGTTATAAACCTTAACTATAGGATCAATTTGCATTAACGGACATATGGGATGAGTTTAATATTAAAAAGTTGATTCTAATTTAGAAAGTCTTTAGAACGATTTTGATTAACTTATTCACCTTCAAAATATGCCTCCAATATTAACAAATGTAATTTTTCAATTTTCTCTTTAAAATCATCGCATACGTTCAATACTACATGCATGTTTGAATTAATGAAATTTTCTGTTTTCATTGTTCAGTTAGAAATTATAATGCATGATTGAATATTTTCATTGTTTAGGTGGAAATTACAATGCATACTTGAATGCTATTTCTATATATTTTTTGTCATGGCATACATTCAATACTGTAAGAATGGATGTTTGAATCAATATAACAGTTTTTGTTGTTTAGTAAAATACTGTAATGCATTCTTGAATACTATTTTTAGGTTTTTCATAAATCATGATAAATGTTCAAAATCATTAATCATGTCATATAGTTAACTTAAGACACAAATCACAAGGTAAGGTTATAGAGAATTTTAATTTCTTGGGTTTTTTTTTTAAAAAAATCATGTGTTAATTGAGATTTTGATGGATCCTTCTGATGTCAAGAAATAAAATATAACCTCATTTTAGGTTAGCTAATCGAATAAACAAATTTAGAAATACTATTTTTGAGTTTTTAAATTATGGGTTAACTAAATAGACAGTCAAAACTCTGTGGGTAATATGTTGCAACTGATTATGATCTATGATTTAATTAGAATATCTTAACATGCACCTTTATGCTAACTCATTGTCTTTCCTTCTGAGAGGAAACAACTTGTATAAATTGGTAGGTAGTTTCAAATCAACAGACCAGCTACCATATATGATAATTTTTATTACTTTTCTAAATCCATCCACTATTTTCACAGTCTCCCTTTTCCCAAAAAAATAAAATTTGCTTAATTCAAATCACCTAAAATTACTAAATCTATGGTCCTAAATCTACAACAACTCATTTGTGTTGCAATTCATGATTTAAGTGGAACACTAACCTTAGGGAGATGTTGTCTAAAGAAGAATTCGATGACATATTTTCCAACAAAAGGCCACCTAACTTCATGATTTCAAAAGGAGGAGCCTAAGTGCATCATGGATGACTAATTTTGACGCATTGTAATTACATATTGAGATAACTTGAATGAAATTGTGACCATAATAGATCTATTTTCAAATATAAAAATCCCCTAAAAGAAAATGATAAAAAAGTATATAATACTAAAAAATTCTAACTATAATAACTAGGCTTATTAAATTTTTATAGTAAAAATTTATTTCTACTTATAATAACATCACTTACTAAGTAACTTATTTGTGTCTTCTTTTCTAAATAATAATAGCAATTATGAGTCTTTTGTAAACAATTTATTATCTATTTTATAAATCACCGTGCAAAGCACGGGTCTATACTAGTTTTGTCAATAACACTATTGTACTTTTATTTTGTCAATAATGCCAATACAAATCGAAATTTGCTCACAAATACCATCAAGGGTCCCAACAACTTGCTATAGCAGGTAAACAGATTTTATTTTTTTTAAAATCATTTAACAAAGAATAGGCAAAAAGTAGAGGGAGAAAAAAGGAAAAAATAATGAAAAGAAAATCAAATATATTGTAAAGAGTATGACTCTTCCTCTTCCCTTCAGACCAAAAGACAGTTGAAGAAGGCCTAAACTCATCATCCATGAAGAAAGCCTAAACACTAACGCAACAAACTCGGCTGTCATTGCAAGAAGAGGATGAAATTTGCATCAACATGTTCGGAAGGAAGATTATCATATATTTATCATCCATCAGGTATGAGGTAAATGATATAAAACCTTAAAAATTGATAGTAAGGGAAGTTTATGGTGTAATTAAGTGTATATAATAATTAAAAAAAGAGGAGACCTTGAGGAAATTGTATTGTTTTTTGAACACTCTGTTTTATTAATTTGTGAAGTGCAATCAAACATGTGAGCCATGAAATATCATTTGAAAATGATGAGCATAAAAAATGAAAAGATATGATTGTTTTAGGATGTTTTAGTGTGATTAAGGATTAACTTAAACTAATTTACAGCAAAGAGTAAATTTTGATGAAAATTTTATTATTTTATTGTCTTTTTAAGTTGATAAAACAAAGAAAATTTCAGCAATGCTATGCTAATTATGATGTTCTGCCTTTGCCCTTAGTACATCATTTGAATGATGTATAACTTTTAATTTTGCATAGTATGCAGAATGTCTTCAAAATCCCTCTTACTTATTAATCATGGTGGTTCTTTTCGAAGACTTCCCCATTTTTCATATTCCGGTAGACGAAAAAGTAAGTTTCAATGTGACCCCAACTATCTAAGTGTTGATAACATTAAGGATATGGTACTTAACTTGGGATATCTGGAGAACACGGTTAAATGCATTTACGTCAATAAGCCTAATTCCCCTCTAGAAGAGAGCCTAGTGTCAATTAAAAGTGACAAAGAAGTGCATGAAGTAATAAGGTTAAGCTCAAGTGGGCAATACCTTAGCTTGTTTGTAGAGCACGATAAGGGAGATGACAATGTAGAGGATGGAGGTGATAATGGTAATATGGCTGAAGATAATTATGCAAATTATGGGTCAGAAGAAGATGATGAAGAAGGAGATCAACTTAGAAAAAAAGTTAGGCAAATGTACCAAAATTTGGGGCAGAAATAGAGGCATTTGAAGTTGAAAATGACGAGTGGAGAAGCAACAATCAGTTTATTGAGGGAGTATTAAATGAATTCGGTGAAGTGAATGCATTAGAGTCATTTTACAAAGACTCAGACAATGCCAATAGCCCTTTGAGTAGCGACATAGATGCTGATAATGACGATGAAAGCGGGACAAAGAAAAAAAAAGAAAAAGGAGTCATATCCGAGATATAACCCAAGTACATTAGTTGAGGACGTAAAGTTGGAAGTTGGAATGATATTTAAAGATAAACATGTAAAAGAGACTCTTGACAACTACAGAATAATCAAGGGATATAATTTGAAGACGCAAAAGAGTGATAAAGGAAGACTACAAGTTTTTTGCCTTGGGGAGGGATGTCAATGGAACTTTATGGGCTTCTTCTGTAGAAGGGGAGCTAACATTCCAAATCAAGAAGTTACCATATCCTCATACTTGCATCCCTTTTAGCTTTGAAAAAGGCAAGAGAAGCATTCCTAGTGATTGGTTGGCTTGAAAATACATGGACACATTTCAGTTGCAACAAAGTTTGAGGATAAGAGAGTTGAGGCATTTGATAGAAAGGGATCTTAATTACAAGGCTACTATGTCTACATGTGGAAGGATTAGAACAAAGGCTTCGGCATTGACCATAGGGGATTATAAGGCACAGTTTGGAATGTTATGGGATTATGTTGATGAGATTTCCACCAAAAATCAGGGGTCTCCTATCAAACTTGTTGTTCGTAGTACCGAGGATGGAGAAAATGTGTTCAAGGGCCTCTACATATGCTTTGGAAGTTTGAAAAGGGGTTTCCTGGACGGGTGTAGGAGGGTCTTGTCCATCAGTGGATGTTTCCTAAAGGGACCATGGGATGGCCAAGTTTTAGCTGCTGTTGGTAGATATGCTAATGATCAGATGTATCCCATTGCTTAGGCTGTGGTACAAAAGGAAGACACGCCTATGTGGAAATGCTTCATTGATTTTTTATAAGATGACTTGGAGATGGGTGATGGATATGGATGGACAATTGTGACCATGCTAGATGACATTTTTACTTCAGTCATGACAAGGGTCGCTTGTAGAAAGCATTGGTGTGAAAAGTCACGACAAGATATATGTCCCTGAATCCTTAAGAAGCTAGACAAGGGTCAGGATCAAGCTAGATGGTGGCAAGCAAGTGAAGCAACCAATGGTATGCACTCAATGAAGCATGAAAGTAAAGGATTTGTGGTGAGCATAATTGCCCAAAGTTGTACGTGTACATGAGAGTTGAGTGGTATACCATGTGTTCATGCCTTACAGTCATGAGAAAGGAGAACATGAATCCAATTCAGTTTATTGATTATTGTTATAGCACCGAGTGCTTGAGAAAAACCTATGCACACACGCTTCATCCTATAAATGGTGCCAACTTATGACATCAATCTCAAGAGACTCCAATTGTTGCCCCACCTTTCAAAAACAAAAAAAGAGACAAGCTCCAATTTAGGAGGATACTAGAAGAAGGGTAAACAAGGACTCGTAGCCAATATGGAAGGGTGACAAGAGCAGGAGGCATAATTAAGTGCACGCTCGAACTGTGGCTGCTGAACCAAAAATTTTGACAAATCGTAAATTCTTGATATAGCATTTTTATAGCTATTATGTCTTAGTATAAAAGACAAATAAAAGTGGATCCGGTTACATAGTAAAAGACATAAAAAAAATAAAGAAAAGGTGTACTATTTTTTTGGCTGCAAACGAATTTTTTTTATTAAAAAAAAAAAGAAGCCAAAAAAGGATGCATAAGTTAAAGTGCCTCTCCAGCAGCTTCCGTTGACCATTTAAACGAGCCAAAAAAAAACAATAACACTCAACTGCAAAAAAAAAATTTGGGTAATAAAAAAATGAAAGGAACACTTCTTAGTAATTTTTCCTAAGAAATGAACATCTTACGGTGGAAGGTAACAAGATTGAATGAAAAAAGGAGGAAGGGCACGAAAAGAACGAATTAGCCAAAAAAAAAAAAAACAGAGAGGGGTCTGTGAAAGCAAAAAAGAAGAAGAAGGAAAATACAAAGAGACAAGAACAGAGGGCTCGGTGAACAACAAAAGGAAGAGCAAGATAAGAAGGAGGACATAAAACAGAGACCCAAGTTGTAGAAATAAAGCAGCAAAAACTGACAAAGAAGAGGAAGTGAAATAGAAGCAGCACAATTATCAATTCTCTACAAAATTGAAGATTTGAATGTAAAGAATCAGTGGAATTTGGTTGACTCTTGTCTTCTGGATGTCTTTTGTCTCTGGCTTCATGTCCATCGTGACCACACAAAACAAACTTCAAGTTGTTGTATAACTGCTACGTTATATACGGGTCATCAAAGCAACGAATAGAGAACCGAACTAAAGCCATGCCTAGCTCTCTATAGAGACTGATCCTGTTGGATCACCAGAAATTGGATCCATTGGGATCTCGGGTCCTGTCGGACTCACCAATTCAAGGCTCCTACCAGATCCCGAGTCTTACTGGACCCATAAATCAAAGTGATTTTTTTGGATCCCAAGTTATGTTAACAAAAATAGGGGGTTGAAAATTGCATGCCCTGGTTCAGCTTCAAGATCATGGCCTCTTGAAAACACTGTACTAAATTATAAACAAGTTCTTAGGGAATAAAAAAAAAAAACTTGTTTGAGATTGTCCCCATTAATCTTGGAGGCAACCGAGCAACCTTCATGAACAAAAATGAAAAAACAAACAAAAGGAAACCAAAAAAAAAAATACAGCCTTCAAGACAATAGTTTCCAGTTTGGATAGTGGTGTCTATCACATGGAATCTCAAAAACAGAAAAAAAAAGGAAAAAAAAAAGAGAGAAACAAAAGTCTGGGCACCAAATTGAGAAAACAAATTAGTAGAAATGGAATGTCAAGACAATGCTGAATGAAAATGGGAAGGAGACAAAGTCTAGCTCTTCTTTATATTAAAATTAATTTTGTCATGTGGTGTCAACATCAAAGATATTAAAAAAAGGAGTGGTTATTGTTGACTAAAACATAGTAGTAATGAAGACAAACTGGCTCCATGCATCTGATGACGTTAGCTAGGCTATAATGAGTTGAAGTGGTGTTCACAAATTATGAGTGGGTGCTAATAATATTTAAGCCCCTGGTTTAATTAAATTTTACAAGGAAAAAATTAAATACTTTGAGCATCGATCGGAACTACGATGATTTGATTTCACTAAGGATACGTAGGAAGTTTGATATAAAGTTTTTCGAATTCAGTTGAAGTCAAAATTCTCAACTGGGTCCAAACTGATACCCCCTTCTTCCCAAAAAGTTAATTTGGTTCAAGTCGATTACACCTTAACCGGTCAAACGCCAAAATAAGCCAAGTCTTCCATTACAGAAACCGACCTCCTTAAATTTTCAACTCCACAAAATGGACCATAAAGTCGAAGCCTTGTTCAAACAATAAGCATGACAAAATAGACCAAACCCAAGCCAAACATACAACATAATTTACTAAATTCCCCTCCTCCCACGACGTAAGCCTAAACTAAAAATTGGGACAAGAACTACGTCGATTTGATCCCACTAAGGGCCTGTTCTATTTCGCGTTTTAGATAGATAGATAGATATAAAGAGATGTAAGGAACTGTAAGGAGCTGCAAGGAGATGTAAGGAGCTGTAAGGAGCTGTAAGGAGATGTAAAGAGATGTAAGAAGCTGTAAGCAGATGTAAGGAGATGTAAGGAGCTGTAAGAAGATGTAAGAAGCTATAAGGAGCTATAAGAAAGCTGTAAGGATAGATATAAGGAGTTGTTGAATTGTAAAAGAGTTGTATAATATAATTTGTTTTAGATGAAAAATAATAATATTAAAATAATATACTTAAGAAGCTGTATTTTGTATTTTTATTTTATTATTATCATTATTATTATTATTATTATTATTATTATTATTATTATTATTTTCATTTTTTATTTTTATTTCTTACTTTTTTTATTTCTTGTATTTTTTGTAATTTTTTAATTTTTGTTATTTTATTGTTTTATTTTTTATTTCTTTATTTCGTTATTTTTATTTTTTTTATTTTTTAATTATTATTTATTATTTTTTATTTTTTTAAATTTAAATTTAAATTTAAATTTAAATTTTGTTATTTTTTAATTTTCTATTTTATAATTTTGTAATTTGTAATTTGTAATTTTTATTTTTTAATTTTTAATTCATAATTTTATATTTTTTAATTTTTTAATTTTTAATATTAAATTTTAATTTTAATTTTAATTTTACTTTTTTACTTTTTTATTTTTTTAATAAAAAAATGAAAAAAAAATAAAACTAAAAATTTTTAAACTTTTGACAATTTTAAAATAAAAAATTAAAAATTAAAAATAAACATAAAAATAAAAAATAAAAAATAAAAAATTTAAAAATAAAAAATCAAAAATTATAAAATAAAAAATTAAAAAATTAAAAATAAAAAACTAAAGAACAAAAAATAAAAAATAAAAAAAATGAAAAATGAAATTTGACAAATAAAAGAATAAACAAAAAAAATAAAAAATAAAAAATAAAAAATTTAAAAATTTAAAAATTACAATATAAAAGTTTAAAAATTAAAAAAATATAAAAAAATTCAAAAATTGAAAAATTAAAAAATTAAAAATAAAAGATGAAAAATGAAAAATAAAAAAATAAAAAAAATAAATAAAAAAAAGAACAAAAAAATTTAAAATTTAAAATTAACAATTAAAAATAAAAAATAAAAAATGCAAAATCAATACACAATAAATAAAATGAAGATGTAAGGAGATGTAAGGAGATGTAAGAAGATGTAAGGAGATGTAAGGAGATGTAAGAAGATGTAAGAAGCTATAAGAAGATGTAAGCTCTTAGCTAAATCCTAAAAAAAGCGAAATAGAACAGGGCCTAAGGGTACGGGCATGTTCTATTTCGCGTTTTAGATAGATAGATAGATACAAGGAGATGTAAGGAGCTGTAAGGAGCTGCAAGGAGATGTAAGGAGCTGTAAGGAGCTGTAAGGAGATGTAAGGAGATGTAAGAAGCTGTAAGGATATGTAAGGAGATGTAAGGAGCTGTAAGAAGCTGTAAGGAGCTATAAGAAAGCTGTAAGGATAGATATAAGGAGTTGTTGAATTGTAAAAGAGTTGTATAATATAATTTGTTTTAGATGAAAAATAATAATATTAAAATAATATACTTAAGAAGCTGTATTTTGTATTTTTTTTTTTATTATTATTATTATTATTATTATTACTATTATTATTATTTTCATTTTTTATTTTTATTTTTTACTTTTTTTATTTCTTGTATTTTTTGTAATTTTTTAATTTTTTAATTTTATTGTTTTATTTTTTATTTCTTTATTTCGTTATTTTAATTTTTTTTATTTTTTAATTATTATTTATTATTTTTTATTTTTTTAAATTTTAATTTTAATTTTAATTTTAATTTTTTTTTATTTTTTAGTTTTCTATTTTATAATTTTATAATTTGTATTTTTTTTATTTTTTTTTATTTTTTATTTTTTAATTCATAATTTTTTATTTTTGAATTTTTGAATTTTTAATATTAAATTTTAATTTTAATTTTAATTTTAATTTTTTACTTTTTTATTTTTTTAATAAAAAAATGAAAAAAAATAAAACAAAAATTTTTTAAAATTTTGACAATTTTAAAATAAAAAATTTAAAATTAAAAATAAACATAAAAATAAAAAATAAAAAATTTAAAAATAAAAAATAAAAAATTATAAAATAAAAAATTAAAAAATTAAAAATAAAAAACTAAAAACAAAAAATAAAAAATAAAAAAAATGAAAAATGAAAATTGACAAATAAAAGAATAAACAAAAAAATAAAAAATAAAAAATAAAAAATTTAAAAATTACAATATAAAAGTTTAAAAATTAAAAAAATATAAAAAAATTCAAAAATTGAAAAATTAAAAAATTAAAAATAAAAGATGAAAAATGAAAAATAAATGAAAAAAATAAAATAAAAAATAAAGAACAAAAAAATTAAAAATTAAAAATTAAAAATTAAAAATTAAAAATTAAAAATTAAAAAAATAAAAAATGCAAAATCAATACACAATAAATAAAATGAAGATGTAAGGAGATGTAAGAAGATGTAAGAAGATGTAAGGAGATGTAAGAAGATGTAAGGAGATGTAAGAAGATGTAAGGAGATGTAAGGAGATGTAGGAAGATGTAATGAGATGTAAGGAGATGTAAGAAGATGTAAGAAGCTGTAAGAAGATGTAAGCTCTTAGCTAGATCTTAAAAAACGCGAAATAGAACAGGGCCGTAGGAAACCCATGAATAAATTTCGGGTGCAATCGCAAGCTAAACCAAATTAATGGACCGACCGCAATAAAAACTTAAGTCGGTAAACAAAATCGTGAAATGGCTAAAAACGCAACTTAGCTATGACTTTAAAAAAAAAATTCAAACATCAAAATTAAACCAAAATTATGGTCACTTTTTAGGCCAGCATAAATAATTAAAATCATATCAAATGGTTAATAACTCCACCGAAATAAAAGATAAATTAAATCAAATAAAATTAAAGAACTACGACTGGTTTGACCTTCTATAAAAGAGGTACGTAGGCAACTCACGATAAATAAGTGAGTGCAACCCAAATTCCAAATCAAATAAAATTGTCCGTACTATAACCTACATATGAAGAATGTGTAAGTGTAGTACCCTTCCTAGAAGGTGCCTATACGACCACTATCTGATGCAATTAAGTTTTGGATAACGGATGACTCGGCATACGATATACATGTCGAACCAAATTGTATAAAGTCTCATCAATACAAAATAAAATGAACAGAAAAAGAAAATAATAAAATAGAACGAATCGGAATCAAAAGGTGGTCTCCGAGACGGGAGACGTAATTAAGGAGGTTTATAATCTTAAATAGGATCGTACTCAAAATAAACCGATGTACATATATATATTTTTTTATACGTCGAAAAGTTGTGTTGTGCATATTTTTTATTTTTATTACATTGTGGCGTTCAAGGCCATAACTAGAAAACTTGTTCACAACCAATTACCAACCCTCATGTATATTCATTTAATTTCTTAACTTTATTCACTTAACCTTAATTTCTAACATGAACATTATATTGATGACTTCATCTAATAGGTCAGAAGAAGAAGAAGATGCAACACTTCTGGTTTGGCCTTGGTTCCCCAACCTATTATTGATGGTCACTCTTTAAATTCTACTGGGACTGTTTCTGCCACCTCTTCCTCTGTCTGTGTAGTTGTTTCTACAACTGTTGTTGCTTCTCCTCCTACTTCTGTTTCTACTCCTCCATTTTTTGATGTTGCTGCTTCCTCTCCTGTTTTTGTTGCACATGTATCTGCTGCTTCAGATTCAGATTTTGATATTTTTACTGCTGCTACATGTGACTTCACTGCTTCTGAACATGGATGTATTGCTACTGCAAGCTCAATTTCATCTGCTCCAAAAGGCCCTATCACTAAGCTCCAAGTGAGGAGACCAACCTGTACCATGAGCAACGGTGGGGAGGTGTTCACCAGCCAAGAAAGCCAAGCTTTTGCATTTTGGAATGAATGAAATGTTCTTATGCATATTTACTAAATATTTGGGCAAGAAAGGGGTTTGGAATGTGTCTTGATAAATATTTTGGTAGCTAAGACATTTTCGGTTTACATTGAAGATTTTGGCCCTCCATATCAAAGGAATGAAGAACAAGACGCAGGTTAATGTTCTACCCATTCTTGTCAACTAAATGATGGCATGTTAATTTTCAGAATCGTTTGTAATTGTGGCATTCCATTACTTAACATATTGTTTTAAAAAATAGGTTGCTTCCCTTTTTATGTGTAGAATTGAGCTCATTTGGTAACATTCATAAACTTGCTGCAGAGAATACATTATTTCTCCTGCCATATGCACCAAGTTTAATCAACCTATCATGGGTCATTAGTATCTCATACATCATAGACTTCTCCACTCATCCGAAGAGAAAATTAAGCAATGAACTTGAGAAAATTAACCTGAGTAGGTTCTTGCTCACACTACTGCTGCTGTTCTTTTGCTAGAGAATACTACAGGCTTTGCCTTTTGTCACTCAAGTGCTAATTTTGGTGTCTATTTTGATGGAACTTGTGGTGAATCTATATATGGTGCAATGCAAGAATGATCATGCTTGGCTAATGTCACTACAACTAGAAAGTATAAATTATAATGTCAGTAATAACAAATGCATATGCATATGAAACTCTGATAAAAAAATATTCAAAAGAAAGGGATTGTCCCTATAGCATACTAAAATATTTAACAGAGGGATTAAGTTAAAGTTATAATGTTAGTGTCTATTCAAAGTCTATTCTAAACAATCCATTAAGAATCTGTTGTTGGATGTGATTTGTGGCTGCATTTTCCAAACAAACAAGTACCCTATCTTGGTGTTCTTATGCTGAATATGCAACAGCTAGCCATTAAGCTCATTTAGCTCGGTGACATTGTCAAACAATAAAGGCAATCACTTTCCACCAAGCTCAACTTGCACCCAAAAACTCAATTTGCAATTAATACACAAAATATGCAACACAAAGAGACCAATTGTGATTGAAACTCTCTTCATTGATTACAAAGTTTTATTACAAGAACAAAGATTATCTTACAACATTTAGGCTGTATTCTTTTGCTAATTACAACATCTGGGCTCTCATTGCCAACCCAGTTACAACATAACTTTTGCATCATGATAATTTACAATTAATGCTAGCCAGATACACAAGTCTGCTACTAATAAGCTGTTGCACCTCTACTACAGTCTGTTCTTCAGTGAATTGCCCATATTTGAATGTCCTAGCATTCCTTTCCTCTATGTCAAATATGGGTATGCTGCATGGGTTGTATGAGTAAACTTCATGTGCAACATTGCCCATTTGCTTCCCTGCAGCCAACCATCCACAGAAAACAAAAAATTTCTTGGTCTTCTTCCTAACTCCTTTTCCTCTATGCCTACTACATAGCAAAGAACATCCAAAAATTGCTGAATTGACAACCATTCCAGTATTGATCTCATAATAATACAATGAATCCAATTAAATTCTAAAATACATAACTTCACCAAGCACATATAGAATGATTGATCATAGAATCGTGTTAAGTAGTGGATTTTGGTCTTCTTCCAATGATAGTAACCCAAAGGCTTCTTCACTTCAAACTCACCTTTATCAATGGCAATAGAACTAGGTTTATCCTCCCCAAAATCACAGCTTCAAGCATCTGAATAAAACGTTGGTAGCAAAAAATTGATAAATTTGGATAAAGATGATCGAATGTTAGTAAAGGAAGGTAATTTGAACGTAATTATCAGTTGTGAATGGATTTGGAGGATCAATTTAACAAATTATGGTTAGGTTTTAGTGGAGAAAAGAATGGTTCGATTCTTCCCAATTTCAATATAATTGAGCTTTGATTCCCACTGATGTGATAGAATTAATGCACGAGTAAGAAAATTCGAACAATTTCAACTATGGGGAAAGGAAAGACGAGGCACCATCATGGAGTTTCAAGAAAGGGGAGATTGAAGAGAAGGCCAGAAAGTTTTGAAGGTCTGTAACCACGAACTGATGGGCAAAGCTTGTCCTCTTGTTTTTTTATGTCAATCAACCATTTTTCTTTTTTTCTTTTTTAAAATAAGTGAGTTAACTTGCAGTAGCTGGTTCCTTGTGGGGTGAGTGGTACTTTTGACAAAACTAATTTTTTAGAATAACAAACTTGAGTTAAAATAAAGTGGGATGACATTCCTGACAAAAAATGAGAAGTTGGATGGCATTAGTAGTGAAGAACTCTCACTATTAATACAAATTAGTTTAAATAGTTTGACATTTATTTTTCTTAACATTCTGTTTGGATTGAGGGGAGGGAAATGAGGGTTAATGAACACTTATTCCCGTTGTTTGGGAATATTAAATGAAGGGGAAGAAAGGGGAACCGAGGGGAACATTTCACCCTTATTCCCCTCCATTCCCCTTTTATTCGCCTCCAAAATGAGGGGGAAAGAAGGAGAAGAAAATATTTTTAATAGTTCTCCCCCATTCCCCTCCATCCCCTCTTATGACATATTCAAACAAGGTGAGTACAAATCATATTCCTTTCATTCCCTTCCCCTCCATTACCTTCCGCTCTCTTCACCTCTCTTCCCTCTCTCTATCTCAATCCAAACAATGTATAAGTAAAATTTTAAGTTTGAGCCTGGTGAATGGAGAAAAATCTGTGATGAAAAAGCTCTACTCCTTATTGGATCAACAGTAACTCGGTTCTAATAAAATAGAAGATCTAAGACAAAAAAAAGAAGAAATCATCCCACAATCACTCAACCACAAAATAAATAAATAAATATCATCCCAGAAAAATCTATCCCAATGAAAGTAGACAAAAGTTTCCAGATGAAATAATATCACCAAATGGGATGTATTTAAGCTTTGAAGTAAGGTCTACGCATTGCTTTAGTACTTCTACAACTTCTGACCAACCCATTTGTCCCGCTAGAGAGGATGTTATATATCCAATGGTTTAAAATGGACATAAACTATTTGGTCAAGGCAGGCATTATTGGTTAATACTTGAAAATAATTAAGGCAAAAATGAAATCTTGTAAAATTGTCTAGAATATTGAAATCCCATCTCATTGAAGATCATGTTTTGGAAGGCTTTTAGTCATGGCTTAGTCAAGGGACACAATGGAAGAATAAAAAATACTATTCAAGACTTCTCTTATCCTTTTTTGTAATGGACGAGGCAATAGTTGAAGACCTATCTTGGGAATGTTAACTTGGGTGAACTTCACCAATTGGTATTAATATCAATGCTAGTCTTAGTGTAGTCCGATATTTTGCATAGTCTAGATCCCCCCCACCCCTCTCTTTATGATGAAACCCTAGTTTCGCTATAAGAGTTTTTGCCCTCGTTGTAGGGAGTTTGTTAGCCGTATTCTGTCATGTGTGTTCATTGATTAGTCGACAGTTTTAGTTTCTGGTTGCGGTGAGCCTTTGCTGCTAGGATTTTTGTGTCTGCTATAGAGTTACAAGAGATTTCTTATGCGTTGGGATTCGTTGTACATTCATGGAAGATCTAGAAGTTGAGTAGAGGATGTTGAAGTTGACCATAGAAGAAGAAGAGGTGGTGGTAGTTGGTCAAGGTATTCCAAATAAGAAGAGGGAATAGATAAGTTCAATTTGCTTGGAAAATCACTGTTGAAAATCAACATGAATATTAGGGTTATGAAATTGGTGTTCCAGAATGTTCGGAGACCTGCAAAGGGCATAGTAATTAGAGAACTTGTTAAAGATCTTTGTCTTTCAATCTTCTATATGAAGGATAAAGAGCTTGTGTTCAATGATGGCATATGCACAATGTGAAATATGGAGCCTGCCCCTAGAACGCATTCCATCAGTTGCAAATGCTCTTATTAACTTCGGAGCATGTACTTTCTATATAGCAGCAGTATATAGAAGTTATTCTGCAAGTCTATCCTTAAAATTATGTTGACGTGATCGACCCTACCCAGTCCGTTAATTCACAAAAAAGAGAAAGTCCGATTCAACTGCATTAATGGGTTGACTATGATCCACACAGGTCACTTTGTCAATGGGCTAACTCTAACACAACCCAATTGAAAACATCAATATACATGCTACTAATAAATAATAAATTATTCAGCCAACAAAAATAAAAAACTTCAACACTCACTCCTAAGGAATGGATAGTCTACGATTGCACAGGATAAAAAGAGTATTTGCATTAGTGATCCATGGTTTTGAATTACAAGTGCAGACCTATATCCTTCACATCATTCTACAATTCAACATCTTCTCTCGTCTTTACTTCTTATAGATTACTAACTTGGATCATCAAATAAAATATTTTTCATGGACGTTACTATTAAACATATTAGATTAGTTTTAACCTTGTATTTTCTATTAATATTTGTGCAAATAAGTTATAAAAAAATAATTCGTATATTTTTCTGGAAAATGAATAATTATTTTTAGAAAAATTAACAACGGTTGTTGCGTTAAATTTTAATTACCTAAGATTGCCCTTTGACAAGCAAGTGTTGTTTCTGATTCTTCTGAAAAGTCGAATGATTGATTTGGACCACATCTGTTCCTTAACTGCCCTCACCCTTGTGTACAATCTTTCTCCTTGTTGGTTAACTTACAGAGCTCCCTTCTCTCTCTACTGTGTCTCTTGACCCTCAGGCCCAAGAAGTTGGGCGACTCACCAGTGACACCAAGCAGCGGCGGTTTGCAGGGGAAGGAAGTCGGGTGGCTGTGGGGCTGTGATCGTGAGCTTGATGGTGGTCGATTGGTGGATGTGTGGACTGAGAAGCAGTTGTATCGAGGGAGCACCAACAAACAATAAATTGGCACACCCCTGTTTTATTCAATTGAGATGAGAAAGAGGGGGCAACGTGAGGTGGCAGCTAGTGTTGGGCTCTAGTGGTTGCAGTGGCGGTGGTGGTGGGTCTTTCTCAGACAGCCGGACTAGGGGAGGGGGGAGGCGAGCGAGATAGTAGCGTCGTCTGGTCAGGGAGCTCTGGCCTTTGTTTTTGTTTTACGACAAGGGAACCAAGATCGGGATCTCGGGAGGAAGATGGGACAAAAATGGTGTTTTTTTTTTTTAATAAAAAGTTACAAGTTGTTTTTCAATTACGTTTGACAAGAAATGGGATGCTGGCAGAGGGTGTTTCCACATTTTCTTAGAACATATTTTTCTTTTCATTTCTAAATCAATTTGATTTTGAGTATGTCAGGTTCATCAGCAAGAAAATTAGATTATTTTATTGTTTGATTTATATATTCTGATCATATTATTATTTCCCATATTATTATTGTTTCATTTATATTATTGTTATTGTTATTATTGTTATTGTTGTTGTTGTTGTTGTTGTTATTATTATTATTATTATTATTATTATTATTATTATTATTATTATTATTATTATTATTATTATTATTATTATTATTATTTTCTCTATTATTTTCAATCCAAATGTAAATTTAAAAAAAGATTTGTTGAATCAATCAATATTTTCATGCATAATTGAACTAGTTATTTATGGGCCTACATATTTAATTAATTATAATAGTACACTTGAGTATGATGAATTTTGATATAATCCGACATAATAAATTGATCTAAATCTAGATTGATAATTAAGGTGGAACTTAACGTAATAAATTGTGTCTTTTTAACAAAAGAAAATTAAAGTACTTTATTATTATCGGTTCATTTCAACTATGTTTCCAATCCAAATATAAATTGAACTAAAGACAAATAGATGTGCATCCCTTTAAAATCTAACTGATTGAACCTAATATAAAGAGTCACTTGTTGGTCATATCTAATTACAATTGTGAAAATGAGTAGAATTTATTGGTATTTGAATTTTTTGCCCAAAGGTTATGCTTTCTTTACTTTAATAAAATATAATTAATTTGGTTATTCTCTTTATGAGAGGGAGCGAGACTTTAAAATGACAAAAACATAACTTAAGTAGCTATCTTATGTATGTGTCCTTCAGCTAATATTTTATGACCCATGTTGTGTATGAAAGAATTTTGAGAAGTTAATTTTAGTACTTAAAAGGAATATTTTAATAAATCATAATTTCACAGTTAAGATTTTATGACTTAGGGTTAGAATTTAAGATTTTGGCCTTAGTTTCTGTAATAATTTGTTAATGTATACTTGAATATCAAGCTAAATTATCACGGTAAACATATATAAGCTATTAACATGAATTATAAACCATAACCTTAATTAGAGTTTTGGGGTTGGGGTTTAATAACTTTCAACATTTAAGTTTGTTTAAGGGTTAGCGATCTAAAGATATGAGTATAAAGTTTAGTTATTTTAGGGTTTTAGGTTTGATACTTATGGCTTGTTTGGTTCTATGTAATCGAAGTGGTAATGCAATCAAAATGGCAATGGTGATTCCATTACCATGTTTGGTTACCATTAAGGAATGTAATCAAGATTGCATTGTAATTACATTTACCTCAATCTATGCAATTACAATTACTTGACTTTTCCTAAACAATTTTGATTACAAACCTTTGAATCAAAATCTATCCAACTATAAGCTATTATATTTGGGAACTTTCTTTCTCTTATCTCCATTGTCTCTCCTCTACTTCCCATCTCTTATTACTTTGACACCATTTTTTTAAAGGCTTGAAGCCCTCCTCACCCCTCTCTCTCTCCTCTCCATATTAGATAAAGTTTAACCTAGACCATGATCGTATTATTGTAACTGTATTTTTGTACGTTCTGGACGTCATGTCTCTCTCTCTCTCTTCATTGTCATCTTCTCTCTACTTGGTAAACTTGAACAATATTACATTATTGTAATCTATAAGAAATAAAGTGAAATAAGTCTTATGCGAAACATCGTAATCATGATGCTAAGATATTTGATGATTTTTATCAACGAAGCTACAAATAATTAAAATAGGCAAAAATAAAATGCGAATTGAATTACAAGTACTTCATGTCACATGTAAAATTAAGTATTGCTTGTAGATGAATTCATTCAATTACACTTGTAAAAACTTTGTAACCAAACATTGTAATACAATTATTATCCCATTCCATTACACTAACAATTGCATTACATGGTTGATTCCATTGCATAGTGATTGCATTACTTTCAACCAAACGCTACATTAGGGTTTTGGGACACAAACAAACATGATACAAAGCCCTAATATTTATGGTTTAGTTTTTAGGGTTTATGACTTGTTGTAAACTCTAAGATTCAAGTATCAAAAATTAAGATTTAGGTGTAAACTTTAAGGTTCATAATATCAAGTTGTTGATTTTTAACAACACATTAATCATGTGCTAATAAGAATACCATATGCATTTGCTAGCCTAATAAACAAGGTAGCCCAACCTAGGAACACCATTTATAAAGATAAGGTTAACAAGTTTAGTTTTTTCGCTCAAATTGTATCCAACTGAGATTTTAAAGTTTGTACAAAATTTGTTACTTGTGACACATTCTACCGTTAAATATGAAGGGGGAATGTTGTGTGTAACCAAAACAATAACATGAGAGTTATCAAATTAACATTAGAGTCATCAGTTTTACCCTAAGAAATCCTAGACTTTAAACACTATGCTCCATCCCCTCAACCACAAAAGTCAAATCCTAAACCCCAATTGTACTTGAGCCCCGGCCAGGACTCAACTCAAAATCATAAGCCCTAAATGTTAAGCCATAACGTAACCCTTATAATTTTGCATCATATTCATTCATATCATAATACACATTCTGACTTCTACTTACAAAATTCGTGATAACCCCTAACCCTAAATATAAACCATAAATCCTAATCATAAATCTTCAACATTTAGGGTGTAGGGTTGAATCTAAGGTCCAAGTATCATAAATTAGGGTTTATGAGTATGGACTAATAGTTTTTTTAATAACTAAATTTTATGCAACTCACTGTTTTCACTTAATTGTGATCGTACAACTAGTATGAAATTAAGTGAATTAATTAAACATGTGGTATGTTTAGCTGTGTGTATAATGTAGTTAACCTTTGGTGTACAACGTCATCCCAGTTTTCCATACAAGGTCAACCCGAGTTAACATATATCATCTGAAAACTTGATAACCCCATGACAACTCGTGCACTCATGGGCTTTTCTGGTTAACAATGAATATTATTATATGTGATTGACATGTTGTTAAAGATCGAAAACTTTATTAATTGTATGTCCCTTAAGAAAACAACATTAACTAGTTACCAATGTTCAATAAGGATCGGGATTTAAGATTAGATTAGGATTATTAGGATTTAGGTTTTAGGGTTTAGGGTATAGTATTCGAGGTTTAGATTGTTTAAGAACACACACACACACACACACACACGTGTGTGTGTGTGTGTGTGTGTGTGTGTGGGTTATATAGCAAATGCTGAGTTGTTTATGTGTGCACATGTGTGTATGTATGCATGTGTGTGTGTGTGTGTGCCCATATATATATATATGTGTGTGTGTGTGTGTGTGTGTGTGTGTGTGTGTGTGTGTGTGTGTGTATTTACCTCACACACATATATATGATACTTACATACATATATAATAATTGTATGACTAATTTTTTTCATTTGTAATGCTCGTTTCTAATATAAACCAATATTCATTTTTTTAATTCATTTTTTTTAGAAATGTTGAAAAATTAATAATTTGATATTTAGCAACTTCATAATTTATTAGAACCTACCACATGATGAATTCAATATGTTTTAATTTGAAAAGCATTATATTGTTGCTATATAACAAATATTGTTTATTTTGTCAAATAGCAAATTCATTTTTCTTGAATTGTTACTCATTTTCTCCAAACACATTATTCTTTTTTTTTTCAAGTCATAAAATCTATATTACTAGATTTAATTTGATAAAATTTTTAAAAAACAACTTGCAATTGTCCATTAAAAAGAAAAACACAACTTCAAATTCTAAAAAGAAATATACATACATACAAACATATATATAAAAACAAAACATCAAGCTTTCCACTGTAACCTAGCCTAGCCTACCACCTTCACAACAACTCAGCATGCTACCTGCAAGCTAGCTCCAACCGCTGTAACTCCTGTCTAAACTACCATCAAATCGACCACCTACTACCGCGAGCACAGCCCCCCTACCACCCCGACTCCTTTCCTCTATCCGTTCTCTTTCTCGACTATAATAGGGCAGTGGCAAGACCCCCTGTTCTAGCCCCCTCTACCGGGCCATCAGCCTCTGCACCACCACCTTGTCCTTGCATTTCTATCTCTCCCTTCCATTATTATTCGTGGTGTTGCTCTCTCTCTCTCTCTCTCTCTCTCTCTCTTTCTCTCTCTCTCTCTCCATCCATTGCTACCATATTCTATTGAAATTGATCTACACCATCAAATTTGAGTCAGCAATTTTGCGGGGAGTGAGTGTTTTAAGTATAGTTGCCATGATTGTGAGCTTCCCTTGAAAACCAAATATCAGAACTATCTCCTTTTTGGGGAGAGAAAGGGGATGAGGGGAGTGGGGGAGGAGGAGGAACACAAATGATGTTCGGCAAACAGTTTTTTGAAGAGTTTTTTTTTATCAAAATGAGTTTTTTTTTTTTTTACCAAAATTAGCTGTTTGATTAAATAAAAAAATTAATATGAATGTTTGGTGAAAGATTTTTTTAGAAAAGCTTTTTAAGTTCAAAAAGTTAATTTGAAAAAGTCAATTTTATGAGCTTCTTGGAAGAGTTTTTTGAAAAATTATCTTTTTATCTTACAACTTTATTAGAAATAGCTCATTTTACCAAATAGTTTTTCAACAAATACAACGACAACAACAACAACACACTCCCAGTGTGGGTCCCGCTTTCACGGGGTCTGGGGAGATCCAGCTGTAGGCAACCTTACCTCTACTAGTATTCCTACCCATAGAGAGGTTGATTCCATAAGACCCACAAAAACAGTTTAGATGAAAAGTTTATAGAGAAAAACAATAGTTTTTCAACAAATAGCTAACTTAAACAGTTAATTCAAACAGCTAGTAATTAATAACTAATATAAATAACTAACAATTAACAACTAAGAGCATTAGCAGCCACAGGCATGTGCGGCAAGTGTGGGGCCCACGTGTCTATGACATGTCACATTTTGCCTCCCTAATTACATGGACATGCGTGTGACACGCAGGCAGTACACCTATACGTGTCTTCCCGCGTGTCACTGCTCACCTTTTTAAAATATTTTTTTGTTTTTTGTTTTTGTTTTTTGAAGTAAGTAGATAATTTTTAAATGATTTAAAAAATAGATTTTGTGTTATAAGGTGGGTTTATAATAAATATTTTTATTGGATGATTAAAATTGAGTTTCATAAATGGGAGAAGTAATGAAATATAAATTTCAAAATTGTGAAACTTTAACTGATATGATAGAATAAAGTTCACTGAAAATGCTCTAATAGTTGTTTGTCAAACATGACCAAAAGGATTGAAGGCAAAGGGCAGTGTGGAGAAGGCAAGACAGCGTCAACTTTGGAAGGGCAAATTAGTCTGCTTATGACTTTTGACGTCATTTACCATGGGATGCCACGCACTCACAAACCATCTGCATAATTATAAAATAAATGAAGCCCTGTTGATAACTTTCCCATTACGTTTTTGGATTCCAGCTCCCTTCAACGACGACGGGGAGACTTTAAACAAGTCCAGTCTTTGGACGGGTGCACATAATAAGGACCAAGACCGACAACCAGTAATCAGTAACCAACCTGGACTAATGAACATCGCCCATGGTTTCCAAAAACCCTTTACTTTACAATAATAAGTTAGCAATTTCAAAGAAATATCGCCTTTCTATTTCTCTCCCCAAAAATCACCATCAATTATCAAATCCACATTTAATTAATTAAACAATTTTTTTCTTCCACTAGACTATTTCCGGGGAAAATTACCAACGAATCTTCTTCATTTTTTCAGTACGCAAAGGTGATTTGTTTAAGATCGGTGCTCTTTTTGGGATAAGATGTGCCAGCTGTTCTTGAGATGTCAATTTACTTTGGTGTCCTTCATTTTCTACTTCTTTTATGGTTCGCTATTTCCTGCTTCTATACAATCAATTAAATTAACTTTAAAATTAATAAAATATTAATACAATAAAAGTAATTTTTTAAATAATAATAATATAATTTTAAAATCTATATATACAAAAGTATTTTGTTAATAATTAATAGTATTTTTTATTAAAAAGGGAATTAATTCTAAAAAGTTTCCTTAATAATAGTGTTTACAAGAGTGTTTTTAATAACTTAGAGTGAATTATGTTTTACAAGAATAACTAATATTACATATTTGGTTAACTATGTTATAAGAAAATCAAATCTTATCCCTATTATTCTTTTCTTGATATAAATAAATTAATTTTAATATATTGTTTTCTAATTTTAAATATAAATTTAAAAATTGTAATTAAATTTTCATTCTAGTTCATTGCTTGAAATTGCCTTTTACTTTATTAAGTTTATGATCTGTTCATTTGTTTTTATGTAAGAAACGTCTTTGTTATTATTTTGAATGAAATATGATGTTTTAATTGTATTTTTAAAAAGTTATTTTCATATTGTTGAAATATTTTTTTCTATTTTATTGCTGATTTCTTTAAATTTTTCTTAACTTAGAGTCATTGAAAAATACTAAAATATACCTTAAGCCCCAACCATGAACTATTACCTTAAATAGTAAGTCCTTAATCTTAAACCTTAAATGGTAAATTTCAAACCCTAAACCACAAAACTTGAACCCTAAAATTTTGATTTTTGATAGTTGAGTAACCTTAACCATAATCCCTAAATAATATTAAAGTATCAATGTCAGAGTTTTATATCTTGTTTGTTTGTATTGTAGTGGACATTATGTCTTCTACTAATACATGTCATAACTAATATGAGATTACATAACTTTTAAGTAATTTCTTGATCTAATAGCACAAAACAAAACATATTTTAACTCGAATAATGAAGACTAGGAAAATCATATATGCTTTCTAACTTTTATTTTCTTTGTTTGTTAGTCTTTCTCTAATTCAAATAAGACTACCACTGAAGTAATTCTAATATTTAAAGGATTTGGAAGTCATACTGAATAGCTTTATCAATTCGTGTATAAATTATTTTTCCCTATTTTTGAAGGGTTTCTTAGGCCCTGTTCTATTTCGCGTTTTTTAGGATTTAGCTAAGAGCTTACATCTGCTTACATCTCCTTACATCTTCTTACATCTCCTTCCATCTCCTTACATCTTCTTACATCTCCTTACATCTCCTTACATCTTCTTACATCTCCTTACATCTTCTTATATCTCCTTATATCTTCTTACATCTCCTTGCATCTTCATTTTATTTATTTTGTATTTATTTTATATTTTGTATTTTTGTATTTTTTTATTTTTAATTGTTAATTTTTAATTTTCAATTTTTTTGTTCTTTATTTTTTTAGTTTTTTTAAATTTTTTTTTCATTTTTCATTTTTTAATTTTTTAATTTTTTAAATTTTTTATAATTTTTTAAATTTTTAAATTTTTATTTTGTAATTTTTAAATTTTAAATTTTAAATTTTAAATTTTTTTTGTTTATTCTTTAATATTTAATTTTTTTTTTATTTTTTTATTTTTTGTTTTTATTTTTTTATTTTTTATTTTTTATTTTTTATTTTTTTAATTTTAAATTTTAAATTTTTTAATTTTTTAATTTTTTAATATTAATTTTTTATTTTTTATTTTTTAATTTTCAAAAATTTTTAGTTTTGTTTTTTTTATTAAAAAATTAAAAAATTTAAATTTAAATTTAATATTAAATTTAATATTGAAAATTAAAAAATTAAAAAATTAAAAAATTAAAAATTATGAATTAAAAATAAAAAAAATAAAAAATAAGAAATAGAAATAAAAATTAAAAATTAAAAATTACAAAATTATAAAATAGAAAATTAAAAAATAACAAAAAAAATAGAAATAAAAATTAAAAAATTTTTAAAATAAAAAATAAAAAATAATAATTAAAAAATAAAAGAAATAAAAATAAAAAATAAATAAACAAAAAATAAAAAAACAAAAAAACAAAAAATACAAAATTACAAAATTACAAAAAATACAAGAAATAAAAAAAGTAAAAAATAAAAATGAAAAATGAAAAAAATAAAAAAAATAATAACAATAATAAAAAAAATAAAAATACAAAATACAGCTTCTTAAGTATATTATTTTAATATTATTATTTTTCATCTAAAACAAATTATACTATACAACTCTTTTACAATTCAACAACTCCTTATATCTATCCTTACAGCTTCTTACAGCTCCTTACAGCTTCTTACATCTTCTTACAGCTCCTTACATCTCCTTACAGCTTCTTACATCTTGTTACAGCTTCTTACAGCTCCTTACAGCTCCTTACATCTCCTTGTATCTATCTATCTATCTAAAACGCGAAATAGAACAGGCCCTTAAAAAGAGAAACCAGAATAAGAAGTAATAAGCAAAAGAACATGGAGTAAACAAAGAAAAATTTAAAAAAATTAGGTAATTTATAGTGTTGGGATAGTGTTTATCATAGAAATAAACATGATACGAAATCCTAAGTTTGTAGTTTAATATTTAGGCTTATGGTCTAGGTGTAAACTCTAAGAATAATATCAAGAACTAGGGTTCAAGTGTGAACTCTATGACTAATATCAAGAAAGCAATATTCATTGTCAACTAGATAGACCCATAAATATACAGGTTGTCACTAAGTATATTAAGTTTTCAAAATATATACATTAGCCCAGGTTGATCGTGTGTGCTAACCTAGGTTGACCTATTCTGACAATCCGGGTTAATTAGATCGTATTTGCGACTGAACTTGGATCTATTTGGTCTTGGAGTCCTCTCAATTTTCTTTCAAGTGCCCTCAGGTTTCTTTGGACAAAATTCACATAATCTCATCAAATTCAAACGTAAAGTAGAAAAGGGTGTGTGTCTGTATTTTTAGATTTATCTATATTAAACTAACTTATAAGATAAGTAATTAAACTATTCATAAAACAATGACACAATTGTAATATATCAATGAAATAATAAACTAATCTAATTTTTTTGTTTAACATAATGACATGCTCAAAGTCATATTGATTGGAAAATAACGAAAAAAAAGGCAGAAAGAAAATAGGAAAAGAAAAATATACCCAATACCCCCCCTTTTACAATTACAACATCCCTATGAATTAATTCCTACTTAATTGTTTTTTTAATTTTGAATCAATTATATGGTTATAGGTTCAATCAAATATATTAGTCACGAGAAATTACAGTATTATCAAAAAGCTTATTGAAATTGAAAATTTTGTATAAAAATGAGCTTATTTAACTCATTTTGACACAAATAATTATATAATGTAGATATTCACATACACACCCATAAATGATGCATGATTTTCGATACAAGATTTAATTAATTTATGTAGGATTTAAATCTTTTTCCATCAAAATAATAAAATATAATAAAATAGAACCTAACAAAATAAAGTAGAACAAAAATAATAAAAAAGATTTAATGATGGGAAAGGCAACCATGGAAAGAACAGGGTGGTTATTGAAAAGGGTGAAACAACCGTAAAAGTGGAGGGCATTTTAGCCACCAAGGCTAGTGGGTAACTAGTTCTTCTGACGGCCAACACCGGGAACAAGGAAATATGTCAGTCATTTTAAAAACAATTCAACACCTGTTGGTAATTTTCCCGCCCCATGAACTACTCAAACATCCTGGCCCTTCTTGCAACACCTGTTGGTAATTTTCCCGTCCCACAATCCCTCTTTAAATCTCCCTCACTTACCAGTGTTCATTTCTCCCCTTCTTCCTTCATCTTTATCCTCCCTTGGCCAGCACTACTAAAATGTTTCCGCCGGCAAAAACCCACATTTTCTCTCTCCTCGCCGTCCTCCTCATCTCCACCGCGTCCGCCACCGAGTTCTCCAACCACACTTTCGGGTTCCCCTTCGACCACTCCTACTTCGACATCTTCGCCGTCCCTTTTCCGGCGGCCATCAGCAACAACGCCCTCCAAGTCACCCCCGACTCCGCCGGAAAGTTCACCCTTTTCAACCGTTCCGGCCGCATCCTCTTCCAAACCCCCTTCACCCTCTGGCAAAACCCTTACTCTGCGGCGGCGCGTGTTGCGTCATTCAACACCTCCTTTGTCGTCAACATCTACCGGCCCAACGTCTCCGACGTCCACGGGGAGGGTTTAGCCTTCATTATCTCACCCGACCTCGCCGTCCCTCCGGGGAGCTCCGGCGAGTTCCTAGGACTCACGAACTCCACCATCGATGGAAATCCTGACAATCGGCTCCTCGCTATCGAGTTCGACACCTTCAAAGACGGGCCGTTCGACCCGGATTCGAACCACATCGGGCTGGATATCAATAGTGTAAAATCGAATGTGACTGTTTCTCTCTCTCAATTCAACATCACGCTCTCCCCGGCGGGAACTATGTTCCACAAGGTGTGGATAAATTACGACGGAGAGAAAAAATCACTCTCGGTTTACATCGCCGAGCTCGGAGACGACATGTACGCGGCGGCGCGTATGCCTTACACACCGGTGATGGCGGTGCCGGGGGTGGATCTCAGTGAGATCGTCGCCGAAACATCATACTTCGGTTTCTCGGCCTCCACGGGAGTAAACGCCGTCGAGCTACACTGCGTATTGAGCTGGAATCTCACCGTCGAGGTGATCAGAAAACCCGCCGGCGCCGGCCACCTGGCGGTGGGTTTAGGTGTCGGGATTCCGACGGGGATAATTATGTTACTCTGTGTGGGTTTGGCGGTTCGTTATTTTAGGAGAAGGCGCGGGCCGGATTCGGGCCGAAATGTTTTAAGTGAACTTAAAAGTTTGCCAGGTGTACCGAGAGAATTTGAATACAGAGATTTGAAAAAGGCGACCAGTAATTTTGATGAGAAGGATCATAAGTTGGGTCAAGGGGGTTATGGGGTGGTTTATAGAGGGGTTTTGCCTCTTGAGAATATTGAAGTGGCTGTCAAGAAGTTTTCACGGGATGAGATTAAAAGCAAGGATGATTTCTTAGCGGAGCTAACCATAATTAATAGGCTCCGCCATCGAAATCTCGTTAAATTACTTGGTAAGTTTTCTTCTTTGTTCGGTTAGACACCACATCCTAATCATTGTCGCAATCATTTCTTTTTCGGTTTACATTTAATGCAGGGTAGTGACTTGGATTTCGTTGTCACATTAAAGACTTAAATAAGGGCTTCTGTGAAGTATTTTACTTTACATTGGTGCTATTTTGTTGTGCTTATATCATCATCACAAGTTCATGTTGCTTGTCTCAGGGTGGTGCCAAAAGAATGGGATTCTCCTTCTGGTTTACGAGTACATGCCTAATGGCAGCTTAGATAAGCACATCTTCTGTGGCGAAGACAAGCAGGCCTTGAGCTGGACCCTCCGCTACAAGGCCCTCACAGGAGTAGCCTCTGCGATGCACTACCTCCACACTGAGTGCGATGAGAAGGTGATCCATCGTGACCTTAAGGCCAGCAACGTCATGCTTGACCACAACTTCAATGCCCGCCTGGGTGACTTTGGGCTGGCTCGAGCCTTAGACCATGAAAAGACCTCCTATGCTGAAATGGAGGGAGTCCATGGCACCATGGGCTACATTGCCCCTGAGTGTTTCCACACTGGCAAGGCCACCCGCGAGTCTGATGTCTATGGCTTCGGTGCAGTGCTCCTGGAGGTTGCCTGTGGGCTCAGGCCCTGGGCCAAGCGGGGTGGCTACCATTGCCTAGTTGACTGGGTGTGGTCCATGCACCGGGAGGGACGTCTCCTTGGGGCCATTGATCAACGGCTTGGGGACAAGTATGTGGAGCAGGAAGCCGAGACAGTTCTACTCCTAGGGCTGGCTTGCTCACACCCTATAGCCAATGAGAGGCCTAAGGCTCAGGCTATCCTACAAATCTTACACGGATCAATCCCACCTCCCACGGTCCCTGCCTTCAAGCCGGCCTTCGTGTGGCCCTCCATGGGGCCCATGGGAGACATCACCGACACCACTGGCATGACCGCTGAAAGTGCCTTTGTTCCATCATCACATTATGATGTGTCTGAGTGGACACCGCGATCAGCCAGCCTCCACAGCGGAACATTAACTGATCCCTTCTCTACTGTATGACTCACTGCCTGCTGTTTCATTCTTAGTGCAGCAAATACAGTAGATCAGTGAGAGGCGTTTCTGTTGTAAGAAAATATGCTGTCTTTTTTGTTTTTTGATCTTCCCTTGTTTAATTTTTCCTTCTTTTTTAATATTTAAACTGTACATGGGAAGGAAGGGAGGTGTGATGAATGCCAATGTAAATGGTCATCTTGTTTTTTTGTTTTTTTTTTTCCGATTGGATATCTAATCTTAGTTTTATGTGAATTTATGAAAAGTCAATATAGAAGTATACTTTATTGCACAACATCTCCATAGATTCTTGAAATTTTCCCGCAAGAAATGTTCCTTTTCATATGACAAGTGCGAAAATGTTAGAGCATACACAACGGCATCCTCGCGATTGGTGAGGCGAGGAAGGATTTGCGTGCCTCATGCCTCAGGGGGAGCCTCAGAGCAGCGAGCTCACTCGTGGGGCTTGTTTTGTTTTTTTAACATATTTTTTTAATTTTTTAATTTTTAATTTTAAAAATAAAGTTGTATGTTATGCGGTGGGTTTATAGGTATTATTTTATGGTTAGGTGTAGGGTCCATATGTATTATTTTATTTAGTGAGGCAAAATAGTGAGTCTTCTACTGGAGATAATGAGGATTGTGAGGTAAAAAGTTAGAGAAATGATTGATGTGACAGTAATAGGTTCCACCGATAAATAAAAAAATTGACTCACCATTAAATTTGCTCTCATGGATTGTGCCCTGGAAGGCTGGGTCCAAACAAAGACAGAAAGAGGAAGAAAACATGTCTACAAGACTACAACTTCTGCATAGAAAGGGCCCCAAATTTTGAAAAAAGGGTAGTGTTTCTGATATGATATTAAACAATTAGCCATTAGACGCTGACCTTAATACTAAACAAGCCTAATAATTGTGGTCAAAAAATAAGAGCCGTCTTAATTACATACGCCGGATGAGTTGTTAATGATAAACATCAAACATCAACATCAGCATCTAATCTCAAAGTTAATCTATGCATGTTATAGTTAATTGAATTACGAACATGTGTTTGACTGATTAAAAAGATGACTTGCCGTGTTGACGAAATTTAATATAGGAGCTTAAGCATCACATTACCAGACTAACTCCCTGATTTTAGCTCCCCAAGTCCTCCTCAGCCAGACTACCTGGTCACCTGTTTGTTAGAGTTTCCTTTTCATCAAATTTGTTTATTGTTCTAAATCCAACTCCCAAAGCATAATCCCTTCTGAGTAGGAGGGAGATATTGAAAGTGCAGAAGAAAACAGACCAAGGCTGGCATATGTGTTAGGTTAAAACTAACAGCCGTCACTTCAGACGTGGCAAACGAGTCATTTAGGCCTTTCAGCTTGCAATGATGTCCTTGTCAAGTTATCGTTCATGCTGATTCAGGTGCGACTCACTAGTGATGGAGCGTGCTTCATTTGTGCTTGACATCATCGAAAAGAGACGAATTCAATTGGACTAACAAATGAACGAGAAAATAGAAAGGAAACTGGAAGTCGTATGGCAATGTGGAATTGCTTTGCATAATGATCTTCAATTCCCCAAGTAACATTAATGTTGATGGTCCAATAAATTACTGGAGTCCCAAAAATGTGAACAATAGAGTCAAAAAACTATACACATTTGATATTTCTACCTATACAAGTTTCGATGAACATCCACCGAGGGAGTGAAGGCCCATCATCTTACCCAAAACAAAAGGAAAAACGGACCAGGAAGTTTCAACCATATATTGTGGCTCTGCTACTTGTTAGCCCACCTTGAAAACATAGCACCCAAGGCTCTACAAAAAGTATGTTCCAAAGGCATCTTCTGCATGAGAATAGGCAAAACACTAAGGTACATTACATCGAATAACCAGTGTCAGATCTTTCTCTCGCTGGTGTTCTTTCATCTTGGATTTCCTCAAGGTCTTCATCTTCTGCTCTTCTACCTGCTTGCTCCTTCCAATAGGCCACGAGCCTCTTCAGTCGTGCAACTTCTTTCGAGGAGACGTTTTTGTTTGGATCATTTATAATTGACCGAACTCTTGAAGCATAACTGGATGATGACAAATTATGTTAACAGGTCAAAAGAAACTACCATAATGACTACTGAAAGGCAAGCAAGCCCAGTGGACGAGGCTCTCCCCATCTATCAAAAGCATGACATATGGAAAGTCGCAAAAATGTGAGAAAATTAAAAGTTCTAGCCATTCAAGACGGATTCAGATGAGGTTAATCTAGGTTCAGGTTAGAGCAGGAGGCTCATTGTAGATTGTATATTCGGGTTTGAGGAGGTTTGAACCCTTGATCTTTGGGTAAGACTGATTCAGTCGCAGGTTCAAATGGTTCATATAAAAGTTGGTTGTCTGGCTTATTTAGACTCTAAGTTCTGCCCAAAGGCTTTCAGCTAGGGTAATTAGGTGCATGATATTCCTGCCAGCTCTCCTAAAAGGGAAATGGTAGACAGTTTCCTTCACAGGATGCAAGGTAACCAAACTAACAAAATAAAGAAAAAGATGGTAAAACATACTTCAAGGAGTTGTATGTCTCATCTAAGTTTGATTCGGCTGGAGACACATTCACAAACATGAGGGTCTTAGCATTGCCACCAAGGGAATCGCTCATTAGCATTGTGAGCTTGTGATTCCTGTAAGGTATATGTTGTCCGCCTGTTGATAAGGCGCTAATAACATCTCCAAGGGCTGAAAGTGATTTGTTGATACTTTGAGCTTCCTTTAGTTGACTACCTGCAGAGCCTGACTTTTTCACCCTCTCTGAGCCAGCAAGATCCACAAAGCTCAGCTGCAAAAGTTGTACAAATTAGTTGAACAAACAGGTAATAGAACCAAGCCAATATTTGCAATTACGCTCTTAAGCTGCATTGCTTCGACTGATCTACAAGGGTCTGGCATAGTATGCGGCAAATATTAGACTCAGTGATTTTTCCATAAGTTTGAAACACTTTTGGTATATGACGAAGTTCATATTTATATCCAAGGTTTTAGGCGGCCAACACAGGTACTTGAGATGAAGTGTGGCATCTGAATTGTATTGCTCTTAGAGCTTTTGAGCATTATGGAGCATAAACTGCATTTATAACATTTCCATCACAATAATACCAAGCAACACATAAATAATATTTCTAGCCTGCTTTGCATATATTGTTGAAAATTAACACGTCATTCGCAGATGGTATTACCTTTCCTCTTGCAACAGATTGTGTCTGAAGGTTAGTACTTTCAATGACAATAGAAAGAATCAAATGAGATCTTGAACTTTGTTCATTCATGTGGGTCCCTGATATATGCCTTTGCTCAGATCCCTTTTGAATTATATGTCTCAATTCCTCAAATGTGGAGACATTTGCAACTGTCACATTTTCAACAGTTATCATCCCCTGACACAAATGTCAAACTATCAATAAAAATGATTTTGTTTACAGGGTTGAGCCCCTCACATCGAATAATTTGAATGATAATGGAGGTTTAACTCAGTGCAGTGGTTTCCAGTTATAAAAGATCACCTTTGAATCTTTCTTGATGTCCAGTTTTGGCCGCTTTGTGCCTTTTGGTAACAAAAGGTCTACCAAAGTATCTTGATATAGCTCCAACATATATGCCTGCAATTTTTTTTAAAAATTTAACCTCAGTTGAAACACTATGCTTGTGTACTTGATGTTACTACCCAAATTTACACAAAGTTGTTCAACAGTAATGGTGTCTCACAAATACCCCCTCCCACAGCTCCTGAAGAAAGGTGAGACTACCAATCCTGCCCTCCTTAGGCCCTCAGTAGGTGGTACCACCAT
Source organism: Selenicereus undatus (assembly GCA_017589665.1). Taxonomy (NCBI): domain Eukaryota; kingdom Viridiplantae; phylum Streptophyta; class Magnoliopsida; order Caryophyllales; family Cactaceae; genus Selenicereus; species Selenicereus undatus. The sequence continues at coordinate 12,940,842 of JACYFF010031952.1, read as the reverse complement.
TATTGTTTTATATCAAATGAACAAGACATCAAGAAACATCAGCCACATAATTCAAAGGATGACTACCTTCAATGAAAACGAGAATTTGTTCTTGTCTCTTTTCAATATATTGAAAAGTTCTGAGGTAGCACGAGGTGTAAGTCCAGGATTACTTTCACTTCCATAAATTGTGTACGTCTTTCCAGAACCAGTTTGACCATAAGCAAATATGCACACATTATATCCATCCACAGCAGACTGCACCAGATACTGCATAAATGAAATGTATATGCAGCAGTTAGCATACCGATGGAAAGATCATCCCAAGACTAGAAAAACATGCAGTACAGCTGTCGGCTAACACACTTTTCCCTTTAATAGGAATATCACTTTCAACACAATAATTCTAGGAGAGCTAAAAACCGGATGCTAAGTTTATGAATGACAACTGGACAAAAATAGCGAGACAATTAGAGCAGTTCTTAGTGAGACGATTAAACTTACCTTTGTATCCTCAAAAACATCTTCTTGGGTAGCAGTGCCATCAAACACATGATCATAGATATGTTGCTTTCCTTTATCATCTTTCCATGGATGTTCAACGGTAAACTCATCCACACTCAGCACAATGTTCCTCTCATTGTCAGCCTTCTCCTTTTCACTGAGAGGTCTTAAGCGACAGTAGACCCTAATCTTCCCTTTCATGTCTACAATTCAAACAGAAGAACGTATAATATAACTTCTACTTTTTCGACTTTTAAGTTGTAAAAAGTGTACACAGGCTGGTGAATGTGGGTTTTGAATGTATACCATAACCCAAGTCCCAAAGCTATAGTAGCTAAGAGTCTAAGACATTATCTTCATCTGGTAGATTTTCATCACCGATGCAAGAGCCAGGAAGGCTGAACGTACCTTCTATTATGTTGAAATACTTCTTCCTCAATGCTTGTTCTTCCTTATATAACACTTCTAACTCAGCCAGCTGTGTAGCTTGCATCTTCAGGATGGCTGCTGTTTGCTGATTCTTCCTATCAATATCCTGAAAGCATAAAAGAAGACAGAAGTTACCAAGAGTTGTATAAACACAAATAGGAGGCATTAGAGTGGGTATCCCAGAAATTTATTTGAAGCACAGCCAAATGATGTCAGTACATTACCGCTTTCATTTCCCTTAGTTCTTCTAGCTCCTTCAAATTACTGTTCAATGCAGACAAATCTGCCTCCCTGGATGCAAGCTTTGAGTTCGCTATGGCTAAATCGCGTCTCACCTCTTCGAGCCTCTTCTCAAGTTCAGACACTTGAAGTCTTAAGGTTTGACGTTCTTGCTCAAAAAATTTCCCAGCATTTTCGGCCTGCTTGCAGCACTAATACAGCTTCATTTCTGAGCAATTGCTGAGCAATCAATAATAAGGACCAGAACTAAGACATTACCTCCTCTGCATGTTTCCTGTCAAGTCTCCGGATACTTTGTTCAAGTGAGATCTTTTCTTCCGCAAGCCGCTTCATTGTTTGCTCAGCTGTGAGCAATTCCTTACCACGGATGTTCAATTCATCTTGCATCTTACGTAGAGCCTGCATAATATGATTAGCTATTTATATGCAACAGAAGCAACAAGATGGAAGATACAAATGGAAACAACTATGAGAAACAAGTCCCACCATTAACCATTTACCTGATCATTTGCAAAGGATAAGTCCCTCTTCGCATTCTGCTCAGATAACATATCATTTAGCTTCGCCAATCTTATTTCCAGGTTGCTCTTTTCCAATGATGCCGTCTGAAAGAACAAAAGAAGAGTCGATAAAAGTAAACAAACAAGCTATTAAGACCTGCAAGTGGTGAGCCTCAAAGGATGCGAACCTGGAGGGCAGATTCCTTTTCATCACACAATGACCTAAGCTTGTCACACTCACTTCTAATTTCCCCCAAGTTCTGCCTCTCAATCATTGAAGATTTTTTCAAGGCGTCCAACTCTTCTTGCAATTTTTCCTCTAGCTTTTGCTTTTCTTGTAGCTCTAACAACAACTGAAAGAGCCAGTAGTTGTTCAGTCAATTTTCAGCTGTTACTTTTAATGAAGAAGGAAATACAGTTAGTCCACCAGGAATATGAACTTTAATATTGACACATCACATCTTCAAAGTTGCAACGACCTATCCACAGCAATTAGTGACCTGTCCTTACAGGTCTTGCCTTTATCCTTATGAACAAGATACCAACATATCCTAATCTTGATGATCTGAAATCATTACCGACGAGTTTTGTGTAATTTTTCTGTGCTTCTAGTTTTGAAATTAATTTTTCCAGAAAAAGATTATTTAAATGTTAAGAGAGCAAAGGGAACAACAAATTAATGCATCTACATTAGTAGTTAAAGCATATAGTGTTTATCTCACTTAAGCAAAACCTGCCAACAAGACGAGAAATTTGGTAGACTGTTATCACATTCTTATCTTTTTAAAACTAATTTCATCCTAGTTGTTGACGACCACGATGGACAGCAGATGAACTTTCATGCAGCCTTCGCATGTATGCTGAAATCTCAGATAAAACAGCTACATTCCCCCCCCCCCCCAAAGGTGTGTTTCTTTCTTTCCTTCTTCTTTTTCTTCGTCTTAAATAAAAATTGCCCCCTTTTACCATTGTATTTATGGAATCCTTTCACCTCATCTCCACCAATCATGAGGCCCTCTGTAAGCTTTAACAATATTTCTGGCGGAATACTTACTTGATCAATATGTTTTTGAGATTCTTCAGCAGCTTTATACAAATCCTGAAGTCGCTTCTCATAGACTTCCGCAGTAGGAGGTGGTGGTTTGGAATTATTAGGAGCATCTCCATTATTCACATTGCTAGCAATAGCTCTTGCTTTGGAGTAGCGGCGTAACATGACATCATTTATATGCGTCTGAAGGGCAACACATATTTCTTCACCCTACATTGCGTGCACAGTTCAGCTATGCAAAATCACGGTGGACATAATTGAAATCAGAACTAAAAGCCAAATTAGACAGAAGGGGGGGGGAACCTGTTTTGTCTCAAACTGGAAGATGTGGAGGACACCAGCAACTCTCATTTTGAAGAATACAGCAGTGTTGCTACTACCAAACTGCATTATGTCTCGTAGCTCAGCAGAGTGCAAATACTCCTTAGGAGTTGGGCGGAAAAAGTGAACCTGCAAGATAAAGTTGAATCCCTCCACCAAGTCAATGTATCTGAGTTTTTAAAGCAAATGGCCAAGAGGCCCAAGACCATATATTGCTAGTTTTTCTCGGGACTGACCCCTCGTTTGTTAATTCCTAAAATGACCCTCCCTGGTAAAAGACCAATAGGATCGTCAATCTTGCGAACGCTAAAGAAGATGGAAATGCCATATGGAACCAATCTCAAGATTCTTAAGAATTGATGTCTAGCATCCTCCTTTGACAATTTTTCCTGCAAGAGAACAAAATTGAAGTTTAATTCAAACTGAGACCTTGATTTCTTCTAGATGATTATTCTAGATAGGATGGCACAAGACATCAGCAGTCAACAATGGGAATTGCTTCACTCTAGGCTACAAAATTCATGCCACTAGGAAATAATATTGGCCTTCTAAAATATAATGCAACAGAAACGCAATTCCACAAAGAGGGGATGGATTATCAGTTGGATTCTATGAACAAGCAACTTTTAAACCCTTGATATGTCTCAAACAGAAAGCAGCACAGCACTAAATATAATAAGGAAACAGAGCTCAAGCAAACGGAAGGGAAGCGTTCATATGTTGCAATATTTAAATTTAATTAGAAGAAAAAGCATGTTTTTGATCCTCACAATTTCCACAGAAAGGCAGCGAGTTTACTCCACTAGAGAATGGATAGGGAAATATTAAGTCCTTACCATTAAGCGATACCGAGAAATAATATCAAGCTCCCAATCTGGCTTTGCACGGGTGATTGCAATTTGTCTTGGTAAGAATCTCTCCAAAAGTGAAGCCCAATCACTGAAAATACAATCAACTTATCAAAACTTGATATACTACAAATGTTTTATGCACATCTAGCATATTCAAAGGTTGGAAACTTGGCATATCGGGAAGTGAGACATGTCCATAAGAATCAACTCACGTGCACAATTCAGGATTACTAACAAATCCAATCTCAACCAAGATTTGTAACGCAGAGAGCTGTGCAGCATCATCTCTGCCAACAGGGTAATTGCCCAACATATAATCATGCTGCAGCTGCAATAGGAACATTAAACACAAACTTCAAGAAATTTTCGAAGTGAGCCTGTTAATGTAACCAGCTATCCATAGCTCAACATATTATGAGATTACAGAAGCTGCATACTTGAACATACGACAACTGCACAAACATAGGATCAGTTCCAGCTTCATCTGACTCCCGAAACAGCTTCTTTTTAAATACCAATTTACAATGCAATATTTCCCCTCTAATGCGCTCTTTCGCTGCCTTGAATTCAGCAAGTAGATCACCAATGTATTTGGTGTCATCTAACCCAATATACTCCTCTACATGACAACAAAAAATGACAACAGATGATTAACATCTGAAAAAAGAAATTATATTGTTAAAAACTACACAAATATTTTAATTTCTACCAGTTCCAATATCTATTGATTTAGAACCCGTGACAACTTTGCGGAATTCAAACAGACTGAAGCTAGAATATGCTGACAGTTTGATAATTCCTGCGAGTTCCTGAAATAGATAAGAGAATTGTTAGAGTTCATCTAGATCACTTATAGAGTCACTTCTTGGCATACAAATGTGAAAGACATAAGGACACTAGTCTCAATTTGGAGCCCAGCAGCTAGACGGAGTTACATGCATCCTCATGTGATTATATCAAACAGATTGTATTGAAGTTCAGTTTTGAAAATATGGCGGCTACATGAGCCATGCAGTGGATTCTTTCTCCCAAAAAAAAAATAAAAAAATACTAGTTCCGCCTAAATGTAGGAAAGATCAATTTTTTGTCTTGATTGCTTCATTATCCAAAGGGCTATGCTTAGTATCACAGAGATTCCTCCCACACTGATCCACAATTCATCAAAATGGTGTATGCAGACAGCTACTGTTGCTGGTCCGCAGTCAGCAAGAAAAGATAGAAATCACAATCTTAATTAGCCATAGGCAACTTTGTCATTTGTCCGTTCACCTTTCTTGTTTGTCCTTGTCATTTGTCCCTGTGACAGAAGAGATAGGTGGGTAGGGAACTAAAGAAAGAAGACCCTATGTCACCTTTGCTATTTGTCTTTGCAACAAAAGACTTCTCAAGCCTTTTGAAACAAGCAACTTCGAACAAGATATTTAGATTTCATCCAGGCTGTAAAGGTATGAGTTTGTGTCATCTCATTTTTGCCGATGACTTGATGTTGTTTTGCAAAAGCTAGATGTAGTCAATTCAATGTTTGCAAAATGCCTTTAGTGTTTTCTTAGATACATCTTGTCTATGCTACAGACTGCCAGTTGCTTCTGGATAAGCTGACCATCAAAATAAGGACTTCGCAAGTAGAAATCTTCCTATGCTGCTAGAGTGGTGCTGCTTAACTCTATTTTGATGGGTTTAACGACTTGGTGATCCTCAATATTTGTTATGTCCCAAGCTGTCATGAACAAAGTTGAACAAATATGCAGGAATTTCTGTTGGAGCTCTTCTGACCAATTCAAGAAATCAGTCTGCCTAAAATATGTAGAGGGCTAGGACTGAAAAATAAGGTGCTTACAGCTAAGCATATTTAGGCCATGACCTAGGAAAAGGACAATTTATGGGCGAAGTGGGTTCATTCTCATCACCTGAAAGGGTAGACTGTGGGGGAGTATTAATAAGGCAATGATGTTTGCTGGTATTGGAGAAAAAAGCTGCAGACTATGGGAGACTTTCAGCCTTTGTTACCACAAGCAATCAAACTGTGTTTGATTCTTGACCGATTCAGACCCAGTTCTGCATATAATTGGTTTGACAGCTGCTCTTGTAAGGTGCAATAGACCAGATATGTGGGGAACAGAAGTTCTAACTCACCACTGCATTGTCCTCTAGCTACTAATAATTGATTGAATGCGACCTGGGAAAAGGCTTGCGGGTTCTATTCAGCATATGGACATCAGAAGTGGACTCTGCAATTCATATCTGGAAACTGCTGAACACTTATTTTTTGAATGTCAACATGTCCAGCTGATCATGTTGAAGGTTTTGGGATGGGTGAATGTAGAAAATCTTACCCACTCTCTTGCTCATTGACACAGATGGATATTGCAATCCAAAAAGCCTAGAGGGTATAAGTGTTTATTAATTTGTGCCAGTGCTGTTATACAGTATCACTTTTGGAAGGATAGAAATTAAGTAATTTTTCCACACAAAAAAAAAAAAAAGCCTGATCCTGGGCAGTGTAGCGACTAGCAAGCTGGTTATTCAGACAAGGAAAGAGAGGAAGAAATATTTTAGCTTTACACAGTTTTTTTTCATAAAAAAAAAACAGTTCAATTGGCAAATATATTGTATAGATATTGATGAGACTCCATCGGATGGGAACCATTTCCAGATGGTTGCTCCTTAGTCCTCAATAAGGCCTTTCTAGTTTATAAACACTTGAGTTTTGGAATTTCTTGATTCAGTAATGAAATGTTTTTCCTTTGTAACCCCCCCCCCCAAAAAAGAGAGAGAGAGAGAGAGAGAGACTCATAGGCCTAAACTTTAAGCAAACAACGAAAAAGTTGGTTTACTTTTTGGCTTGTTGCTTCAGCACTTGACAAATGCAGAAACAGAAAGATCTGTACAGCAATCTCAGGGAAAAGAAACTACTTTGACAAGTAGAGGTATACAAGTAACGTCACAGCTTACTTCTTCAAACATCTAAAGCTGTGCATTGATTCCTTCAATTTAAGGGTGCTTGACTAAATATCACGTTCTTCATGTATGAGCTTCATAATCCCCCAGGCTTATTAGGTTTATGATTTCTTAAGGCCAAATAGTACGGTATATTCAGTCTTGACACTTTGAGTTGAATTTGTAGATGTGGAAACGTCTATGGGAGCATTGTAGATCCTCCTCTGACAGCTAACACTGTAGAGAACCTTGCATTTTATCATGTTCATGCTTTTTGTTTGACAGAACTAAAACCAAGGATCTTCAAACTCTTTCTAAGTTCCCATCACCATTGAACAACTAACATGAAGCATTTGCATCTAGACATTTAATCACACAGCATAGAAAAAGAATGATAGGGAAAGCCTAATACATCCAGACCAAAGCTTACTGATTAGTGATATTTGTAAAGTCCTATATTGCTTTCTCCCTGTTTCAGTATTTATTGATAAATTTCAAGTTACTATGTATATGCATGAACAAATACTAGAATGCATCCAGTAATTCAAATGATGAACTCGTAGGCACACCTCAACTGCATCTGCTACAGTTGTTGACATGTCATAAGTGATCTCTTCAAATGTCTCGTCCAGGAAGAACACAATTGTTGTTAGTTTCTTTCCGGTTAAAAGGGCTTCAATCTCTTCTCGTCCAGGTGTAGTTTGCCTAGGTCCCGCCTTGATCGATCGTTTTAAAGCATCTAATGAATTCTGAGCGAGCAGCTGGATATCGGGGTCTACATTTACACCGTAAGCTACATTGTGCAGGTATTCAGATAGATACCCACCAATGTCTTTGCTGGGAGGCATTGAGGATGCACACAAGTACATCAGCTCCCATGCTTTTATTAAAAATTGGCTGCATTCAACCAGAAACATCATCATAGCTAAGTAGTTGACTATATAAGTTGGTCATGTAACCCACATAAAATGTCATGATTCAGGGAAATGCTGTCAGTACCTATCTGGATTGTTTCTTGTCTGCTTCGAGATTTGTACAAAAAGTTCATCACGAAGCTCCACACGCTTCAAGGTGTGCTTATACAGTTTGCCAACTAGCTCAATTCTTTCATCTAAGCTTGTTGGAGTCACTCTATCTGATGAATCAACTCCCATGTACTTCAAAATTGTTTGGAATAATTTCACCGCACGAGCTACCAAATCACTACTGATTTTAAGCAAGGAAGTCGGAATTGGATCCTGTCATGTTATGTTGGTTTCAGTAATAGACTTCACAAGAAAGAATATTATCCTACAAGTTTATTGTACATGCAGCATCGTACCTTTTGGAAGCAAAGCATATCCTCGAAAGAAAACTTTTCCCTGCTCTGAGGACCAATGGGTTTCTTAGAGAAAAACCCTCGTTTACCAGAAGAATGGATTTGTTTCTGCATGGCTCTCAAAAATCCCTCTACCTAAAACAACCAAAAAGTTCATGAAAAAAAGGATCCGAATGTTAGCAATAAGTGTCTCACACCAACTAAATCAGAATGGCCTCATAATTATGTTAATTAAAAAGAATGAGTAAAACATGTTTATTTATGCATATCACATGTCGACGAAAAAGGTTCCTCACCTGAAATTTATTGATCAAAGGAATAGCCCCAGCAAGTTCAGCTGGAATTGACATAGACATTGACATTGTTGCACTGCAAATGTATTGAGTGCAAAAAACAAAATATTCCAACAGTTACTGAAAACAGATATCCTCCTCATAAAAAGTAAACTAAAATAGATATAAAGTAAGAGAAAGATATGTTATTGAAAGAGGGGAGATATCTATACAACCACTGCCCGTTCCCCAGTTTTACAAGCCAAAATAGCCCAAGGTTTATAAGGTACAACTTAATAACCCATAGATGAACAAGTTACTTTCATTTTTGGGGAGAAATGAGGGAGAATAGCCTCCAAAACTAGTCTATCCTCTTTTTCAAAATAAAAATAAAAATAAAAAATATGCCTGTATTTTGCCTGCATATATATACATTAGAAGGACTGCAGCAAGAAAAAGCAAAGAGCTCATCCAGACTAATGTAGAAATTTATCATAATTACGCAGTTATGGCAAGCTTGCAACGTTAACATAAGTAAAAAACACAATTCTTAAATTCAGAAAATGAGTGGAGGGAGGTAAAGAGAGGCAAATGATTTCCAAAAGAATATTCCAACTCTCATATGACATTAAGAATATTAGAAATAGGTATTCAATCTTAATCATTTAGACAAAACAAGTGAGGTTCAATATAGCATAGTCAACATGTACACTAGCACAACACTGCATAATCTTCTGGAACCTAAACTAGTAGTAAGTCAAGTCTACAATGCAACAAATATTTAGTAATTGGCATTAAAATGCAAGTTAGAGAGCAAGAGGAGCCGACTTCTGTAGGTTCTCCTTCAAAACTGCAAGAGATGAGTTATATTACTCTAGTTCTTTTCTTCATAGTAGACCCAGTTTGTAATGCTAATACATTAGATGTAGCAACATATGTACCCTAGGTCTTCTATCCCAGATCTCAAGCAGATGTCATGCTTTAATCTCCATCTTACACACAAAGTTGCTAGAAACGTGAGACATCAGGATTTAAAGCCCCAGGAAAGTTATAAAAACTCACGGTGTAGCAGTATTGGATGCACCATCACTATCATAGTCATCTCCATTTGAAAACACATCCGAGTAGGATGGAGAACCATTGCTGTTTGCACTCATGGAAGAGAATCTTGAACTCTGGGCCACGTTCGAGGTGAAGTCAATTGTCATTTCACAATCAAGTCCCAATTGCCAGGATGCTTCACAAGGCTTGTTGACTTATCTATGTTCCTTGGCGATCTACAACATATGCCACACCCCACATTGTCAACAAGTCAAAATGACAGAAAACTGCTGCAAACTAAAGAAACTGGGTGAGCAATAAGCCATTCATAGGGCTCAAAAGACACAACAACAACCCAACAAAGAGAAAACGCACAGTCAACTCAATCAGCAGGAATCAAATGTATACCCAACTTTGGCCAAAACATAAAAATCAGATCATATAAACACAATTACACATATAACACATCCATATTGCAAGAAGAACATTATTGGCAGACAGATAAATGATTTACGAATCCCATATGGCTAGAAATGAACCCCGAAATTGCACATTAGAAAAATCAAACCTTATTCAATGACCACAAAATCCCAATGCCGTCTACATAGAGATTTCAAATAATTAAAAAAAGCTAAAAAGAAAGAAAAGATGATCAACAGACAGCAAAAAATAGCACATACCAAAAGACAAAAAGCACCTTCTTGAGTCAAGAGGAAAAGAACGAAGGGGGCCAGACAAGCATAAAAGCAAAAGAAGAATCAATGGAGAAAGCAGATAGACAGGCAGAAAATCAAACCCACGAAAGAAAAAAAAAAAGAACAAATCCTCAGAATTGTATCAGCAAATTAAGCAACAATCTCACCCCATAACCCAGAAAATGGTCAAAATATCCAGCAAAAATAGAATGCAATTATGGCAAAAAGGGTCGTTTGTGAAGGTATGACAATCAATTAACGAATAAACTTACAAAAACATGCAAATATGATAAACTAAAACAATGGAGGATGGAAAATTGAGATGTACCCATTACCAAGTATGAATTGCAGGAAGAGATGGTTGACCAAATCCGAAATTCTGGGAAAGAGAGAGAGAATAGAAAGGGGTTTGACGATGAACTGATGATGAAACAGGAGGAGGGTATTTGGTCATGAGAAGAGTCGAAGGATGAGAGAGAGCGAGAGAGAAGGGGAGTTAGGGAAGGAGGGAAAAGTAGTGAGTAGTGACATTCACGAGAGTAGAGACTACTGCCAATGCCATGCTCTGTGCTTCGTCGACTGCTACGAATTGAATGAGAGAGAGAGAGAGAGAGGGGTGATGTTCAAATTTTAAAAATGGGAATTATGTTTGTGACGTCATTTTCCAACGGTATGAATTTCACCTCCAAATGAAAATTGTTTTTGTCAACTTTTTGTTTTTTAGAGGACAAGTAGTAAGGAATAGGACACCAGTATATCACATTTTGCCTAGGTCATGTTATCCAAAAATGGTAACATATAAGTTCCGTTTGGTCCTTAAAAAATTTGAAAAATATTGAAGAAAAAAATATGAGGGAAAAAAAAAAGAGAGAAAAATGAGTTTTTTTCTCTTGTTTAGATTGAGAAAAAAATACAAGAATTTTGAATGAGAAATTTGAATATTAATGAACTACTTGAATCATATTAATGTCATCTAAGTAATGTGAGGTTGAAAAATGTTGAGAATTTTCCTCAAACTTTTCTCACAATTTTATGAGGAAAATTCTATCACTTGTTTCTAATAATTTCTCTACCTAACTTTCTTCTATATTTTTTTTCCTTTGTGATTTTCTCTAAACCAAACACAAGAAAAAACCTTTCTCAAATTTTTTTCTTTCCACCAAAATTTTCGAGGTGCAATAGAGCCGTAAAGAACCTAGCAAATAGGCATTCATTTAGACTTTCATGAACAGTTAAAAAACTATGTCAATTGAAAATTCATACTGATTTTAAAATATATATATAATGATGGATGACCTACGATAATTGCTTTACAAAAATATGTCGCAAAAAATGATAGAATTAGAGCTAATTGAATTGAGCATTGGGTCGTGACGGTCAATAGATAAGGTTTTTCAATTCCAACCGTACCTAACCCTCATGCAGGTCGACATACCTTTGACTCTGATCCTGACCCTATGGGTACCCTTGAGTTGTCGGGGTTGCGAGAGACCTTCTCAAACTATCCAGCTGCTAAAAATGAGATTCTTCATTACATTTCATTTTCCTCGTAATGTCTAGTACTAAACATAAACATCATATTCCAAGATCGGTCAAGCATAGCATAATGTTTCGACGCAAGTATTGTAATTTTTAAAACAATTCTAATGTTTAATTTAGTAATTATAATAATTAGTAAAACAACTACTCCAAACAATTAAAGAGGAAGTGAGAGACGAATAGATTAATGTTTTGTCGTACTATTCATAAGGAATAGATTAATGTCCAAAAGTTCCCATGAGATCCTCTTTCTTTTTTGAAGGGGGGGGGAATTTACGTTTATATAATGCCTACTAATAATTAACAATTACACAATAATTTTAAATCATATCCTTCTGCATATATCATTAATATGAAAAATAAATGTCTCATTTATCGATAGCATCAATATTATGAAATGCGATATGGGAGTGAGACAATTATTTATTTACTTTCTTTGAGAGAATTTGAATCTTGTAATTTCTTGACTTGAGAGGGAAAAAATAAATAAATAAAAGAGAGAGAGAGGGGTTGATTGATGATGATGATGATGGGAAATGACAAAGGAGAGTTCTATGTTGCAAGTTAATGGGCTCCATGCATTGAATGGGGTCGGTCGACGTGCAAGCAAATTTTCAAGACCTTAGACGTGGTCTATTCCATTGCCCACAGGCCGGGACACCATGAGCAAATAATTATTAATATTACCACAGGAAACAGAATTAAATACAAATTAATTAATGAGGATAAAGAGAAAGGGGCAAAAGCCAAATAAAAGGATATATGAGTTTGTTTTAAAGACAGTCACGAGATTCTCCACCCAACCCACAACCTCCGCACTGAATTATTAGTTGATCCATCCATCTATATATAGGTTTCCTTTCAATCACTGTATATAAATAGCGATTTGTTTCAAATGGGCTACACATCTAAATAACTCGAATATTGGCTCAAATATACTCGTTAGCAACCAAATCCAAGTTATCGACACACAGATGATGAGTGAATTGGATGTAAAAATAGCGGAATAGGTAATTAAAAGGTTATGAGGGCGGATCGAGCGAGGCCAGTGAGTTCAAGCGATGGTAACCGCATCAAATTGCTGCCACTTCCTGACAAAAAATGGGACGATGTATAAACCAACACATATAACATTGCATGAATGAATACAAATCATACTTTGGGTGATAAAATTTGACAGAACAGTTTATTCAGAGTGTGCAATAAACGGTAAATGGGAATCAAAAAGATCATCTACCTCAAGCAAGTCAACTTATGGGAGGAGTAAAGAACTCCATTCCAACTAAAGACTTGCCAAACTGGCTCCAGCAATATCTCGGCATCTCTCAGTTAAAAAATTAGTCAGAAATTTCCCATGTGTAATTTGAATGCAATCTCCTGTTCTCTAGCAACAAGACCAAGATCTCAACACCTCAGTTCTGAAAATGTTTCGAATTGCCACTAATCTTTAACAAATTTGATCAGAGACGTCGCTGACTCAATTCATCTGATTGATCATGCAGTGATGCCTGGCCAACCCAAGACCTAAACACAGCTGGTTCCACCTATTGTCAGTAAGAACCAAGAGATCAGAGTTTTCTGATGCGTAGAATTTTTGGGAATGTGGTTTCGTTGTAGCTGGCCCATTTTTAAACAACAAAGGTGTGAGGAAGTAAATCTCTATTTTGGCCACAAGAAAGTATCAATCACTGTGTTTCAAGAACGTTTTTCCAAATTGCCGCAAGCTCTCCATGACAGTTCTTATCTTCTCTGATATTGTTGAGTAAAGATGCTTCTGAGCTGTTTCATCTAATCCATGAGGCAAGAGGCTTGGCCACCCCAACCTATGAGAAGACTGGTCGTGTGATTTTGACACAGCCATCTCCATCAATCTAGGAAGATCCAATTCTATTGGCTCACCAACAATAATCTTAATGTTCTTGTTGATTAGCGGAAATGGTGGTCTTCTACCAAATATGTAATCCTCTGGCATCACCTGTCATGTCAGAGGAAATCACTATATGACCAGAAGGGAAACAGCGACGTGAACAGATAGAAGTAGAAAAAGAGTCATAAGGATGGGAAGAATCCATTCTGCAACTACTGGCCACTTGCTGCTTTAAGAACTATGTCCATTATCAGTCCCATCACAATGGGATCTAGAGGGGCCAAGAAGTATGAGACTTTAACCCACCCAATGTCCCAATCAGTGTCGCAAAGGCATGCCATGATCCATAGTTCACGAGAATATCCCCCCAAATGATGCATAACTCGTGAGAATATTTCCTCATGCACAAGGGTTCACCAATTATTTCTTTTTTCAATCAAGCCAAAAAACAACAGGGAGTAAGTGGGTACCTTTTCAAACCCACGGTGATAGATTGGCAAAACCACCGGAGTCACTGGGGCACGCACGATAAGACTAGCAGTTCCCCACTTTAATCGTCTTATTGGAGCATCTTCTTGAAACACCTTCCCTTCAGGAAATGTATGCAGCTGTCCAGGAATGACAAAGGAAACTTTTTACCCAGGAGCAAATATGGACACAAAAGCATGCTAGTTATGAATGAGGAAATCCGGTAGTCCACGGACAGCTACTGAATTATAGTAGTGTTAGACAGATTCTTTAGTTTCAAGATCCATCCTCTTACATGACATGATATGAACTTATTTATAACTTGTAGGGGTGCAGTCTCTCTTCCACTGGTGGTCAAAAAATCTACATAGCTGACAAATTGAGCAATTAGAATTTGAGTTTAAGGAAGTCACACGAAGAACTCCAATCAATTGCATCAGTGGCCAACCCATGAGGTATCACAAGATTTGTTTTTCATTATTTTTTAAAATTAGAAAATAAAGATGTGGAATTCAATAGTTAAAGATTCAAATTTCCATAGCCCTCATTATCTCCTTGAGAGAACCTCAGGTTCAAAGTTCGTACAACAAAATCTTGTCTTCCATTCTCTCCTGCTTCTTTTTGCTTCTAAATAGGATACTGTCAGATTTCCACACTACATGCTGAATTATATCAGAATATAACACTTAAGGCAAGCAATTTCCAGTTTTAAACAAAACTGCTGGGAGATGTGCAAATATTTTACATAATCTGTGCAGGTGTTATAGGCAAAACAGCAATAAAAATAACAAAGGATTATCAGAATATACCCATTCTCCATCAGTAAGCCGCTCAAGAGCTTCGTTCATGTGTTCCTGATAAATTCCACCACCTCTGGTTATAGGTATGCATTTTCCTGTGCAAGTCAGCCAGTCAGAAGAGAAACCAACTCTAACACACTTGATCCATGAAAATCGGCTAAAGCTAGACATTCCTCAATCACAAGCAAGATTCAATTGGAACTAACAATGAAGCACAACATGATCTAAATGAATCTCCATGGCAATAAGGAACATGGCAGGTGAACTATCTTGTTTATGAATATTGGAAGGCTGCAGATAACTTTCTGATTTAGTATCATCCAGAAATTAAGGATGACGAATACATTATCAAACTATGCAGCATAGCCAACGGAGAAAGATAAATCTCATTACAGGGTTACACTTCCAGTACATACCCTCTTTGACAGTCATAAATATATATGCTTGAATCATGAATACCCTAATATCGAACAAGGCAAAATCATGAATCATCATTGTCATTTGCCAACATGCAAAGAAAACAAGCTTTCATCTCACACACTTATTATTACACCACCTCAGAAAGCAAGACTAGTTGATAAGATAGGTCTCATCATGTAGTCTCAACAGGGGATAATGCATCAAAAAACCATAACAGTAAACATGACAAAAATAGCTTCATTCTTTTCAGCAAAGTTAGCTACATGGATGACAGGTCCCCCATGTTAAACTATCCAGGACTATAGCCTATTAACATCAAGAAAAGTGATATGATTTCCCGCAGAATCCATCATTGTGTGATCTTCCATTAGGCCCATGCATAATCAGGTACGAGTAAGGCCCCTAATTTCCAGCCATGTCATAGATTCAATGTATGCCCTCCCATGCATCTGTCCTATGGCAACAAAATATTCTCTTTTGCTTTCCCATAACAAGACCTATAAAACCACAACATTTATTTCTAACACAATGCATTTTCATTATAGTCTTTCCATCAAGTTCACAACAAAAACCATTATCATTAAAAACGTAGGATGACAGATGGTAGGATAGCTTAGTAGTCTAATAATGAACAGAGAAATGGATATTACACTGAACATCATACAAAAGATCTATTCATCAAGTGTGTAAATGAGGAGGCAAGATGGAGACCACAAACAGCTAAATACCAAGACGAAAAAAATATGACAGCACTGTATTTTTAAAGCATATATCTTCAGCAGCAAGTACCCATCGTGCCAATTTGGCATCTGTTGTTGGGAAGCCCCTGAATCCCCACATGAGTGGATCATCCAACCTGTCACAAGTAACAGTTTCATCAATCCAACAAATTTTTCACAAAAAAGGTTATGGAAAGAGCTTTAATCATCAAACAAGGTATCCAATAGCATGGAGAATATGGTACATCAAGCTCCCTTTAACTATTTCTGATTCACTTAGCATTAGAGGTTAAATCTTCTCAATCATTACGTCATTTGGTGATAGTCCTATACTGAGCAATTTCTTTTGATTGAACATGGCAGGATAATTTACAGTTAAGTGAGATCCAAAAAGAATTATTGTGCTTTCATTGTATGCCAAAAAAAGGGGGGAATCTGAACATGGCAGGAGACAGACATTTATCCAGCTAACGAATGCAAAAACTTGTAGAGCATGCAACCAAAGGGGGGCATACGTATTTGGATTCTGCTGTTCCCCAAAACCTAAAGAGAACTACCCAAAAAAAATCTGCTATAAAAATCAAATCTTTCACTTTGCACCCCCCCCCCCCACAAAAAAAAGGAAAAGAAATCATATCTTCATTGTCAGTAACAAAATACTCTACATGTAATGAAGGCTATACTCATATACTATAAAGGGGCCTAAACCGCCGATGTGTCTCTGGCAATCAAATTAGGCAGTTCACACAATCAAGTTGAGACCTGAGATGAAAACTGACTCAGGATCAGAAAAAAAGAAAACAAAAAAAAAAAGCAAAATCCAACAATCCCTACGTCGTCTCATCTAACATAAATCCTAAGCATTTTAGTTGATACTTGACAGTACCCATTGATGCCTGGAAAACCCTAACCTTACAAAGCCTTCTTCCACTGACTCCTTTCCTTCCAAAATGAAACCAAACATTCAGACAACCTCATGGGCATTCTGTCAAAGAACTTACAACAACATTGATTACATCAATCTGATCATTCCCTCCAAAATCAGTACTAATTCTTGCAAATTGTCAGCAGTACCAATGTTCAATACAATGACTGTTGTCCTCATCAGAAGCTAACAGTTGAAAGAATTCAAGAATCAAAATTAAACTGAAAGCAAGTGAGAAGAACATGAAATTCCATCGATCAGCTCAAGTGGGTACCCCTTAAATCACTTGTTTCTCCAGTCAATGTGGTTTAACTCAGTGAAACATTGAAAAATTTTCAGTCCAAACAATAGCACAAACTAAAACAGAAGATGAAAGAGCAAATGTAATTTAGCATTTTTCTTTCAATTAATTTAGACAACGAAGAAGAAGAATCCAAGAGAGAGTGGGGAACAAACGTTGACATGTGGTTGCTGACAGTAAGGAGAGGGACGCCGGGAGGGCGAGATCGGACAAGGCGGAGGAGGGTGTCGGCGTTGTGAACGGTGGTGGTGTTGAGGAGACTCGTAACCACCTTCGCAAAGGTGCCCACCGCCGTGATCATGGCCTTACGCGGTATCCCCGCCAGGTGTCCCGCACGCGCCGCCCACTCCATCGTCCTTCCCTTCCCCATCTGCTCTCTCTCTCTCTCTCTCCCCGAGGCTAGCTCAAACTGCAAGCGGGTAGAATCCACCTGGGTTATACCTTACCAGTCGTTGGAAGGCATTTGCCATAGCTTTTACTTTTCTTGGGAGGACTTCTCTTTAATTGATAAGGTTGTTGGACAAATAATTGTTACACCGATCTTAGGGTAATGGCCATCTGTGAGTGAACGCTGTTTTAATAGATGTTGGTGAAGTGATTAAGTGCTACCTAACTTTCTACAGCATTGATTCTTTGCATTTTAGGGTAATTGATATAAATGTGTCTATAATTGAAAACAACATAAAAGTAGGTTGAATTTTTCGCATCTCCTCGAAACAAAAAAAAAAAGGTGTTTGTCAATTTTTGTCTAAAGACGAACAAGATCTATGATAATCTTTAGACTCCACTGTTGCATGAATAAATGCACCATGCACACAAATATAGGTTGAGATTCAATGAAAATTAATCACTAATAATATGTTTTCACGTGTTACAAACTATAAGAGACTGATGACTCACTTAACAAAAAAAAAGTTTGACCATGTCATTACTCGAGTCTAAAATAACATCCTAAGGCTATCAAAACTTTGTTTCAAGATAGAAAAGTTGCACAACATTTCAATGTTGTTACCTACTAAATCAACAACTTGCCAAACAATTAAAACTATTTGGGATAGTTAGGACTTACACGTCTATTTTCATCCATTTTATAACTTTCTACTACAAATTCACCAGTTTGAAATAACAGAAGAAACATAATAGTAATAAAAGAATCACATGTATCAATCAATTATATACGTTTATTGTAATGCAACTTTTTTGGAGTAACTAGACAAGCTCGACAAGTCAATCTAACTTACAGGGAACGCCCGATTAACTAATTCCCTTCTGTTGATGAGGGGGAAGCTTCTCAATCTCCCTTGCTCCTTTGCACTAACAGTTCTTCATGTGAAACAACAACATCAACCTTGATTGCAAATGTGCATGATGGACAATATTCTCCATACTAAGACCAATCAAAAGTTTTTGCCCTAATTGTTTCAAGGGTTTCCACTAACTGAACAACATCTCAGCTGACCTCTTAGTTTGCTCACTTTTCATCAATTGGAGCAAAATTGCCAACAACAAGATAATTAAAACTTGATGGTTACTAATATGATAGTGGTCATTTTGTACTGTTGTATGCAATAGAGGTTGTTAGGGTGCAATCACTGTAACTTTAGTAAAGTTGTGATTGAAGGTAATTACTTTGCTGCTATCTCATTCTTCTTAAGTCAAACGATGTAATTTCATGGCTGAGTCCGAATACAGTTTCATATTTTATTTCATTATTCTTTTTAACAATGGTAAGGAAGTTCATGACATGTTGCAAATTGCACAGTAACCTCTTAGTTGCAAATTGCTAGAAGTTGAATAAAAAAGGCATTTGTTTGCAGTATGCTCACGATACCAAAGAACATGACATGTTGCCTATAGATGATGTGTTCTAAAAAAAATGTAAAACTTACATGAGATTTTGAACTGAATAAGAAATGCCAAGCCTTGTCAAAGTTAGGTGAAGCAACCTTAAAATAATTCTCATGTAAACTAATAGGTATGCTAGAAGATCCCCAAACTCATATACGAGTTTGAAGCCCATTAGGAAAGGGATTTATCTAGTTTTGTTCATGTTAAGCCAGCATCTTGGAGGATATCCAAAATTTATTTCCTTTAATTTAAAAAATTGCTAGTAGAAGATCTTGACATTTCCACTCCCAATCGACCCCTGCTAGCCCCAAGTCTTTGATGGTGAGTTCTTGGTGTAAGCTCTACTTAAGAATATTGATTTGTTAATGTCATCTCCTGTGACTAGCAAGTCATCAACATAAACCAACACATAAGTAAAATTCCCTTATTCTGTTCTAGTGAATACAGAGTAATCATGCTGGCATTGTTTGAACCCTTGCTTGATAAGAAACTTAGAAAAATCTAAATTCCAATGCCTAAAGGTTTGTTTAAGCCCTTAGAGTGACTTCTTCAACCTACTAACATGTCCTAATTTTGCCTTTGTATACCCCTCTAATGGAGTCATGCAGAACCTCCTCGTCCAAGAACCCATGTAAAAAGGAAATGTTGAAATCAAATTGATGTACAAGCTAGCTTTTTGCAACTGCAAGAGCAATAAGTAGTCTGACCATAGCCAAGTTAGCTACAGGAGAGAAAGTGTCTTTGTAACGATTCCCTTTAATATAATTGTATCCTCTAACTACCAACATTACTTTGTACCTTTCCACTGTACCATATGAATTAGATTTGGTCTTCTAGGCCCATTTAGAAGTCAAATTAAGGATTTTTTTTACTATGGGTAAGTTTTGTCAACTCCTATGTTCTATTGATCTTCTTCTTTAAAATATTTTCAAAATCCTTTTTGATGGGTCTCTTAGAAACAGCATCTCTACGGGTAGGAATACCGGTAGGGGGTAAGGTTGCCTACAGTTGAATCTCTCCAGACCCCTCCAAAGCGAGATCCACACTGGGAGGTGTTGTTATTGTTGTTGTTGTATGTTCTATTGAACTCAAGAGTTGTCAACTACTTCTCCATGGCAGCCACCTACTTAGGATACTATTTAGCTTAATAATAGGATTGTGGTTATAGGATCTAAAAGATATTCGCTAAATAACAAACTTAGAAAGATGAAAGATGTGCTATATCATCTGTTTTAAGGTGACGATAGGGAGTTATATCAAGTATAACAATGATATTACAACTAAGTGTCCTGGGTCAAGTTTCTAGAGAATTCCAAAGTGTTATGGGATTCTTTAGAATGCTTTGAAATCTTCTAGAATATGCTAGAATCGTCTAGAATATTGTTGAACCTTTTGGAGCACTCTAGAGTCTTCTAGACTACTATAGAACCTGTTAGAGTGTCTAGGACCTTTTGGAGTAATTTAGAACCTTCTAACTTATAAATATTCTAAAATATTCTCTATAATGTTTCACATAGTTCTACACTTGTGTAGTATCTTGGATATTTGTATAGAACATTCTGGATGTGTAATAATAACCGCATAATCAAATAGATCTCCATATTCCGTGGAGCTAGTAGATGTATATATATACTCCCAAGGGGAGGCTCATTTGTAAACGTAGCTTTCCAAAGCATTCCAAGTGCAATATAAGGCGTTCTCCCAAACTGCCTTGTGTCCGCTTTCTCTAAGTTCTCTTTAATTGTGAGTGTGCTTACTTAGCTTCCTATAAGTCTAAGTCAAGCATCACTAGGGCTTATTAGCAAATGAAGGAAGGGTGCTTTTGTTAGCACAACACGGATTTAAGTTTGTGTGAATTATCAACCCATGACATAAGAAAATTTGATTAATTATTGAGTGATGAAAAAGATGTAAGAGATGGTAATGTAGGTAGAACAACCTTATGGACAAAGCCTTTTAACCAGGTAGAAGGAGCTTGGGGTTTGTTAGACCTCCTACGAAATGATATGTGAAAATTAGAGATTGGATTTGAAGTAGGAACAATAGATTTTGGGGATTTTATAGGATCATTTTCAAAAAAATAAAAATAAAAATAGGAGAATCGGGGAAAATATATGCATGAATAATGGAAGGAGTAGAAAATTGTATGGGAGTAAAAGATTCATTCGTGTGAGATAGAACTGGACTCAAATGTTATATTTCAGAAATATGAATATTGAAAGCATCCCTTTCTGAGTTAAAGGTAGAAATAGGCTATGGAATATCATTTTCAGGTGCCAAACCATAACTTGATACTTCAACTTTGTGTGGATAAACATTTTCCTAAAACAAAACATCTTAACTATTGTAACGCCCCCAAAATGCTAATGACTTGATTTATGAAAAACTGCAGTGGAAGACTTAATGATTAAAGGCGCTACCACTGTCTCAAATAGGACAAGGCTAACTGAGACTACTCATTATTGCCAACTCACAATCATAAACACAAGAAACATTGAACTTAAAATACTCCAAGTGAAAAACCACAGTAGCCGAACTTCAATACCATCAACATATTCATACAAAGGGCCATCCTGCACTCCACATTAAACATGTACATTGAGAATAAACTCGTCTTGTCCTTGAGCTTGTATCCAACCTTCATGCTATGCTTAATCCACTATGAGTAGTTGATAACTCCCAAGGGGCTTGCTAAATGGAGGTATATGTGCGGCGTCATCACCTAAAATGGGAAAACAAGAAAACATTTCGAGAAATATGAGCTAAAGCTTAGTACATGCATCCCCATATGGGTAAATGAACATTAAAACCTTGCTGACAGGTACCAACTTTTTGCAATTCATTTAGTTCGCAATAACGATGAAAATGAAAGTAATATAAAACTGAATTGCTCACTATTATCTAGATGTGAACCCGTTGCAGTGATATGATCTATACATAGGTGTACACCTGCCAATCCGATCAAGACTTAGTCTGAAGTTGGGCGGGTAAATGATGGGCTGACGCCCTATAAATGATAACTGAAGGAGTTACAAGTTAAATGACAAATCACTATATAAACTGATTCATTGATAAATTCATTAAGAATTGTAACTTGATAAACATGTTCTGTTTTCTGCAGATACAGGCAATGGACGTACCTTGAGTATTTAAAAATGTCATCTGATTTGATAAATGTTAGTTATTTCATAAATGTCATCTGACTTGATAAATATGTTTTGACTTGATAAGACTTATGCATAACAGGGAACAATAACTACGCTTCGACTTTGTTTCATAAATGTCATTGTAGGTATGTGTAGTCAGTAAATGACCTTTACTCACATAATTAAGTAAGTAAAAGTATGTGAAATAGAAATTGAGTAATTAAATTATATATATAACTTGGATATTTCAATATAACTTTAAAACTGAATTATTGAAAATAATTAGATCCGATATAAAGTGAATGAAAATAAAATAGATCATAATGAGATAAACGAGATTACAAAGAAAAATGCCTTGATGGTGACAAATGAGAGAGTGGTTTTGGCCTTTTCTGAGATAGGTTGCTGATACGGGTTTAAGGCTCGCTGATGTATAACTTGGTTCAAAATAACAGCGAGTACGCTAGATTAGCTTGATAAATACATTTGATATATTCTGAATTGAGTAAGTAATAAAGGTTTGAGGCCAAGAAAGATATATCTTGGTTCAAATTAGCTTAAACTGTAATAACTTGATCTGATAAATATGATTTCCAAATCAAAATTCTCCCCACTTTTCATATCTCACTCACAGGTCCATTAAATACAGTTTTTCACCCCAAATAGATTATTGATCCTAATGAAAGCTATTAAACTCTCCAAACTTGGTACTTTCTTTCTAATATCCATAAGTGATTCAAAACTCATAATTAAGCTCCCAAAATGCATGTTTATCTTCTTTTCTCTCATGAATCGAGCTGAAAACCCTAATAAAATCTATAAATATTTATTTCATAGCTAATATTTTAGTAAAGGAAAAGTAAGAGCGTAGTATGGGCTTAGAAAGAATGACTCGTAACTTGGTCTTCCAATCTCCGATTGAGACCTAATACCCCAATATCGAAAGCTTAAGAAGTCATGAAAAACTTTCATTTAGAACACCAAGCATGATTCCCACCATAGGGTTCCCAAAATGGGGCTAGAATATAAGTATGTCAGTTTTGATCTAACCTACGTAGTTCTGGTAAAGTTACCATAACTTTGTCCACAGAACTCGGGTTAAGACGACTCAAAAGGCATTTAAAATCTGACACACTGATCTATCTAGCTACCAAAAATCATAATTTTTCAATAGGCTAATCATTACCAGTTTAATCTCAAAGTCACCCTTGTTTTCTATCATTTTCAGCCCTCACTGTTTTTGCTTTCTCATCTTTTTTTTTCCACATAAATCCTCACTTGAAATCATTCTAAATCACCAAAAACATCATCATAATCATCAATAAAACTAAAGATTATAAAATCATATACAAAACAATACAAATCTATCACTTGACGTAAGCTAACTTGATCATGATAAACCCTAACCCTAACCCTCACGTGCTTCAAGCTCAACTCTACTAGGATCAACATCCCCAAAATCAATAGAATTTGCATGATAACATCTACTTTGATCTCAAGAGCATGAATCATAACTAAAACAATCATAAAACTAAAAATACATCAAGATCAAGTTAGGGTTTTACCTCTTTGAGAGCTTAGGAGGAAAGGGTGTAAGGTTGTTTGATGGTGGCAAAGGCTGCCTTGGGTGGTGGGCGCCTAGGGTGGCCCTGGGTGGCCAGCTGGTGGCCATATGGTAGCCGGAATAGTAGCAAGGGGGGAGGGGCTGGTCGTGGGGTTGAGAGAGAAAAGAGGAAGATGGGTGTGTGTGTATGTTTACTTGGTTGAGATTGCTTTGCTTGAAGATAAATACTCGGCAAATACTTGGCTGATTTTTTTAAGCCTCCAAAAATATCTTTTTACTAATTAAACTTAGGCACAAATGATAGTAATTAACTTAATTTAATTGCATTAAAATTTTCAGGCCATAATTTGGATTGCCCAACGAATTGGACCAAAATAAAGGAATTCGGGCCCTTTTTTTTTGCGTATCTAAAACTTAAAATTTTGTGACGTTATGGAAAATAATTTAACATTCAATCATAATTATCGAGGGCTACTATCGATTCACTTGAAATTTTACGAAAATTGAAACCCGAAGTGCAAAGTGGGACCCAAAATTATAATTTGCTAAATAAATAAATTGCGTGCATTTGAATTAATAAACATAATTTGGTTAAACAAATAACCATGAGTGATTAAATCAATGAACATGATTAATTAAATAAATATGATTTAAACAAATAAATATGACTTAGGATCGGATTATTACAGCTATGACAAATTTGCTTATTTGCAAATTATAAAGTTTATATCCTTTTTGGCCAAAAGGATATCCTAGCAAAATACATTGTCTCCCTCTGGCATCAAACTTGTCATGATGATTAAGGCTAGTTGCAAAGCAAAGACAACCTATTGTTCTTAAATCATCAGAAGAAGGTTGTTTGTGAAATGGCATTCCAAGGAGACCTTTTGGTTTAAATTTGCCTAGTGACCTAACACAGTCAACCACATTCCCCTCAATCATGACACAATAATCAATAGGTGACATATTGTGCCATTTGAGGGAAGAAAAGAGTAGTGAACAAGAAAGGGAAGCATGGAATATATCACGGGGGTTAGGGGCTACAGAGTTAACAAGATCATGACTAGGGGACACCGCAGCCACAACATCCACACAAGTCTCCCCTAAAGGAGTTTCATCAAGATCATGTACCTTAAGTAAAACATCGCTTGACTCACAACATACATCAACCTCATCAACACTAGCATCAGCACCAAATGTCCCACCTACCTCGAACTCTGTAAATTGAGTTAAAGGAAAGAGTGGATTAGATAAGGTCATAACAAACGCATAGTTGTCCTAAAGGGTGATATGTAAGAATGGAACAATAAGGGATAAAGTAGTTAAAGGAAAGCCAAACGGTTCCTCTGTTATGGACTATAGAGTAAGAGAAAACAAACCATTATCACACAAACTAACACCAAGTCTAAGGGAACTACTTAAGGTTGGTCTCATATGACAGGTCATAATCCCCGCATATAATTAGCGAACTCAATTTGTTGCTCATTCATTGTCTTGATTATGTTGGTGAGCCTAGCAAAATCATCAGCAGAAATATCATACGTACAAGAATTACTACTAGGACTGGAATAGTCAACCTAAGTATACAAGTAGTAGAAAATGAGTAGGAAAGAGGCCACCATGGGTTGCCTATGCTGTGGCAAGCCAAGTTTCGCACGACTGTTCGACTTCTCAATTTTGGCTATTTGCTTCTTCTTTTCTGATTTATAAGGCACGACTCATCATGCATCTATCAGCACCCACCATCTATATTAGCAATTCGATTCATTAGAGTGACAGAGATCAAGTCAAAGAGGGAGATTCATGAGGAGGCCAGATTGAGTTTGCATCTACCAAATTCAACTACATCACGGTTGAACATCTATTCCCTTGTCTCTTCTCTTTTCTCCTTCAACTTTATCATTTTAGTTTGTAATTGTCAAAAATGTGTTGTTTGGTGTATTTGTTTTGTGTTTTTTGCACTTGAATCTTTTAATCTATGTTAATTTGCATGTGTTTATCTGATTTTAGAAGTTTAATTTGCAGGCATGTTGATTGTCATGTTCTTGCTTAATTTTTGATATTTAGTAGAGTACTAAAAAGTGTAACTTAGCATTGGAAAACGAAAAACTAGAATCAGACTTGTTTGTGTAAATTCTTGCTAAACATTCGTCATTCGAGACAGAATGTGTGATACTTCTTGAGCTTAATGAGTATAGATTGATTGAAAAGCCATGAAAACATTGACTTGATTAATCGTAGGCATCTCACTACAACTTGTAAGATAATAGTGTTACTATGTTTATCGCCTCTTTAAACTAAATCGACTTATGATAGTGGAAGACTTTTGTATGGTTTTATGTGTAGTAGGCGCGAAATGAGGTTAATTTAAGCGATCATTATGTGTATGCTTTGCCTTGGACATCCCTATTTTCTTGCGTTTTGCCCCACTAATAATTGAAAAAACATAACTTTTGAGCCATATAGAAATTTAATTGAAGCAAATAAAATTACCAATTTGAAGTTTGCTTGTTTCTCGAATAATCTATGACATTATACGACAATAATTAACAACATATTTAGCATCACCTCTAACTCTCTACGACTCTAACCCCAAAAAAAAAAAAAAAACTTGAACATATATGACCATAAGCTTGATGCTCCTTTATCTAGAGGTAGGCCTACTTTATGGGTGCCTGTTCTTTTCGTTGGTCTTTTTCAATTTGTCAATTTCAACCAATTTTAACTCACTTCAATAAAAAATATCAGCTTCAACAAATTTCAACCCACTCCAATAAAAAATATCAATTTCAACCTACTTCAACTAATTTCAACCTACTGCAACCCACTTCAGCCCACCTCCTTCAAAATTTTATTCTTACTATTTTAATCAACTTCAAAAAACATACCAATTTCAACCAACTTCAACCCATTTCAACTTATTTCAGCCTTTTTCAACCTACTTCAACTCACTTCAATAAAAAATATCAACTTTAACCCAGTTCAACCCACTTTAACCAATTTCACCATTTTACCAACGAAAAGAACAGACCCTTTATAGGAGTTGACTATTTTGTGTATGCATTAGTTAATATTGTTCTACAAAATTTTGTATATATATATATATATATATATATATATATATTAAAATTTTAACAAAAGTTAATTGAAAAATTAATTAATGTTCATTAGCTTTAACAAATAAAAAATAAAAAATAGAAATAAAAAAAATAGAAATAAAAAATAAAAAATAATGAAAAATTATAAAAATTATGAAAAAAAAAATAAAACTGTTTCATGACATCCGAAAAATTAAAACTGCTTATAATTGCTATCAGATTATTCATACACACAATTACGTAAATTGTAAAGATTTTCAAAATATGAGAAATGGTTCTTTTATGTAGGATTGAGAAGGAGTGGATGAGTATGGGAATGAGTAATATTTTTTTTAAAGTGTGGGAAGGAGTGGGAAGAGGAGGGAAAAAGTGGGTGAGTGTGGGTTGGGTTGATTTTCCAACGAAAAGAACATGGTGTTAGCATGGTTTGTGACAAATTCACCATCTACTGTCTCCATCATACTTATATAGACTTTTGTCACAATCATATACTTTTTAATTATTAATCCAATTAGTTATGCACGAAGTTGCTGTATATTTAACTTTTTCATTGAATTTTTCCATTATCTCCTCTAAATTATAATATTAATCATGTCTACCATAACTATTTGTTTATTATTTCGATAACATATCTACAAAATATCTATTTGAATATACTCCGTACAAAGCACGGATCCAAACTAGTTTTAACAAAAGTTAATTGAAAAATTAATTAATGTTCATTAGCTTTAACAACCTTAAAAAATTAAACAATCTTATAAATTTTTTTTGAATACCCACATTGATGTTTCCTAACCGATCTATAATACTTTTCTAAAGTTAAGCTCATCACAATCCACTTATCAATGGATGCTAACCGACCTAGTTGATAAAGAACTTAAAAATTATTATCAAAAATAAAAATTCAAATCCCGCATATACAGACCTTTATGCCTCATACACGCCAAAAAAAAATAAAAAAATCCACTTGCCAAGAGTGTGAAATAAGCGTGTTAACTGGTGGAAACTATGCTTGCAATTGAGGCTTTGAGTTTGAGAGGCCCATTTTGCGAGGAGGTAAGGTTAGAGAAAAAAAAGGGAGCTGATTGGCCCGGTCCGAGGCTAGGGTTTTAGGTTGATATATAACCTCGCACAAGTCCATCGCCAAGAGGTCCTAATATTGAATTGCTGCGCCTCCCTGGAGCTCACTGGAATTAGGGTTTTCCACCAGAGGATCCCTCTCAGATTATCGCCATGGTACACACTTACTCTCTCTCTGTGATCGCTAATGATGCCCTTGAATTCGTTAAATGTTTGTCCATTGATCAATTTTTATATAGTTGAGTGAATGCTGAATGATTTCTGTTCATCTTTGTTGAATGTAACCTCAGCATTTTTATCTTTATGTCTTTCTTGTTATTTGTTTTATGCCAATGGCGGCCTTAGGATGTTGGAAAATGGAAGAGTAGGCGAAACGATTTACTTGAAGTTGTCTATGATTTTGTTATGATGGGATTGGATTAGGTTGTTACATAATTGAAGATTGAAAGATTGTTTTCAAGAAATGGGAGATTGTTGAGGGTTTGTTTGGCCGAGTTGCTTCTGAATAGTCTTCTAGAGTTGGTGATTAATCATCGTAAGTTAGGATATAAACCACGTCTAGCAGTAAGGAAAGTGATATAAGAAAAGAAAATAAATGAAATCAGAACTTTATGGCATGACAAATGTGGAATCATGGCAAGTTGATGGGTTCTCCCAGTTTTTGTTCCTAAGTGAAAAAAGAATCGAGGTAAGTGTTATGTGGAATTTAGTGGACTATGAAGGAGATATATAAGGAAGCGGAATGGGGATTAGAAGGAAGTCATTTTTGGGAAAATAATGGGGAAAAGAAGTGTTTGGGGTTTCGTTCATTCAGAGTAAAGTTGGTGCATGAAGAGATGGGTGAAATGAGTAATGATGAGAAAGGAAAATAAAGAAACAAAGAGAGGGGACATAAGTCATCACTATTTGATGCTCTTCACGTTGGGGAGTCTTGATGCTCAAGCTGATATCTTCATTGTTGAAGAGAAAGATGGTTGGTGTCCCAGGCAGACGATGTAACACTTGAATGATATTGCCTCTTCTGTTCCAGTGGTCCTTTGTCAGCTAAAGTTCTGCTGTCAATTGAAAGTTTGTTTCTTTGGCTACAGTGTATGCATTCTTATGGCCTAGTCATATTTATGGTATCAGATAACCAGAGAAGCATGTGATTGTGCAAAGTAAATTTGGGTTTAACGAATCTGCTGATTGATGGTGTTAAATGTAGAGAGCTCTTTGTTAGTTATGAAGTTCAAGCTGTACTTGAGAGTGGCACGGAGAAAATGTTGGTTAAATTATCTGATGAGTGATACTTAAAGCATTGAGTGAAGGTCTTGGTCATTGCTGTGACTTCTGGTTGAGTTCTGTGAGTCTGGCTTTGGAGATGCGGTTTTGATTGGTCGGCATGAATTAATTTGCTTTCAGTTTCTGACATAGAAGAATTTGCGTGATATCGGAGATGTTGAAGTTGTTATCCATCATTTAGAAAATATATGAGCAAAGCTTTTTTGTCTCTCATTATACTTTACCTACCTCTCCCTGTCGTTGCACTCTGCCCCCCCCCCCCCGGTACCTGAGGTCTTTCTTTCCTTCTGTTATTGCCATGTGATTCTCTCACAAGAGTCCTTTACATAGCCTGTTTTCTCAAGCTCATTAAATTTACCTGATAATGTATGGACTTCACCACTGAGGTCCAGAGTGCTTATTTTTCACTATCAAGAGGGATGATGAATGATTAGAGGAATTAGTGATATCGTAGTGATTTTGTTTGCATTTGTCACTTGGGAGAGAATATTCTGTATATGATCCCATTATTTTACCACATTCATGACCTTTTTGAGTCCGTTTCAGAACAAGCTGGTGCTGATTCAGCACTTTGTCAGTTCGGTGATCTTGCTCATTCATATCTGTAATTCCAAAATAATAACCCAAATGGGCTCTTGGCTTCTCTGGTTCTGTGTACAAATTGCTTTCTAAGGCATTGTGGTGCTACCACATTCAAAGTTTCAAACTCGTACATATTGCAGTTTGGTTCCCCTTGGTCTTAACTGTATTGTATCGATTTACAGGTGAACGTACCCAAACTGAAGAAGACGTACTGCAAGAACAAGGAGTGCAAGAAGCACACCTTGCACAAAGTGACCCAGTACAAGAAGGGTAAGGATAGTTTGGCCGCTCAGGGGAAGAGACGTTATGACAGGAAACAATCTGGTTATGGTGGGCAGACCAAGCCAGTCTTTCACAAGAAGGTAATCACTAGTCTATTATGTTGTCCTCCTTACTCTAGAGCTATTGTGATCAATGTATGATGTAATTTGTGCTACTGTGTTGAACAGGCCAAAACCACCAAGAAGATTGTGTTGAGGTTGCAGTGCCAGTCCTGCAAGCACGTTTCTCAGCACGCCATCAAGGTTATTATTTGGTTGATCAACTATTTAAAGAGATCTCATATACCTGTGACTGTTTTCCTGCTAACAATCTGTTCTGTTGCTGGTATTGCAGAGATGCAAGCATTTCGAGATCGGTGGAGACAAGAAGGGCAAGGGAACTTCCCTGTTTTGATTGTCTTCCAGTGGTGGCAAGAACCTTGTCTTTTAGCCCTTCATTTTTGTTAAAGCTTATCCAAATCTATATTTAGCAACAACTTACAAGACTTGTTTTGCCCTCCTGGGTATCCTTTGACATTTAGTTTTGGTCTTTTGAAAGAATATTAGATCTTGTTGATGTGATTCCAACTTCTTCACTATGTGTTTATATCTTGTCTGTCTCTACAGAATGGACATGGTTTTGGTCCTTCTGCATTCTTATCTTTGGTGGTTTTCTATCCACTTCAGGTGCTGAACTGCGTGTCTCACCTTGTCTAATTCAAGGATAAGAATGCTTTTACTGATCTTAGTACCTGAGTGGATGCGGAAATGTACTCAATATGCAATATAGGTGCATTAATCCTTTTTTGCATGCAATGTTGATGCGTGACTCCATGTAGTTAAAATTTGGATAGTTTGATGTGGATGTTGCTAACTCACTATCATTGGGGTGGATATACTTGAACTGAAGTGAACCTGATAATAGGTGACTAGCAGTTTAATGGCAATAGGACATGTCAACGGTTTCCCTTACAACGTAACAGTTATCTTTTAGGCCCTGTTTGGTGAGGGAAGTTGGAAAGGAATGGAATCAGAACTTGAATCCTGGGGGTTTGGGTATGGAACTTGAATTGTGAACCCAGTTGTTTGGTGAAAACTAGAATGGAATCAGATCTTACTCTTTGCTGTTTGGTGAGTAGTTTTGGAATAGAATTAACTTTATTTTTATTTTAGAAATATTATATGCAAGTATGAATATTTATAATAATAATAATAATAATAATAATAATATTTACTATAATAACAATAATAATTACTATAATAATAATAAATTACAATAATTTAAAAAAAAAAAATAATTATTATTATAACAATAATAATAACAATAATAATAATGATTATATAATAATAATAATAATAATTATTATTATTATATAATAATAATAATAGTTATTATAATAATAATAATAATAATAATAATTACTATATTATTATAATAATAATATTATAATAATAAAAATAATAATAATTATAATTATAATAACAATAATTATAATAATAATAATTATTATTGTAATTATTATTATTATCATTATTATTATATAATAATAATAATAACAATAATAATAATTGTACTACTACTACTACTACTACTACTACTACTACATAGTTGTAGTAGTAGTAGTAGTAGTAGTAGTAGTAGTAGTAGTAGTAGCAGCAACAACAACAACAATAATATTGAACCCTGGGAATAAGAACTTGAAACCCCCCAATAATAGGAGGGTTTAAGTTCCAGGAGTTTATGGGGGAACTTGATCCCCCTAGGTATCAAGTTCATTTTCCCAAATTTATCACCAAACATTAAGGAGTGGAACTTGAATCCCAAGGATTCAAGTCCCCAATCCTTTTTTGCTCACCAAACACCCCTTAATAACGTTTGTAGTCGGCGGTGGTGAGTACATCCTCATTAGTTGCAGGGGTGCTAGGGCTAATTATGTCCTATTTGTTAAATTTATTTGAAAATACAAATGGTTTTACCTTCTGAAGTGTAGTTGAAACTAAATGACACCTGAATTTTATTACATTCTAAAGTTCTTCAATTGATTAAATTACCAGAGTCTCTGCAAGAAATTACCTTGAAACCAGAAGATATACATCATTGTATTAAGAAACGATGTTCAACCTGATCCTGATATTAAACTAGAAAGAATAAAAAAAATGTACTTGATTAATAATAACTCATATTCTTTAAAATTAGATATGTGAAATAATCAAGGAACTTGTCATATTATTCTCTTTTCAATCTTAAATTCATTGCTTGGTTGATTTCTTGATCCTGAAATTAAATACGTTTCAATTAGTACTAGATTGTTCTTAACCAGTTAATTAATGATACTATAACATACGAGCAATTTTAAAAAAGCATACCATCTTTGTCCATAGCTAAGCAACTAATGAATGAGGTTATATTGTTTTTTCTTATAATAAATCTCATAAAGAGATTGATAAGTATTTTTTTTTTTTAAAAGCTGGTTAGCCCGGCATCACTGGGCTATAACAAAATAACCCTTTCAAATTTTTGTCCAAGTACCACCTGATATTTAGGGGTATTTGGTAAATAGTTTTTTAGAGAGTTTTTTAGGTAGAAAATATTTTTTGAACCAAAATTAGCTATTTGACCTATTAAAAAAGTTAACTTAGGTGTTGGTAGAATAACTTTTTGAAAGAGTTTTTTGGGTCAAAAAAACTAATTTGATTAGGTTTTTGGAAGAGTTGTTTGGAGAATTAGCTTTTCATCTTACAACTTTATTAAAAACAACTAATTTAACCAAACAATTTTTCTTAAATAGCTAATAGAATCAGTTAACAGTTAATACAAATAGTTAACAGCTAACAGCTATTTGTCAAACAGGACATTAATTTCTAACGATAATCTTGTCGAATTCTAGTCAACTTCATGGCTAAACTTAAAACACCACCAACGTGTCTTCTAAAATGAGGCTATAATAATATGAGGGATTAGCAAACACAAGTGGATCTCTAAACCTAGTAATTTATAAACGGTCAAGTACAAATATAGATAATTTTGGGCCTTTTGTGGATAAATCATAATGTCTAGAGTCAAAATAAAAAAACCAGAGGTTAAATCCGATATTTCCATCTCCTTTTTCACTGACCAAAGAATTATAACAGCGTCTCGCAGGTCTCTGCTAATGCAATGGATATATATATTCAAGGGTCTGCTTATACTTATGTCGTTATTATTTATCTCCTTTCCTACTTGAAAATACACTTAAGTTTATTATTATCGGTCTTATTACCACGAGAGAGAAGAAGGGAAGCATTGAAATAATAGTAAGGTTGTCTTTGTGTGATTAAAATTCACAGGTTCGAACTTTGGAATCAACTATTAATAAAGTCAGGATAGGTAGCCTACAATACATCATTTGAGATGGGGCTTTTCCTCAGACCCTGTATAAATGCGGGATGTTTGTGCTTCGGACTGTCTTTTATTACCATGAGACAGAAATAAAAGTGAGACAGATTTTTCCCTTTTTTTTTTTGGATCGTGAAAAGTGAGGCAAAGAAGTGAGAAAAGAAAACGTAGTATCGACCTTAGGGCATTCCCAGCCCATTACTTGCGAGCACCCCCCACACGCGGGACACCTGCCCTCCTCGCAGCCAGTGCCACGCGTGCCCCTTCCCACAAGTCTCCACGGCCAGCCAAGCCTGCACGCAGTCTCTCTCCTTTGTTTTTTTATTATTTTTTTCTTTTTTCTTTTTTTGAGGTTATAAATAATTTTTATATGATTAAAAAAAATAGGTTGTGTGTTATAAAGTGGGCCAATGGTAAATTTTTTTACTGGGTTATTCAAATTAAAGTTCCATGGGTTGGAGAAGTGATGGAATGTAAGTTCTAAAAATATAGAATTTTTGCTGATGTGGTATACCAGAGTTCAAAAAATTGAAACTCTGACTGGGAATGCCCTTATATTACCCTTCTTCTAGCATCGGGAATAAGAAAACAACTACCAAAATAGGAAAGATTAAGGAGTGTAAAACCCAAGATTAGGGATGGGTTTGGGGCGGGTTTGGGGCGGGTTGAGCTATACCCGCATCCATATTTATTTTCAAAAGTCATACCCATACCCATACCCATACCTATACCCATCGGGTTTTGGATGGTTGTACCCATACTCATACTCATCAGATTTTTGATGTTTACGGGTTTTATTCGGGTATATATAGAGTACACAAAGTGTCACCAATATTCAACCTATATTTGCATATACGGTACATTTAATTGACAATTTCAAGTGACGCTCCTAAAACTTATGTCAGATAAACTCACAAAAGTTAAAAATGTAAAAAAAAATTTAATTTTTCATTTCTACATAAATAAACAATATACACTTAGAGTTTCATGCAAAACATTTAATTTTGAATTTTACCGTATTTTGGTCACCTTTTACTAGCAAATCGGATACACAATCAGGTACGGATTTTAAGAATTCATACCCATACCCATTTTCAAACGCAATACCCATACCCGCCCCATACCCATTTTTTTTCAAGTTTTCGTACCTATACCCGCTATAAATGAGACGGATTTGAGATAAATTTTTCGAATTCGGGTGTAATTCTCATCCCTAACCAAGATCGATCGAGATTAAGGTGAATAAACACTATTAATTAATGTGTTGGGTACGAACAAGAAGTTGGTTGACTTGTACTCCGTAATAGGCATTGCTGACAACTTTGTCACGTGATCAATTAGATTGAAAAGAAGTACGCTTGGATTAATTTTGGTTTTTTCAAGTAATGATGAACGTTGAAGCCGCCCTTTGCTCTTCTCTCTCCTCTAATAGCCACTAGTTTCAATTTCGAACATCTATAAAATCTATTATCAAGAACCGACTAAAGTAA
The DNA here is from genome assembly GCA_017589665.1 of Selenicereus undatus. Classification (NCBI taxonomy): domain Eukaryota; kingdom Viridiplantae; phylum Streptophyta; class Magnoliopsida; order Caryophyllales; family Cactaceae; genus Selenicereus; species Selenicereus undatus. The sequence goes on along the minus strand of JACYFF010031952.1, from coordinate 12,905,940 downwards.
CTTGATATTCATTTTTCTTAAGTAAAATTTTAAATTCACATTTTATAATTGAGAAAATTTCTTATAAGAAGGCTCTATTAGCTCATAGGTTCAAAAGAGGAAAATCAACAACATTAATTATCAATGATAAATCTCACTTTTTTTTCTTCATAGTTTTTGAATCTTTCCCTTGTTTTAGTACCTGTAAATTTAGTCTCTTTTATTAGTTTGTTGCACACATATTTATTTAAGACCCAAACTATTGAACTGTTATTGTACATTTTCTATATATTTAAAAATTAAATATATCTTGCTTGCCCCTCCCCCTAAAAGACCCTTTTGACCCATGCGTTGAGCTCCATGCCGTGCCGTTATGAGTGATGATACATATCTTGTAACAAGATATCTCTTAAGTGTCTTGTCTTGTCTTGTGTTGATTAAAATTAGTATATTAAATAATTTAAAATTACCAAATTTTCAATAGTTAGACTTAATTATATATGAATTGTAAAGTCTAGCATTAGTTGGTTACGTAGATAGATACAAAATAACATTCTAATCAGATTAACCCTATCTGGGAAGATGTATCACACACTTGATTTTCTAATTGTGAAAAATATGGATAAAAGGTTAATTTTAACACCCTCCTACGTTTCACTAATACCATTTTTAAAAATATTTAGTACATGATAATATAATTTTTTAGCTCAAACAAAACATTTTAAAAGTGTCTTGTAACAAAATGTTTATCATTTTGCATGCTGTTATTATATTAATCACATGGTCATTATTTTCTTCGTTACCAATAATGAATTTGAAGACACAACTGATAGCATTTAATTTCATGTTCTTTGGGATGAAGGATGGCTAATAAGTAGTTGCAAGTTGTCAATTAATACTAGGGTAATGTTTGGTTGGATGCAAATAAACATGTAATGTAAACAAGTTTGTAATTATATTTTCATTATCTTGTTTAATTATAAAAAAATATTACAAATAACAACTACCTTATAATTATAATTACTATAAACTATGTAATCATGATTGTATTACAAAATTAATTACATAGAAACAATGATTCAATATAATTATATTCAACCAAACATCATATAGAAATGACGACTTGATTGCAAGCTCAGGAAGTCAATCAGAAGATAGGAATCGATGCTGTTACAACGTTTCTATTGCAAACGAATATGAAAACGAAGAATTCCTTTTTTCTCCCCTTAAATTAATCACAAGCATTTATGTTATTATTCTTGGTTTCTGCAAGGCCAATGTTCATGTTTATTTCACAAGTGTGCTTCTAGAGAGATATATAGATGCTCATTTAGTATAATCCTAGCTATGTTATTGCTTCCTCTGTAACAAAATGTTGTCTACTTTTAACATTTTATGGTTTTTAATGCAGTACTTTGACCATCAATTTTAATTAACCATATCAGTTAGCAAAAATTCTAAGATTATATTCTTATAAAAGTTGTTTTTTTTAATCGTAATTCTTATAGGAACAATTTCATATCGTAGATCAACATATATTTTGATAAATTAATAGTCAAAGTTTATAAATTTTGACCTCAAAAATCAAATATAAAATTTTTTTGAGACAAAGTGAGTACTTATCATATAGTAAGCCTCTTTCTATTTGGAAAAGAATGCATGTTTACTTCTCAATGGCCTCTAAATTACATTTTGGCCATTAAATTTTACCATTCTACATTAGTAAGAATCAGTGGCGAAGCTCTGTTGGGGCCAGAGGTGTGCCTCGGAGCCCCATGTTAAAGAAATGCTCATATTATTTTTGCTGTTGTTATCATCGTTGTTGCTGTTGTACTGTTGGAATATGAAAGTGGAAATTGGATTTATAAAGTGGAAGTCCTTGAGTTTATGCTCAAAAAAATTCAAAGACCCCTTAATCATAGTAGAGTAAATCAATGTACGAGCCGTTACGAAATTCGAATTTGAGATCTCGCTAAAAAAAAAAATCTAACACCATATCTATAGGAGCCATCTTGATCAAAACATTAGGCTGTTGTCCAAAGATTCAGAAAATATTTTGTACTTTTAGCATGTGGTGAGAGATTACTTACATCTCTATTACTGTTAATGTCTGTCTCCCACATTTGATATGCGGATAATACTTTGTTCATGCGCCCACTGAGCAGATAATTATGTCAAGATGGCCCTCTTATTCTTTTTTTTTTTCATCGTTAGTAATTTGAAAATATATTTTTAAATAAGATATCAGTGGCCAATCAGACTAATACACACACCAAAAAAAAAGCAAAATCATATACAAATGTCTTGCTAGTATCTTGTTCTGATCTAAAAATTATATTACAATATTTTTAAATTGAAATAAAAAAGGTATGATCGAATAGTAGAAGCATATATATTATAATTTATAAACTGTGTGAAATCATCTTCTTATCCATACTTTATCACATTTCTAAATAATGTGTGTCATATATCTTCGCGGATAAGATTGATACAATTAGGATGTCATTCAATACTTCGTCAACATAGCCGACAAATATTTAAACTTTGCAATTTATATATAACTAGGTGTAATCCTTAGAAATTTGATGATTTTAAATTATATAAAACATATTAATATAGGATGAGGACATTTAAAGGTGTCTTGCGGTAACACATATATCATCACTCAAAATTAAAAATCACACAACTACTAAATAAAGCAAGTCGTTTGCTAAATAAAACAACTACTATGTTTCTATTTCTGGTAATATATATGTCTTGTAGTAAGACATCTTTTAAGCGTCTTGCATTGATCAAACTTAACATGCTACATGATTCCAAATCACATAATTTTCAATAGTTAGACTTAAATATGAATTGTAATGCCCCAGTATTTGAAGACCATGTTACTACTGCTAATAATAATACTCTAATTGGATCAACCCTACTCGCATGAATGTATCATAAGCGTAATTTTCTAATTGTGAAAAAATAAGGATCAAAAAATGATGTAACATCCGTCCACTATTAAATGATACTATTTTTTTTTAGCAATTTAATACATAATAAAATAACTTTTAAGTTCAAATAAGATACTTAAAAAATACCTTACAATAAGACATTTATCATTTTGCAATTCTAGACATAAAATCCCAACCGTCGAATGAAAAAAAGGGTTCAGAATTATGTCCATTTTATCTTGATACCTAGTTTATGCCCACTATGTTCAAACCCACCATCATACTCCACTACAAATTCTATAACAGCAAAGCCCCATTATCATCATCAATATATTGACAGAGGAACTTCAGCAGTAATGTCGGTCAATGTAGTTGACCTCATACTTTATTTCTTCAACAAAGTCTGCCTATTCTTTCAGGCTAGGCCATGTCTGATTAGGCAGTCAATTATTCAAAATCTGGGTTGAAGCTGGTTCGGACATAATAGAGAGTAGCTTCGGAATATAAATATTCACTTGTTATGCATGCATGTGTTATTAAGATACGAAATGTTAGACTTAGGCGTGTTTTATCCACTCATAAAGTAAATGATGCTATTCATCCAGAGTGGTTTACAACCCTGAAAAGGTCATACGACATATTAGCAATTGGCAACCTTAAACCTAGAGCCTCTAACTGGATGCTTAGTCCTAAATAGCGCACAATCTTAGAGCCAAAGACATGGTATGTGCGTCAAACACAGTAGGATTCGAAAGAGGTTCTACAAAGCCCTTTACAGTGTCCAGGTGATGGGATTGTGGAAGTTCTTCTGCTCTGAGAGATCCTTTGCGATCGGTACGTACTTTTTAGGTCAGGTTTCAATCGCGTTTAGTTACAAGGATTATTAAGGTAATTTTGTACATTCAATGTATCTTTTAATTTGCTTCAAAAAGTAATTCAGCGACCAAAATGTAACCCTCTTTTCAAATGGCGGTGGAGGTACATACGTTGATCTGTTTAAAGTGATGCATTATGGAGAAAAGTGATCTTTTCCAATCATGAAGAAAGACGTGTAACAATTTTTTCCACACCAGCTCCAACACTGCATGTTTAGCATATACAGCAAATTGTGGAGCATGATGTGTTTGTTACAAACTAGTACAGCAATTGATTGCGAGGAATCTTTGACAATTAGTTAGCAATAGAAATGGACGCCGACCTCTAGGAACATAGTGGAATAATATTGTTACATTTGGTAATATATATGTTTTGATTAAGATGTTCATGGGCCTGTTTTTTTCATTGAAAAATATGAGTTGGTAAATAGATGAAGTTGGTTGAGATTGGTAGAAGTGGGTTGAGATTGGTAGAATTGAGTATTTTTTTATTGAAGTGGGTTGAAGTGGCTTGAAGTGGGTTGAAGTGGATCGAAGTGAATAATTTTTTATTAAAATTACTGAAGTGGATTAAAGTGGATTCAATTTTATTGAGGTTGGTAAATTGAAATTTACCAACGAAAAGAACAACGCCTATATAAGTGTTTACTAGTAGTTGATTGATTCTTGCTAGTGGAAGCATACTCTAGATGGATGACTGCTTAAAAATTGATGTACTTCAGTTTTGGCTTCAACCAAGGAGCCCTAAGTCCTTATTTGAACATAAAAAATAGTTAGCTGTATCGTGTAGATATTATCCTTTATTAGGATTGTTGAGAAAGTACGTACACATAGCAACTTAACTTAATTAGGAGAGCGGTACGTAATGTTTCTTTTGTACTGAGCAATTCAACGTAGTCTGTTTAAAAGTTTTTGATTGCCCCTGCTACTGCCTTATAACACAAAGACAAGGTCAATTTTTTGTACTCAAAATTTCTTATCAGTAAAGGCTTGTTTTTTTTTATTGTTACCAACCTTAACCAACTTCAACCCACATCAACTCGCTTCACGAATTTCAACAAAAATATATCAACTTCAATTAATTTTAACCAATTTTTTACTATTTTAACCAACTTCTATCCATCATATAGAAAAAACATCCACCTACTTCAACCAATTTCAACAAAAAAATACATACTTCAACCTACTTTAATCAACTTCTACCAATCTTAACAAATTTCATCTATTTACCAACCCATATTTTTCAACGAAAAAACAAGCCCTAAGTGCACCTGTTTTTAATGATTTTATTAATAACAATTCTAGTTATACATATATAAAAAAAGAATTGGATGTCCTTTTCTTTGCTAAAAGATAATCTCTCTTGGGTCCCAAAAAAAAAGAAAGCAAAAACGCTCATCTCTCTCGCTCTGTGTCGCTCTCCAATATCTGTCGGTAATGGGTATGACTATCAAATAGCATTGCCTATGCCATTGCACGGTGGCGTTTACTGTGCATTTTTTTTTCTTGCTTTTGTTTGGCTAGCTTTTTTCTTTTGTAAAATGACACTTTTTAAATGTCTTATTTTTGATTTAAAAATTATATTAATATACATTAAATTAAAAAAATTGGAATGTTCAAATAGTATGAGAATATTACCATTTATAAGTTTTGTAAAATCAGCTTTTTATCTACAATTTTTTAGAATTGGAAAATTGCTTATCAACTATATCGTTGGCCATTACGGATGGAATTGATTCGATTATAGTATCATTTTGTAATCCTCAACTTAACCGACGAATCCTGAAATTTCATAATTGATAATACAGTTAATTACAATTTACAACCATTAAAAATTTAAAGACCTTAAGTCAAGTAAATATTTTATAATAAGACATTTAAAAAGTGTCTTATAATTAATAAAACGTATACTACCCCTCCTTTTATGGAGGATTGCGCCAACAAAATGATGAAGATTGACGAACGTAAGTGGCATTAAAAAGTGGGCGTCGGTGTGGGAATTGATGGTGGGAACATACTTTTCGACCGTTGAGGAATTAACATTTATGTAATAAATAAATGTGAATGTTGGTGCAATGGTCCTGGCTTATCATTTTGACATTTAAATACCACATGCATTCCACTAAAGTTACGCATGCATAAATATAGGATACTTTGTTTTCAATTTTCAGTCTGATGTGATATCATCTCCTAAATTGAGTGCTCGCCATCTCAACTAAGAAGATTGCAGAAATATTCTCATCACGGCCATAAAAGATTCTTGTATTCTTTTTCTTGAAACATTTAATGAAACAAAAATAGTGAGCATTGTTTTTTTTTTTCTTTTTTCTTTTTTCTTTTGCTTTTGGTTTCGATGATGCAGGGGAGGAGCAAGGGAGTTAAGCTAGAGTAAATGTGTGTAAGCTACTGAGGGTCAGTTCTTTTTGCTGGTAAATAGGAGTTGGGGAATGTGTGAAATTGGTGAAGATTGATAGAAGTTTATATTTTTTTGAGAATAATTGGTAGGAGTTGGTCAAGGTTGAAAAAGATTGAAAGAAGTTAGTAGAAGTTGATAAAAGTCGAAAGATGTTAGTAAGAAATGTAAATGAGTGGAGATTATTTTGTAAAAAGTTTTGAATGAGATTTGTAAGAATTAATAAAAGTCGATTGAAGTTGAAAATGATTAGAATGTTTTTTGTTAGAGTTGGAAGAAATTGGTAGAAGTTTACTGAAGTTCGTTGAAGTTCGTAAAATGAGATTTTCCAACAAAAAGAATAGACCCTAAGCTAACCAAGATGAGATGGCTCAACAGGGGTATTACAACTGTTATATTACAGATTTAGGTCTATTGATTCAATCCACAAGACCTAATTAATTTGAGGGTCGAGTCAGGTTAAGGGTTGGATCATGAGGGTAGTAAGTATGATGTTCTCAACGTTAACCCTACCCGACCCTCATATGGATCGGCATACCCTTTACCCTGATCCTAAGCCTATCGGTATCCTTGGATTATTGGGTCAAACCTGATCCTCAAATTTTCCTTATATAGAAAATGAGATTTTTTACTAGCTTTTCCTTTTGTTGTAAAGTTGAACTTTAAACACCCGACAAATTAAAACAAAAATGCCAAATGATAATATAATATTCCAAAGAAGTGTATTGCAATTATAAACACTGTAATGTGTAACTTAGTGATTAAAACATTTAGTTCGCTAAAACAACGACTCCAAACATCAGAGAGAGAGCACTGGAAGGTTACAAGCCAGTGAGATTTGGAGAGGTAAACAAGGGAGGGGTGGGAAGCAAAGAGGAGACGAGAAAGTAGAAAGTGAAAAGGTTTTGAACAAATGAAACCCAAATTATCTTATTTTGAATTTTAATTTTAATTTTAAAAAAAAGTGAAGGCCGGCGAGTCGTGTATGTGGGTCAAAAATTCTACTTGAGCCTGACCTCATCATAGCTTAACGCCCTCAATTTGAGGGTCGATTGGGGCGGCTGGGCGGGTCGAAGACAAAAATAAACCCCGACCCTAGCCCTCTTTTTTGAGGGTCAGGTCAGGACGGATTAGTCAGGCCCTCGGTCTGTTGATCAGGTCTAGAGATTATAAGAAAATTATTACATTAGTGCCCTGTTCTTTTCTATAACAAAGAGTGAGAAGCGTACGACTTAGAGCTCCTTCAAACTTCTTCCAGCTCTAACAAATTCTTATAACTTCTTGAATCTTCTTACATTACTTTTACAACAATTATTGGCCAATGTATAATTTTTGTGCTTCTTTATGACATGTTTAATTTATAATAAATATTTCATAACATTTTGCTGTCATTTTTGTCTCATGTTTGTTTAATATATATAATATTTGTATAAACATAATACTTTGTTTATATATATTATCGATATGAACATTATGTATATATTTTTTGAACATAATATTTATTTAAACATATTAGCGCAAAATTATTATAATAAACATAATATTTGTTCAATGAATACAATGCAATAGGCCTATTTCTTGAATTGAATTAAGTTTTGAGTAAGTATAGAGAAAATAAACAAAGATACATTTAAAGTTATAATACAAATTAGCGTTTCAATCATATTTGAGTTTTAACTTAAATCATGCATGAATCAATTAATAATTTACCAACAACCATTTTACTCATTTATTTTTTCATGTTTCTCTTTTTTCTAACCAAAAATAAAAATTCCTAAAACTACAAAGGTCTTTATTTTCAAAGTTTTATATGTCATTAATGGTAGCTTAAATATTTTGAAGGGTTTATTTTTAGATTTTTGTTGGGAATGTAATCTTAAAAATATTAATTTTAATTTGTTAAATTTAAATAGTTTTTAATTTGAATTCTATATATTCAGTTTTGTTGAGAAACTTGGTATTCTATCTTTAAGGGTTACTTTAATTAAAGCGATTTTTGTTTGCATATAGAGAGATGAAACTAATGTAAATTAAAAATAACCATAAGTTTAGAACATATTAAGTTCTATAAATTTATGGCCAAATATTTATTTTATTGGGTGGTTTAAACTTTAAAGTCTTATTTTCATTAATTATGTTATTTCACTATTATTTTTGTTGATCAAGAACGAGAATTGTGGATGGTCAAAATTTGTCTGTATTAATTGTAAAAAATAATTCGCTGGGAGAAGGTATAAAATTAATTTCATAAACATCACAAATATGTTATACGTCATTTATTTTCTTAACATGATTTATTTCACAAATCATACAATGTTAAAGATCAACAATGATACACATAGATCTAAAATTATGCATGCAAGTTTGTACTTATTCTACAACTGCTTACATCAATCCATATGATTTCTTGCATCTTCTTAAAACTTCTTATATGTCATTATAGTTTTTCACAGTTTCTTATAACTTCTTAATTATATTTAGATATAATTGACAGTTGCATTTTGTATGTGAAAATACATATGATAAGTCAAAGTACATGCTCCCAAATGTATATTGTGGATTACCTCGCTCATTGAAGTTTGATTCATCAAAAAGTTTTTTTCCAATTAAGCTGCAGATATGGGAATTGAATCACTAAGTTTCATCTGATGTTTGGTTTATAATTTTTTTTTAAAAAATTTAGAATCATATACTTGATGTGTCATTAAAACCTTCAATTATAAATTGGAGGAGTTGAAGTGGATGTACACATATACGCACCCATTTAAATCTTAATTAAAGTGAACAAATGTCAAATTATTTGAATCAACTTGTGTTGGTTTCCTTGGATCAATATGTATAACAATTACTACATTTGCTCTAATAATAATACAATAATTGGGTACTTTTATATTTGTCAACATAATCAACAAAATCTCAAGACACTTCAAATATATTGGCATTAACAATTTGAGTATGATAAGTGAGGTTAAGAATTCATCAGCCCGAACCTAACTCATTTATTAAATAGGTTGTAAAATTTTGATCTATACCTATTTAATTTTTAAATAGATTAACTCGCTTAACCCATTTAAGATGGATAGGATGAGTTCAGTCACCTAATTATCCATTTGCGTGTTTAACATTTTCAACTAATATGTAATTACATAGTGTTAAGAATTAAATTTACATATAATATTAGACAATAGCTCTCCAAGATTTCCCAAATTCATCATAATTCACGTTTTGTTATTGTATTCTTAATTGTCTAATAAAAAGGTAAACGAACATATGATAAATGAAAAAATGAGTTAAATTATTTAACCCATTTAATTAAACAGGTTAAATTGATACTTTTTCGTGTGGAAAATGTCGATATAAACCTAACTCATTTAATAACGGGTTGGACGTGTCAACCCATTTAATTCAACGGGTTGAAAATTTATACCCAAACCTGCTTAAATTCGTGTAAGTTTCGGATCGTTAATTAGCTTTGATCAACTTTAGAAATACTGCTCGTTAGTAAATAAAATCACTCATAACATCTAGCTTAGCAATACCATCACAATCAAATTTTATAGCGGAAATTAACAATTCCCAAGTCAAGATTACAGGACAACCGCATCATCACTTGTTTCACCTTTTTTTCCACTGCGCACCATGTGTCGCACTCACCCTGACCTAAATCACTCAGAAGAAATCACAACAATTTTACAGAAAACACTGCTTAATTAAATTCAAACTTCTATATTATTATTATTATTTGATCGAAAGATAAGAACTAGTGCTGCAACTGCAAGTTAGTTTGTGTTGTCATGAATTGATCCACCACGTCCTGGGCTTGGCGGCGGAGTTGGTGGCCCCTTTGAGTCTAACTCTGCTCTTATCATCTCTTCTTGCAGCCCTATCACCTGCTCATTTGTATCAAATTATTCATGTTAATTATTATTGGCACTATTTATTTAACCACTTACCTTAATTAAAAACTAATTTCAGGCTTAACTTTTCAAGAACTAAACCTTGATAATTAATTATTGGAGCATTTAGTCACTAAAATCTCAAACATATCTCGTATCATACATAGCGACAAATCTTGACATACAGAACAATTGTGTTCATATATTATACTACAAATTTCAAGAGTGTCTATATATATCAGTCTAACTTCTAAAATACAGCTCAAATGAACTGAACTTACCAGATTGAAAGGAAAATATTAAGGCAAACATTTATTAACCAAACATCTAAATTAGAAGTTCAGTGAGTTCAAAAGCTATAGTAGCTCCCCTTTTTTTGGTCTTCGATTCTCCATTTCACTGAAATCGAGTTACTGTTGGTCCAAGAAAAAGTAGCCCCTTTTTTCAATCAATACGTCTAGATATAAATCAAAAACATTCAACATCCACCTATCCTGATATGAACAAGAGTTTTCTCTAGGGCAAAAAACCCTTCTTTTTATGTGCTTTTTTTTCGATTTTTTAATTTCGGGTCGAAGAAATTGTAGCTAGGCCAAAAAGTTTATTTCCAAACATGAATCAAACCCCGGTGTAATTTACTAAAGAACCAAGGGGAGTTTGTTGACTAAAACTGAGGATGTGAAAGATAATCAGAGCAAATTTGGAGAGAGAATTTACGTACAGAATCGTTAGTAGTAATCACAAGCTCCTGCCGAGTAACGGAGCAGATGAGCTTGGCTGGTTTACGAGTGGCCTTCTTTTGGGTGGAAGGTGTTAAAGAATTCTTTGACTTCGATGATTTCTTCATCACCTTTGATTTCTTCATCCTTGCATTTGCAACAGCACCCTTCATTCTTTCTCTCTTGAAGAATATAATGGCTATGGAGTCTGAAGGGTTGGTTGGGAATGATTTGGGTAAGAGCTTATGCTTAGCTATATATAGAGGGTTTTTTTTGTGTCACATGTTTATCATTTTTACTGTGAATGTATATGGTGTGATGGATGGAAGGCAAAAAGTCGTTCTTTTGAATTTTGGAATGCGAGTATTTGGTCGGAATCAATGAATTTGGAAATTGGAGTAAATGATTGAATGAATTAACTAAAGTAAAATATCTCTCTAAACTTGATCTATTATGTTTTTATGAAGTACTAAGTCTACACATTAGCTTTCTTAAAGAGTTTTTATATATTTTGATGAAAAACAAAAAGAGATTAATCAATTGACATATTCATCATGTTATATTTGTATTATCTTGAGATTACAATGGTGATTATAGTTGAAAAATACTATGATTGACATTATCTCTTTGATTATGATTGTTTCCTTATTATTAGGGATCCTTATGAAGTACACATCAAGATTTAAATTCTCTTTAAATACTTGATATCTGACTTGATTTATTGGAAAACAATTGCTAAGAAAATCCTCATTAGCAAAAAGAATGGGAAGTACTCGTTGAGAATATCCATCGGCTCAAAAATTGGAAGGAGCCATTGAAGGAAGATCAAAACAAGCCGAAAATAGCTCATAGCCATTGGTTGCTGATTTTGCTAAAATTTTAAGGGCACTAAACTGCAGTCCAAGGCATTGAACTGAAGTAGGAATCCAGATTGTGTCTAACTGCTAGTTTCAAACAAATCCTCCAAGTTTTCCCTATAAATACAAAGTTGAATCAGAGCTAAGGCCACATCAAGAATTGCAAGCACTCATTGGCATACTACTCACTCAAGCAATACATTAACATCCATTGAGCTTAAACTGACTTCCTTTACATTTGAGTTTTATTGTTCATTTTGTACTTGGGTAGGATGATAGAGTTGAAGGGTTCAACTTGTGACTTGAAACTCAGAGTGAGGTTGCTCTAGAGTTGTGTAATCAATCATCCTAATAAAAGTTCGGGTTAATCCTAGGGTTGGGGAGCTCTAGGCGGGGATTAAGCCTTTTGAGGCCCAACCTCATTAACAATCGATCGTATTTTGTCCCGATTTACTTTTCCGCATTTACATTTTAATTGTTTAGCAACCTTGATTATCACCCTATTTACCCCCCTCTAAGGTGATCTTATAACCTTTAATTCTTCACCACGGTTTTTAAATTTATGGTCAATTAGAACCAGTATTTATATAATTTTACAATTTAGGGATAAAACTATTAGATCATACCCTCATAGCCCACCTGGTAGGGAGATTTTTTGAAATATTAGATTTGGATTTGAACTTTTGGACTGTTTGATTAAAATTAAATCATGAAAATATTAATTATGCTGTCAATATACAGAACGTTGGTAGGCCAAACAGGGCACTAACTAGTACATTTATTCATGCATTGTTGATCGACGTCATTATTGTCACTTTGTCCAACCTATCACCCATGCCGGCCATGCGGCCATGCCTTCCTATATTTCTTTTTCCACTATTAACGGTTCTAAATAATTGGGTTATAGATTTCGTCATTTAAACTCATCTATGTTGCTTAGTTTGATCATTTTGCTATTAGTAATTTTTAGACAGGTTTTTTTTAAAATAAATCATAAGTAACGTATCTAATAATATAATTTAAATGTATTTTTCGAACGTTCCCTTACATCATATTTAATCATGCCTAAATATATTATTTGAAATTGTTTTCCTCCAATTTCTACAACATTGAAATTCAAAATCACTTATTTAATTTGAGACAAATAATATAATAATATCAATATATTGAAAACTTCCCAAAACAGTCACATTGTTAATAATATCCAAATTAGTAAAGATTATACATGAATTAACTTTTCCTATTTAATTTTCATTTAAAAATTCCTATTTAATCTACCTCAATTTCTCACTCCCTTAAGTATCCCTTAAATCACGCTGGTCAATTCAAAGTTATCAAATTAAATTCGCAGTCTAATGTGTATCAATATTTCTTTCATTGACTTTGCCTAGCATCTCTAGATACCATTAAACTAAAATCTATCCAAAGGTAAATACTAACATTCATACGTTCAAGGTGGAAAATTTATATTTGGATACAGGTATTTAACATCCTCCCACAGCCCTAATATTTAAACTTCTGTTAATAGGAGATTTAATTCCTTTTGAATTTAATTTTTTCTTCTTCAATATAATTTTTTTAAGTGACTTATACTTACTGGGTTTAACAGGTATATACAATGAACTAAGTAAACTTGATAGTTAAATTTCTTCTTTAAACAAGAAGTTTAACTGCACATGTAAACATTTGATTGCTCGGGTGTGAAGGCATAGCAAGTTTACGTTGTTTGTTAAGAGCTATACAAAAGGACGATCATGTAGAAATTGAATTTTTGATTTTACTAAGGGATGTATCTTAATTTGAATCTTTCTTTCATCTATTAGAATCTATATTATAATTCCAATATAGCAAATGTTATCGTTATCTTGCACCATGCTAAGCCCCTCTAAAATATACTTGTACAAATTGCTTGGCTCCAATGTTATCCTTGCCAATGTCATGTGGTTGCACTCAATGCCAGAGTAGTTAAAATATTTTACCCTTGAATTTTTAGTCAAGGTTGAAAAATACCCTTAGATTCTAAACTTGAAGTAAATACATTTTGAGTAAATTTTTTTTTGTTTCTTTATAACTATTGGTGATGTGGCATCTAAAAAAGTGAAGTGGCTTAATTGTACAATATGTACCATGCTAACGTGTATAAAAGAATTAAAATAACTTAAAAATTTATGTAAAACTGATAGATTATTTACATGATAGAACCACAAAAAAAAAAGCACTTGCCATTAGAATAGAATAACCCAAAATCAAATCCAAAATAATATATCCAATTTTTGTTCCAACTCAAGTTGATATGTTCCATATTGAACTAACGCAAAACTTGTGAAGTCATATTGATAGTTGTATTTTACTACTAACGTAATTGAACATATTTGTTAAAATGACAAACTCAAATATAACATCTTATTTATGCTCCTTTTAACCAAAAATTAATATAACATGGATTTTTTTTAAATGAAGACAACTTGTTAATTTGCTTGCATATAGGGAAAATAATTTCAGTTAACCTCGACTAGCTAAATATTTTAGCATAGGCCAAGTTCAAAGAAAATTATTTTATGCTCAAATTATATTCAAATATGCAATCGTTTTTTTTTTTAACTTAGACTTGTCAAAGTAAAAAAAAAAAAAAAGAAGATAAATTATACTTCATACTTCAAAGTATTTTAATTCGGTTTAATTAGAACGTGGTTAACACGAATTTTATTCGATACAAGGTCCACGGTCTAAGCCTGAATGATATTATATTTTGAGTTTGAGTTTAATAACTAAGAGTTGGTTGATCTTAATTTATTTTTTAGAATTTTAATTTTTATGGATAAAGCTAATAAGTATCACTGTATGTTAAATCACTCCTTTTTTTCATATCTATATTTTTTCTATTATTAAAAGCCATGTCATTCTTATGACATGACATATCACAAATAAAATAATAAAAAATTAAAATAACTTAATTGAGTCAAAGGGTACTCTTTTTAATTTTTAAATTTAGGGATATTTTACTTCCTTTAGAAAAAATTTGGGACATAATATTTTAAGAATTCCTCAATGCCAATTTCCTTCATCTTTCTTTGAAGATTGAAGAGGGCAATTCTGACGTATGAGAATTAATTTGAAAGTAACGTTTCCTTATCTTCCGTTCGCGCTTCAACCATCGACCCCCTTCTCCAGCTTTTCATTTACTTACCCACGCTTTCTTTATCTACAACCTTGATTTGCCATGCTGTACGTAGCACATTCATTCATCATTTGGAGCTAAGATTCAACAAAATGCACTGAAATTCTCAAGATAATTGAGATCGGAATTTTCATCATTTTTTTAAAAAAACAAGGGTAAATAAAACTATAAGAATGTGAAGTGTCTCTTTTCACAAGAGTACGCCCAACTACATCATCTGCCAAAATAGTCCTTAGAGATGGAGAAAAACAAGTATCTAAATAGAAGGACGTTGTAACTGAGTGTCCAAATTTGAAAAGTCAATCAGTTGTCATATTTGCTTTCCTGAAAATGTGGGTGATAAGTAAATAGATACCTTGAGTTTGCCATATATATATATATATATATATATTTGATAATATTTAATATTTGTCAAGGAATTTGAATATTTCCTTGCAGTGCTTGAAATATTATCTTATTATCACCTTCAATAGTTATTTGCTTGAACCCAGCCTGAATTGCTAATCGTAGTCCGTCTCGCAATGCTCTCGCTTCTGCAACTAAATTAGATGTATCACCGTAATAATTCGCTTTTGCCTTAACAAGTTTGCCCATTCAATCTCGGATGATGAAGCCTCCTGCTGCTGATAAGTTGATGAAGGATCCATCAAAATTGAGTTTGATGAATCTTGGTGATAAGAGATGCCACCTTACTATATGAATTGAGGAAGTAGGGGAAGAAAAAGGTCCCCTAAAATTTTCATCTTCAAATGATAGATGAAGGCAGAAAAATTTTCATCTTGCAAAATCAATTATTTATAATTTACATTTACAGTTGTCGCATCCGCACGCACTGGCCGGCCAAATAGAAGTTAGTAGTCAAATATAATCTCATGCATGTACGAAAAGTTGGTAGGCCAGACACGGCACTTACTAGTAAATTCGTGCATTGATGATCAGAGCCATTATCGATGCCTTGTTTGTAATACGTGGTAAATAAACTCTCGGCATGGTTGTTTGTATGGTATGTTCACATAATTAAAGAAAACGCGAGAGTGGAGCAAGAATCCTATGATATGAATCAAACTCCTTTTTAATTAAAAAAAATAACAATCGAAATACTGCAATACTATCAATTGCATGGTTATGTTTTTGGACTACTAGTATGGACCCGTGCTCTGCACGAAACATTTAAATTTAAGATATATTTTTAAAAAAAATAAATTAAAAATTTAAAAATCAATGACAAAGACTCTTATGATTGTATGTATGTAGAAATTAATATTGTGTACTAATCAATATTTATCAAATTTGTCCTTATAAGAAGGCAAACGCTTATTATGTTTTAATTTAAGTTTTTCAAATTAAAGTTTTACTTAATATTGAAAAATACATTTCTTTGCATTGAATTCGGATTATAAATGCCAGATAGGAAATCAATATTGATCAAATTTGTCCTTTTTTTGAAAAAATGAAATACAATAATTATTGAAAATTGATTAAATGTAGAATATGCTTGCTCATTTCAACACCAAAACATGTAAAATATTGATGCTCATTTCAACAACAAAACATATGAAATATTGTTGCTCATTTCAACACCATACACCAGTAGTAATTATGATTTGGAATAACGCAATCTAAATTTCTGCTATAAGCAAACTTCCATTACATAGCTACTACAATGTTGAGAAAGGAAATTGAAATATACTACATAGCCCTTTTTCAATGCCTAATAAAATAAACCTGTGCTTTCACATGGTGCCTAATAAAATAAACCTTTAAAAAATATTATCAAAAAGAAAAATCAACCATCACTTGAATAGACTTAGGATTTTCATGATTTTTTACCCATATAGTAGTAGTCTTGTAGCGTGCTATAAACATGATCAGAAATCAGAATTAGAACTTCCGAACAAGGGACTAAACGGCAAACAATAAAACAACAAACGACAATTAATAATTTAATATCTCCAATCAATTAAACAAAAAAATATTCACATAGTTAGAGAGAGAAATAATCCCTTAAGTGCATCCTTCAGTTCAGAAGCAGCATCCTTAGCCTCCTGTGGACTCGGCACCGGTCCAAACACCACCCTCGGATTTCCCGCTTCGATCCTATCTACGATCAAATCGCCATCCACGTCGCAAGTGAAATATTCGTTGTTGACGTCCCAAGCCGTCGTCCGAATCGCCGGTTCCCCCATCAAACCACCAGCCTGCACGAAGGAAGACGACACCACGCCGGCCGAGGTCGGTCGGACCGCCTTCGACACCAAACTCGCCAAAAAATAAGGGGGATGAGAGTTCAATGGTAACATTCATATTAGAGATCGTGCTTAAAGAGGAAGAAAATTGTGATCATTATCTCAATTTCTCATCTCTGCCTTCTCTCTCATCCATCTATCTCTATCTTTTCAAAAAAAACAAAAACCTTCATTAT
>JACYFF010031952.1:12838078-12888262 GCA_017589665.1 Selenicereus undatus | reverse complement strand
CAGACACACACGTATATGATATACTTCATCGGTGAAATGTAGTTTTTCCAAAAAAAAAAAGAAGAAATATAGAATAAAAGTTTATGATCATATGATGTACTTTACATACCATACGTAAATACAAATTAATGATTCAAGTTATGACATGCTAAGATTGCTAATTAATTCTGATCCGATAAAAAAAAATGATAGTGAAATATGTTTTTTTTTTCATTGGAAACCGTCTTTCATATCCACATCTTCCCGATCATCTCTTCGCGGGAATGTAATTTTAGCTGGTTATTGACGATAGAGAGGGAGACATGGGAAAGTAGGGAAATGGGAGGATATCATTTAGTGAGTTTTTATGAATTATCAAATTTAAAATCAAATTAACTTCTAACTGTTTTGATTATTTTGACGGAATTAATGAGAAGCTTGGATTAAACGAAGGATATGTATATAATTCTTTTTCTATGTACGATAACGTTGATAGGATTAACTTTTGGTTTTTATTAAAAACCTTACATTGCAAGAGCATTGACCATATTATTAATCAATGAAAGAGTAAGTATGTGGAGAGAATTAGTTTAACCTTTATTGGCAAGTATCATAGTAAACTTATCTGATTTCACGCTTTTCTTGAAGATATAGACAAACAGAAATAGAAAAAAAAAAAAAAATTTAACAGCAAAAAATCAAAGAAGGTTAGAGAAGCAACTCTTCTATCAGAGTCAGGTTTCGATCCTGGGACCTGTCCGGGAAAAAAAAAAATAAAAAAAATTGAAGAGCAAAAAGACAAAGGATGGCAGGTAAGCAACTCTTCTGTTAGCGCTAGGTTTCAATCCTGGAATCTTTGAGACCTGTAAATTTTTATGAATTTTACATTTTAAAATCAAATTAATTTCTAACTGTTTTGAAATTTAAAATAATGTGAATAATTGAAAGGTCAGGATTCATTGTCGAGTTTAAATCCACCGTTGCTATTTGAAGGGCAAAAAAACAAAAGAAGGCAGGGAATCAACTCTTCTGTCAGTGTCAGGTTTCGATCCTGGGACCTGTGAGATCTGTGAATTTTTATGAATTTTAAAATTTAAAATCAAATTAATTTCTAACTATGTTAAAATTTAAAATAATATGAATAATTGAAAGGTCAGGATTCACTCTCGAGTATAAATCCACGGTTGCTATCTACTGAAGCTCCACAAATCAGTCTCCATGCAGTATTTGAGAATTCCTCAATTATGAGTACTCTACCTGTAACGGCCCGAACGTAATCCTCTTTCTAATTTCATTAATTACTAATTAATCAAGTTAGGCATCGCTTTTCAATTCATTAAATTTTTTTTTTATTTAGTAACTGTAGCCGAAAATACAATTCCATAGTATAATACATTCCATGGTCTAATATATTCATTTATATATATATATGTAATATGGAGAACAAAAAAAATAAAAATAAAAATAAATAAATATTAAGGGGCCGAAGCCCCTTCTGATTTCAGCAAAAACAAAAGAGAAAAAAATAAAAAAAAAATAAATTGGAGAGGAAGGGGGGGGGGCAAGCCCCTGTTTTCGGGAGGAAGGAGGAGAATCACGAGGAGGGGGGGGCTTCTTGACCCCATCCCCGCCACACACCACGCCGGAGAAGAAAGAGAGAGAGAGGGAGGGAGGCGGCGCAGGCGCAACTGGTGGTCACCGTGAGGCGACCGGGTGCCAACGTGGCACGAGTTGTGCGAAGGAGGAGAAGGGGGTCTGTGGTCTCGACCCTGCAGATGCCACGCCCAGCCACGACACACACCGGGAGAGGATCAGGAAGGCACCGGCGTGGCCGCCGGCGACCGGCCAACGCGCGTTTGGCTGCCCCCTCCCCGGTCGACGCCAATTCGAATCAAACCCTAAATGGGTCCTTTAGCTTGGATTCGAGGTGGGTTTCCTCCTCCTCCTACTTATGGTTAAATTGTTAATTTCAATAGAGTTTATTGATTATTGATTATAATTCGTTCAGGTTGAATTCGATTCATTCAGGTTGAATTCGAATGATTATTGATTATAATTCGTTCAGGTTGAATTTGAATGAATTGAATTCAATAGTTATTGATTATAATTCGTTCAGGTTGAATTCGAATGAATTGAGTTCAATAGTTATTGATTATAGTTCGTTCAGGTTGAATTCAAATCAATTATCAGTGATATGAGGAAATTTTAGCGTAAATTGAATAATACCCCATGTACATATATGTTAGTTGGACTGAATTAAAGTTTATCGTTCGGCAATTAAATAAGGGCCATTTGAGGCATTCATCTATTGTTTCGAAGTTACATTTTATTGTTTCGAAGTTACCTTTCAAGCCTAATTAAGTCATTTAAGCTTAATACGATTCGAAACGTTCGGTTATTACTTCGAAGTCAGTAATCGAACCTTCTTAAGCCACTTAAGCACGTTACGGGTCCAGGCATTCATCTACCATATTATCATATTCAAACATATAGACGTTGAGCCTAACCACTTATAACTCACGACGAAATTAATAGACGGTTATGAATTAATTAAACGTACATTTATGAGTATGTCAAGTTTATCAATTATATGAGATTTGTACATAAATTTATTGAATATATATATATATACATGGGTAAATTATCGATGCTCAGAAATTTATTGATTATATAAGGGCTTCGGCTTATCAAGATCATTAAAGATATAATGTTCATCGCCGGTTTATAATGTTAAGTTCATCGAATATCTAATGTTCATCGACTATACATGCTCACCATTTCCATAAAACTTATTGATTATCTAACGTTCATTGAGTATGCATATTTATCGATTATATAACGCTCATCGACTATTAATTATAATAACGTTCATTAATTATACATTCTATCGTTTATATAAAAAGGGTCATCGTTATGGATTATATAACGTTCGTTGATTATGCATTCTATCGAGATATATAATGTTCGTCGTTACTAATTATATAACGTCCATTGTTTATGCATATTGATCATGCATTTTATCGATTACATATAATGTCCATCGTTATGGATTATATAACGTTTATTCAAGGCATTTTATTACTCATTGACTACATAACATTTATTAATTGCATTTTATGGATTATTGCGATTAATTTATCATTGATTTTGCATTTTATCGATTACAAGTCATGTTCATCTTGTATGAAATAAATATCGTTCATCGGTTATGCGTATTTATTGAATTATATATAGTGTTCGTCGATTATATAAGTTATCGATTATATAACGTTATATATTGCTATATATACCGTTCATTGAATATGTCGGCTCACTTACGGTTCACTGATTATATAATGCTCGCCGAGTAGGCAAGATTATGGTCTCGATTATAGGCATGATGATATTAGCCATTACCAATAGATTTTTCTTGACCATAAGGTGAATTCATAGAGGTTATGATAGACATTTTAGGGAATGAATAGTTCTACCTTAAGTTGGAGCAGAAGTAAGGCCACATTGGCTGCTTCAAGCTGACAACAAACAAGGTACAGTAAGGGAGAGAGATTTTCCGGACGGAACCAAGGACGTACATCGCCTATGTTATTCATGAACTCTGTATTCTTTCAAAACTCACAGTATTCTCAGCAATGAAAATCAACACAAGGTTCATGTAACGAATCAAGTTTTCAATGTTTTGTCACATAAACAAGTGGCCCCGCCAATTATCAAGGCTTATGCCGACCAATACACCCGCGCGCGGCATCAGGGCTTATGCCCATCAATTATCAAGGCTTATGCCGACCAATACACCCGCGCGCGGCGTCAACTCAGGCTTCTCGATCGGCCTGGGGGGTGTGAACACCTAAAGTACGATCGTTTCAAGATGTACATCGACCAAGGGGTTCACTTTCAGATAAGAATCAACAAATCAATGTTACTTATACATTCTCATTCTCCTATTTGCAAAACAGAATCTTTTGAAGTGCGGCACCCAACCAGTTTTGTTGCATAGGGATGTACGTCTAAGTTTCGGAACGAAATCGATTGACACTACACAGCCAATAGCTTATCAATCGACATAGTCTATTGCCTCGGTGTGTTTAGTGATCGTACACACTGTATCCGTTATGTAGTCCATTATTTGGCAGAAGATGTTTATACTTACTTTTCAGCCATTAATTATTTACTTTCTGTAAATTACTTACTTTCTGTAAATATAATGCCATTTCACTTGCCTTGTGCTTGGAACGAAAGATAGGTGAATTGTTCAAAAACAATAAGGAATGAACGACGATCGTAAGTTATATTTGCATCTGTTAGGGGAGGGGGCTATCCACTGTGCGATTATCGCTCATCCCATCTATTATTGTGCCTCCAGGTCTCCGCAGTTAGCCGAAGTGAAGTCATTGCGACCCTAGAAGTAAAGTGATGTGCTTGCACGTGAGTTGCAATGTGTATTGTAGTGTAATGTTTGTAAATTTAGCTTTCGTGTGCCTGATTTGCATATCATGTAGAGTTGCTCTGTATGGCCGTAGGAGCCACCATCTATGTTGTCAGGGCTGTATTCGTCATTGTATATTTGGTTAAACATTGAACTGCATGGTTATGTGCTCCGGGCGGGTGGCCCGTAGAGCTGTGAACTCCGGCGGGTGGCCGTTGAGTTAGCATTTATTGTTTTTCAGTGCAGGGAAGTAATTGTAGGGCTGTAAGCCTGGGGAAAAGGTCACTTTTTAGGGGAAACTCTGCCCGTTTTGCCCCAGGATTTAAGAACAAAATAGCAGAACTCCTGACTTTAGGGTTGGGGGCCTTACAATTTGGGCCCCCATAAAGTTCAGTAAATCAAGCAGCCGTGTTCCCTCATGGAACGGCGGTAATGCCTCCAATCAAATTAGAAGTCTTCCGTTGCTAAATTATCATAATAAGTGGTTATGTTAGCATAATCAGATATTAGCTATTGGGGGCGTTACACTACCCATTTTAGCATTTGTTATATAAAGATTTCAAATAGGATTTATTATGCAGTTATAAAACCGTACTGGATGTAGTTTAGTTTGTATTGATCGATTTATAAATATTTATTATAAGGAAAAAAATGTAATGCAATAATTCAAACGCCTTTTTGATCTGGTCACATTGTTGCTAGCTCAAGGCCTTTGGCATATCAACAATACCTTCTTCCTAGATATCCGTTATGATGTATCTTCTTCCTAGACAGACCTACGTTATATAAGGTACAAATTATATTGTAATTAGAGGTTCATAGATCCAAATAACCATATATGATACTTATTTTTATTTTTCTAAAACTTATCTACTATTTTCATGGTCTCTTTTTTTACAAAAAAAAAGGACTTAAATTACATAATATCTTCGAATATGTAAATCTAATCTATGACATAAGTGATATTCATAGGGGCAAAAAACCACCTACTTATGTAATTAAAAGAAAAGGGGTTGACATTGG
Organism: Selenicereus undatus; assembly: GCA_017589665.1. Classification (NCBI taxonomy): domain Eukaryota; kingdom Viridiplantae; phylum Streptophyta; class Magnoliopsida; order Caryophyllales; family Cactaceae; genus Selenicereus; species Selenicereus undatus. Next base: position 12,882,837 of record JACYFF010031952.1, on the reverse strand, counting down.
CCGTTTGATTAGTGGTTTAGTACCACAACGCCCTAGAGGAGAGGAAAGGAATTATTAAGGGAATGCATGCTACATGAAGAGGGAGGGAGTCGGGCTGTTAAACAGGTCAGGTTGGGTTGAGTTCGTGTTTATGTCAAATGCAAACGGGTTGAGAAATTTTCTACCTAAATTTAACCCCTTTATAAAATTAATTGCAAATCTTGACCTGCACTCATTTATTTTTTGAATGGATTTACCAGAAATTTACTCATTAACCCATTTAACATAAATGGGTGGACTTCACGTTATCTTATTATCAGTTTACCTACTTAATGTTTTGATTAAAATATGATTATCAAGCATTGTAAATCAATATTTTGAGTTCAATATATCATCATAATGCAACATGATCCAAAAAAACTATAATTTCAAAACAAATATTGACTTGATTAAACCCCATATTTTCGCAATCCTCTTCAAAAAATACATGGTAATTGGGTAGACAAGTGAACTTATTTAACCCATTTAAATGGGTTAAATAGATTTTTTTTTGTGTCAAAATTCTCAAGTTGAACTTAATTCAATTGATTAAACGGGTTAAACGTCTCAACTCATTTAATTAAATGGGTTGAAATTTTTTACCGGAACTTACTTAATTTCACATTTGGTTTGAGTTGATAATTGTGTTGGGTTAATTTTTGACTGCCCCAGGAGGGAAAAACGAAAAAATTTCACTAATGAAAAATCAACTTTTTTCGACGGAAAAAGCAACATTTTCTATCGGAAAATGAGTTTTCTGACAAAAATTCCGGTCGGCTGTGTCCGTCGGAATAAGGAGGGTCGGGAAGGCGTTCCGACGGAAATAGTAAATCCGTCGGACCGCTTCTTCAATGAAATTCCAACGGAATTGGGAGGCCGACGGACTCATCCGTCGGATACAAATAAAAATTCACGAAAAAAATTTTGAATTTTTTTTCCCGGATTCGGTCGGAAATTGCTTCGAAACCCGTCAGAATTTCTGTCGGATTCCGTTGGCAATTCCGTCAGAAATTCCGTCGGAATTTTTAAAATTTATTTAAAAAATAAAAAATATAATATCGAACTATAAAAATATTTTTCAATGTATCTAATATACAATAAATTCTCATCATTGATGTTAAATTGATTTTATCATTAAATTGTGCTTCATTAATTAAAAATTATATTTTTTAACAACAAAGTACAAAATCGAGAGTAAATTATCATCCTAACAAAGTAACATCAACGTAACAAACTAATTATATAAACTATTAATTTGGATAGTTACATACAAACCAATTATACAAATTATTAAATTCAACGTATATACTTAATTAAGAATAAATTTATATAAATTGCACATGAGAAAACCTTATCAAAAAGTAGACGACGAATGACGACAAGAGGAGGTGATAGCGGCAACCGGCAGTGGGGTGATGACAAGTGGCGGTGTCCCCCCCCCGCTCTCTCTCTCTCTCTCTCTCTCTATTTTATGAAATGAGCAACGGAAAAATGAAGCGAATTACGAGTTTTATAAGAGAATTTCCGTCGGAATATTCAAAAAAATTTGAATTTTCCCTCCAACAACTTGAGGCAAAAAAATTTTAAATTTTGAATTCTTTAATTTTTTGACGGAATATTCCGTCAGAATTCCATTGGAAATTCCAATGGAATCCAATTTCCATCGGGAAATTAAAAAAAAAATTATTTTGAATTTTGAATTTTTTGGAATTCTTCAATATTTTCCGGTAGAAATTCCGTTGGAAGTTCTGTTGGAAACTGTCGGATTCCGGTAGAAAATAGGTCCGTCGGAAAATCCGGCGAAATTCCAGCGAATTTTTGTAAATCCGTCAAAATTTCGTCGGAGATTCCGATGGACCAATTTTCCGTCGGAATAAGTCAAATTTTTAGGAGTGTTTAAGGCGTGGAGCCTATTTACTAACTCATGCATATTTGATTCGAGTCGGTAATTGTGTCAGCTTTGTTTATAAAAAAAAAAATCTTTGTCCACGAGTAGAATCTTGCCATACTTCCTCACTGTTGGACGGGCCTGATTAGATTAGCCCCGACGGCCACTTAAGTCGCCTAGGGCGACAACCCTAGCTACCCCCTAACCTATATAAAGAGGTTTAAGAGGGTTAGTCAATGGATGAAACATATTGATAACACTCCTCTATCTCTCCTCACGGTGACCCTATCATCGCTATCGGGTATTCTGGTTTAGGACGTGGACATCTATAAAGCGACTCTAGTAGCCGCTTGGATTTATTATTATTGAAGAACTGATATTCTTATTGTGGACTATTACCGACAGTACAATTCCGTATCCAGGTTAGTCCTGAATTTATTTCCTACAGTGGTATCAGAGCCAAATTGTTTGGATTAGTCCCAATTGATTAATTAATAGTCTGCTAAACCTGATTTGTTTAAAGTATGCTCATTTATTCGTTTAAATTACTTAATTTTTGTAATTATGGCACCCAAGATTAACTTAAAAATTGCATCTTTAGTTGAAAATTTCTGTTTTGTCAATCTGCATCTTAATTGATAAAACAGACCCCACCGTACGTGCATAAATTCATGCCCAAATCGTTTGAACATGTTTGACAAGCATGATTTCATGAGATTATGTGTTAATTTTAGATTAGCATGCCAAAACATAACCGCTATTATGCTATCATGCTATTAAAACAAGAAAGCATGGTTCTTTATGCGATTTTATGGGTTCATATGCATCAACATGAAAACCAAGAAGTTATGACATATTAACTCGATTCATAACCCATGAATAAAACTGAACATGTGAGTAAATATGCAAGCATGTTTTTTTTTCCGTTCGAAGCCAATAAACATGCAACGAAGCATAGACATGAAACCCTAGCCCCTTCACATCCAAACCCCAAACTGAAAGCCACTCTGCCTAGCTCTCGACCTTGACTAATAAAAAGAAAAGGGTAAAAGAGATTGAGGACTAAAACCATACCCATTAGAAACCACCGTGGAGGGGTGGCACGTGACCGTCACGTGTCGCCAACAAAGGTTGTTTCACAATCTTCTTCCTCCCAAAGCCCATGGTCATCGCCGATCTACGCAAACTTGAACAAAAATAAGCCGACAATCACCGTTAAAGGAGGCGCGTGAGATAACACGCCACCGCCTCAGTGGTGTGTCTGGCGCGTGGGCGTCTCCTTCAGGCCGATCTAACCAACCTTAAGAAAGGGGAAGCCGAAAGAACACCATTTTGGGAGGCATGTGAGACCACGCGCCACCGCCTCAGAGGCGCGTTTGGCGCGTTGGTGCCTTCCTCAGACTAAGATTGGGTCGATCTACACCATAGTTGCTTCGGTTCTTGCCGGATTCGCATAGATCTAGGTCCATGGGGCGGCGGTGGTCGTTGCATCATCTGAGAATTCTTTCTGGGGCAATCGACAACGGTGATGACGGCTGCCGTGGTGGGGGGGGGGGAAGGAGCTTGGTGCTCCATTCCCATGGCCATGACACAAAAAACACCAGAGGGATAGAGATGGGTAGAGAAGTCGAGAGAGAATTCAGGCGGAGAGATAAACCAAGAACAGAGAAGGTCTCGGTTTCAGGGAGAAGGGGAAAGGGGAGGGTCATGTGAAGTATCCACTCCTAATAACCCCCCCGGTTCTTTAAACCGGTTTTGGACTGGTATGGAGGTCCCGGTTTTATTTTGGTTTGGATGGGCCGTTTTGTTTGGCCCTTTTTTTTATTCGGGGATCAGTTTGCTTCTTGTCATATTTCAATAATATGGGTCAAGCTATTTTCGACTGTTTTGGATCGAATTATTTTTCAGTCATTGTTGTTTAATTATTATCATTAGTCATGGCATGATTTTTTAATTGAATAATAATGATATTCAAGTTGATAAAGTTTCATGCAGTTAATTCATTTTTTTGAATTAAGGTTTCGAATTAGTTTTAATCCTGAGTGCATGATTTCGTTATAAAAACATTAATATGTTTAAAGCCATATACAAATTCGTTTTATATATGCATCAACTTGACATTTGCTTGACCAAGTAACTTGTTATCGATTCCTTGGGTTAAAGTTATATGAATTTGTTTCATATATGAAATTAGTATGAATGACGTAAATTTGTTTTACTCAAACTCGATAAATATGAGGATCCCATTGGTCAATAAATGAATGTGTTTCATAAGTTACATTAATATGTTTAATGTCGTATATAAATTTGTTTTATATATGTGACGATTTGAAATTTTCATGTTAAGTAACTTGTTGTCAATCAATTGGGTTGAAGTTATATGAATTCGTTTCATATATATGATTAGTACGTAAGACGTAAATTTGTTTTACTTGAATTCGATAAATATCTATGTGATATGAGGATCCCCTTAATCGAGAAATGAATATGTTTTCATAAGTTACATTATATAAATATGTTTTATATAATACTTAGTTACATGACTATGTTTCATATTTTAGCAACTTTATGCAAAAAATATGAGCAATTATGAATTAGTTAAATGTTCTATCATTCTTGTGGTTACTCCATGCTATTATTTGGATATATAAGATATTTGATCTTATTATGAGTTTGTTTCATAAATTTTAAATTTGCAATATTATATGAATACGTTTTATATAATTTGCAAGTTTTACTATGAATTCGTTTCATCCAAACTTTACTGTTATATAGATCTGTTCTATATATAGTTAATTACGATTACTATTTGAATATATTTCATGTTAAAAAAATATGTTACATTCGATTACGTGAATATGTTTCATACCAATTGCCAATTAGTAGTATTATATAAATGCGTATTATATATACGAACTACATGGGTTGTAGTAAACTTTGCTAATTGTTTTAGCATTTGCTCCTTGCCCAAATTAATGAATATGGATTCATTTTCATGTCACCTGCTAAATATGTAACTTAGAGGTATCTTATGAATTGGTTTCATAAAATTTAAAATTCGTAATATTATAGATGTGTTTATATTTTGCGAGTAACATTTGAATAGTTTTCATATAATTATATAAATGTGTTTTATATATTGCTATTTGGGCATTTTATGAAACTCTTTTGCAACATGTTATTATTCGAATATGTTTGACAATATAGATTTATTTTATTATATAGATGCGTTTTATATAATAATCTGAATTTCATATTTGATATGTCATTGATAAAGTTCTAGATGACATATTAGTAGTTATATATAATAAGATGACTTAATGTGAATTTGATTTACATAAAGTTAGATATCTTTGTGATATTTCTAAAACGTTAATTAGTTTAACCATAATTTTTTCCATAAATTTTGTTTTATGGAAGATTGTGATAAATAAGTTATAAAAATCTTCTAATTCATATTTGTATGAGATGATTATGAGTTTAGCGAAACTTTCGATCATGCAATATGGATAATGGATTTTTTTTTGATAATTTATTTATTTGAAAATATGCCTGATGTCCACTTTACAGAATATATACCTTTAGCTATGGCAATTAAAATAAGGTTGGTAATTTGTTTACCAATAAGAGAACTTGATAGCGCTAACTATGATACATAATGTCAGAAGATTCAGTTTCTTCTGAATGAACGTGAAATGTTAGGACACTCACTAGGTTCTAGGTCTCATAGGATGACAAAGATGGTACTGTAAGTGAATAGTATCTAGAAAACTTAAAGGCATACCAAAAGTGATTCGAGAATAGATCGATCAAGATATCATACTTTGTCGTATTGCATCAATGTTGATCTAGTAGGGGAATTAAAAGTCATCCCACTGTTGAGTACGCGTGTGATTAGCTTAATATCAGGATCGTCCGGATCCATTCCCTCAAAAGGTTCTGGACCTAAGATTGGTCTTGCGAAAGGGAAAAAGGCTAAGGAAACAAAGATAAGCATATAGCACGTGTAAGTGGTATGATTGTGGAAATTAGGCATCTTATGCTCAGGATTGTCCTAAGTCGATTAAGGTACCCCCTTCCACAGCCCCTCCTGGATAATATGTGCGCTCCCAAGCATTTGTTGCTAATTGGGATCCTTAGTGGATCGCAGATACGGAAGCAATCAAGTGCATAGTTCAAAAACGAGTTAATCCTTGTGAACTTTTACTACAACCCGGTGGATTCACAAATTGTCGTTTTAGGTAACGACGATGAAAAAGGTGTTCTTGAATTAAAGACGAATCATTCGAGGCTCCTTGAAGGGACTACGTTGTCTCTTCCCAATGCTCTCTATGCACCTGGGGTGCGATGTTTCCTTGTGTCTTCTGTTCCTAAGATTAGTTTTCTTTTTGCGTCTAGTTGTCTTAGACATCATATGGCATGGTGATTTGTTTGGCCATGTCAAATTAAAAGATGTTTTCAATGGACAAAATAGAACATCTTCCATCCTTGTCTCATTTTTCAATATGTTTTAGACGTGCTCATTTTGACCATAAGGGTCAAGATAGAGATAACTAGCTAAAGATGACCTTTTAAGACCAACTCACTAGGCTTAAGGTGCAAAATGTGAGTTATGTTTAGCTAGTAAAGCAATAGAAAATCCTTTTTGTAAGGTTTTAAGGACATCGAATCCCTTAGCGTTCGTTCACTTTAGACATCTGCGGGTCGATGAATATGAAAGCATGTCATAGAGCCACATGTATTCATGATATAGGTATATGTACCTACTATCTCACCGATATTAAGTACTTGATGTGATCATATACTTTATAGCGGTAGTAGGACTGAATTGGTACGAAATATTAAAACTCTTCGAACCAATTGAGATCATGAATATTTTCTTCGTGAAACAAAAACCTGCAATGTTGATTTTCTTAAGGATGAATTTCTTAGCATTTGGTGAAATTTAAAAGGGCCTGAATTTGTATATGTTACAATAAGACCTTCAACCACCTCTCGGTGAGGGGGAGGATTTGGATTCTCACTAAGTCACCGAGGATTGTACACCTTCCTTATTTGATAGGAATGGTGAAGGTTTGTCTGTTAAGGAGAATGAGATTCGTCATCAATCTCCAAATGTTGAGGAAAGTACCTTCCTTATTTGATAGGAATGGTGAAGGTTTGTCTGTCAAAGAGAATGAGATTCGTCATCAATCTCCAAATATTGAGGAGAGTCATTCCTGAACATGTAGTTAGTCCTCACGTTTAGGATCCTACCTCCAATAGATAGTGTGAGTAATCTTCTCTCCCTACTCAGGGTTCCATACCTCTTAGAGAAAAGGTTTGGAACACTTGGTCTCTTACTTCTTAGAGAAAGGGGGAGGGATTTTCCACCTAAGCAGACAAATAATGGAGGTCCCAGGATCCCAAGGACTGAGCGTGGATGAATTCTTTGACGATATTTTCAAATCGAAGAGGAAATAATCTTATGCACATCCATTGGGAGTTGAGGGATCTACCTCCTGTCAAGAGACGGTTGGTTCACCAAAATACAAAGAGTGATTGAATGTAATAAGGGATGAGATGGACTCACTGACAGGGTTTAAGAACTCATTGAAACTCCACCCCGATGTAAGTCTTCAAGATAAAACAACGGGTGGATAGTTCAATTGATAACTTCAGGCACGGATACTCCTAGCCTTGGTTGCCCATTCGGACTTTGAGTTGTTCAAAATGGACGTAAAGGTTGCCTTTCTCAATGGTGATCTTGAGAAAGATATTTATATGGACCAACCCATTGATTTTGTATCAAAGGGATAAGAGGACAATGTGTGCCATCTTAAAAGGTCCACATGTGACCATTGTGTATGTTGAAAGATCAACATGGGGATTACGTTCCTTATATTGATAACATACTATTAACTAGGGAACAACTTGGAGATGATCCAAGCTACTAAAAGGTAGTTATCCCATATCTTTGAGACAAAGGACACAGGTGAAGCTAGGTATGTCCTAGGAGTGAAAATAATCCAAAACTGTCCCAATAAGCATGCGTCAAAATGACTTGGAACAACTTTTGGGTTTATAATTCCTACCCCATAGATACTCCAGTTGAGAAGGGTCCAGCCCTGAGTCTTGCTCAATGTTCTAAAACAGATGACAAAATATAGATAATGAACAAATGTCCTTAACCCTAGTATCATAGTAAGTTTAATGAAAGTCATGTTATGTACATGACCTGATATCGCTTTGCGGATAATTTGATAAGTCGTTATCAAAGTAACCCAAGACTTCCTGATTGACAAGTCATTAGGAGAATCAAATGCTACCTTCGTGGTATTGATAACTCAGCGTTTTGCTATCAAGGAGCAAACCTCAAATTGAGAGGATGCTCAAATTTTGATTGGGGTAGTAACTCGGATAAGTATAAGTTAACCTCAGGACCTGTCTTCACCCTGAGTGGGAGAGCCATGTCATGGTGCAACAAAGAAGCACAACTGCACAACAATGTCGGCTATGGAGGTAGATTGTGTATCTTGTACCATAGAGACAAAAAGCATTGCCATTGGGTGTGCGTGTGTGTGTGTGTGTGTGTGTGTGTGTGTGTGTGTGTGTGTCTATATATATATATATATATATATATATATATATATATATATATATATATATATATATATATACTAATAAGGTGATTATGTTCCCTTAACCAAACCCATTCCTAGTGAAGTGTCCAAAACTCATTGGTTGAGTCTTGGATTTCATAAGGTTTGGTACCTAGACATATTCTGTTACGTGATGGACACGTTTCTTTTATAGGCAAGATGCTCATTGTCGTACGTTAGGCATATTGAAATGTCAAAGGCTTCTGATTGACCTAGTCACACAGGCAATCCCCCTAACGCTTGACTAGCGGGCAGAATGAGACGTAATCATATTGGCACTAGGTGTGCAATATCGATAACTCATACTAGAAGTGTATGAATGAGAAATAGTCGCCTTAGTAAGACTAAGATGAGACTCAAGGGAGTCGAGTATGAAATAAGTTTTCATATTGAAGCCTTAAAAGCCGAATCTTGAGTGTCAAGACCAACATTCAGTATGTTGATCTAGTGGCTCAAGTTAGATTTTTGAGTGAAAATCTAGACTGACGATTCGCATGGCATAAAGAGTGATGAACCCAACTAAGTGGGAGCTATGCCGTGACACACATCTCATACTGTGTGTGCTTGTAAGACGACCCATATGTGGGGTGACGATTGAATTCCCTTTCACTTGTCACTGTGTGACCCTATGGACGATGACCTTTTGACTTAAAGCTATGATATTAAGTCAAAGCTTAATGATGCTACTTTAATGTGATTCTCAAGAGTCACGATGTATATGGTTCAACGAGAACACGTTAGGAAAGCAATTAAGCTAAGATGAGATTTCATGAGTGTTTAAGGAAAATTTATCCACCATCACCATATCAGCCCTAGCGATTATGTTGAGAACATAATTATATGATATATCAGGCATAAGGGACTAAAGATGCCACTGGTGATGTCTAGGGATATTTTGAGGTATCGTATTTCGTGAAAGTGTTATGTTAGTTGGATGGTAACTTAATATAACACTACTTGTTATTTTTGGTCGCATGTCCTATTTTTGGTATGAAGCGTGAGGAGTTGTGATCTATGGAGAATACGTGTTTTATGACCTAAGTGGCCGAGTGGGAGCTGTTGGACGGGTCTGATTAGATTAGGCCCGACGTCCACTTAAGTCGCCTAGGACGACAACCCTAGCTACCCCCTAACCTATATAAAGAGGTTTAAGGGGGTTAGCCGATGCATGAAATATATTGATAACACTCCTCTCTCTCTCCTCACAGCGACCCTACCATCGCTACCGGATATTCGGGTTTAGAACGTGGACATCTATAAAGCGACTCTAGTAGCCACTTGAATTTATTATTATTGAAGAACTAGTATTCTTATTGTGGACTATTATCGACAGTACAATTCCGCATCCAGGTTAGTCCTGAATTTATTTCATACACTCACAATATCTGGTGTAAAATCTAAGTTCTAATAAGGTTATTGAGTCTTGAGTTGGTATGAGAAATCATATTACGGTGTTATTGAATTCTTGATTTTCTTCAAGCTAATAATGTAGGGGGAAAAAAAACTATATCTGCCATTCAGAAGTACTTAAACTCACTAATAGTCAAACTTAAGATGTTTGCATGACAAGTGTTTTACACATGATGCGCAACGTTTGTCAGCATTTATGTGCTGGACATATTTGATTTGGTAGATCCACTACGGTTAATATATATATATATATATATATATATATATATATATATATATATATATATATTTAACCAGGGTAAATATAAAGAAAACTAGAAATTAGGTGTTTCTTCTCACAAAAGTGCGCCCAACTACATCATCAGTTGGAATAGCTCTAAATTGGGGTGAAGATGTGCTATCGAAATGAGAGCTTGCAGTTGAGGATGTCACTGTATGACCAACTTTTGCTAGCTAGTCCGCTACTTGATTTACCTTTTGGAAGATATGGTTGATTACGGTACAATTTGTCTTCTCCAGCCATAGTCTCACATCTTCAATGATCATAGCTATTTGCCACGGCGTATGAAATGTGCCTTTGAGAGCTTGAATGACAATGTCATAATCACCTTCTATAATAATATTCCGGTAATCTGCCTGAATAGCTGCAATTACGCCATTTTTGAGCTCACGAGCTTTTGCTACAATGATGGATGTCTCCCCAAAGTGTGCAGCACCTGCTTGGATGAGTTTCCTGGTTTAGTCCTGGATGATAAACCAGCCTACTACGGGTTTGTTGATAAGTGACCCGTCGAAATTGATTTTAATGAAATTTGTTGGTGGAGGATGCCACCTCACAAAATGATGGGAGGTGGGAAGAGGGGGGGTGAAAAGGGCCCCCTAAAATCATCATCAGTCGATTTGCGAGTTCGGATTCTCCATTCTGCATAAGCCTTTTTTGCTCGAATAAGACACATAATTGGATTGAAAATATCATTTCTGAAAACTGTTGCATTCCTATGTTTCCAAATGCTCCATAGGAGGAAGGAGGTTTTATGCATTATATCAGGACGCCTAAGGTTTTTGATGATGGTGAGCCATTGGTATATATCACATATGGTAGTGGGTTCTATGTGGCCTGGTAACCATCCATGTTGGATGGCTGTCTACCAAACTTTTGCAGTTACGTGGCAATCTTTGAGAGTATGGTTAGTTGTTTCTATGTCCTTGAGGCACAAGGGACACATAGAGTTGATGTTCATTCCTCTCCGTAACAGCGTACCCCGAACTAGGAGAGCTTTATGCCATAGCTACCATAGGAATACTTTGATTTTAGGCATGATATCAAGTTTCCATACCCATTTGAACTCCCAATCAACCTTCTGAAAAGGTTGCAATTTATGCGCTATCCATGTTGCGAATTTTTTACTAAACTCACCTGAGCTGTTAATCCCCCAACAAAACGAGTCATCAAGATTGTTATGCGGTATATCGATCCCTATTATCTTCTGAATAATAGGGTGATTATGAAGCGTCATGGATAGCTTGGCAACGTCCTAGGTTCTGTTGGCGAGGATAAAATCATTAACTTTACTATGTGGATCAATGATATTATCCTCAAGTAAATTTAAGATATCGCTGGGGGCCCTATTTTCGAGCCAATTGTCGTTCCAGAAGGAGATTGTATCCCCTCTTCCCATCTTCCAGATGAGTCCTATTTTTATGAATTCCTTGGTTTTGGCAATACTTTTCCATACTGGAGAGTCCGTGGTTTTTGGTTTATAGGTGAAGAAATTAGAATTATTCTGGAGATATTTCGTTTTAATAGCCTGGGTCCAGAGGCCTTTGTCATTAATAATAACTTTCCATGCCAATTTACATTGGAAATCTTTGTTAACTGCATCTGTATATTGTAATTCTAGCCAACCTTTGATTTTCAGCATGCATATTTTCTCCCATATCAATGGAAGACCTTTTTCTGTGCTAGATTTTTTCCAAAAAATGTCTCGATTAATTTTATCAACATGGTTTGTCGTATGTTTAGGAGTTGGAAACATTGCATTGTATAAGCTGGCAAGGATTCAAGACGGGACTAGATTAATATGGTTCTTCCTACTTTGGATAGACAATTAGCCTTCCAACCATTAAGTTTTTCTGTTGCTCTGCTAATGATTTCTTGAAAAGTAGTTCTAGAAGGTTTTCCTTAGAATACTGGGCAATCGAGGTGCTTTCCTAGCCCATCCGTATGCACGATATTAAAAATGCTTGTTACAACTTGTTTATGTATATTAGAGGTATTTCTAGAGAATGTCAGATAAGACTTATGAAAATTGATAAGTTGTCCAAAATTATTGCAGAAAGATTCGAGTATATTTTTAGGTCGAATGCAACTTCTTGTCGAGCTTTACAGAAAAGGAGGCAGTCTTCTGCAAAGAGTAGACACGAAATAGTTGTAGCTCTTGAACAAATTTTAATACCTGTCCTTGATTTATGAGGGGAGGCTTCTCTTATGAGACTTTGAGTAAGTACCTCTATGCATATAATAAAAATATATGGAGATAACAGATCCCCTTGTCAAATCCCTCTTGAGGGAAGGATGAACCCATTGGGAGTGTTATTAGTTATATGGGAGTAGGATACTGACGAAAATATTAAGGTTTTAAGTATATTAGGTCTTAGATTTTTATCCTACTTTTCTCCCGTTCATTTCTTTCTTTTGGTAATTGATAAACCTCACAAAGGGGTACAAATAAAACAAAAAACGTTACATTAACTAGCCCATTTTATCAAAAATACCTACGTCTTACGTACCTCTGGACTGTATCAAAAGATTCGAGATGAAACATTCACATCTGAATAATCCTACGAGAAACCTCCAAAGTCGGGTCCGTTAAAAAATCCGTACTTACTTAAAACCTGCAAAACCCATTCTAATCAGGGCCGTTCTGGGGGCGTTCCACGGGACACGGGGGCATGCCTTGGCCTTGCACCGGGGCCGTTTCGGGGTGATGGGCGGGACTCGAGCGCATGCCTTTACATCGATGTTCGGGACATGGGCCACCAACATGGAGGCACATGGCACGACACGGCCTAACTCTCAACCCTTCCTTCGCCCAGTTCACCCAAGGTCCGCTCAAGTCCGTCAAGTCCGCCCTCGCGCCCCTGTGTCCATATGCTCTGTCAAAGGTTACAATGCGCCGCGAGGGGGCATGGGGTCGGGGGCGGGGTGTCATTCACCATCGTTCATCATGCTCAAGTCGCGGACGGGGCATAGGCAGGGCACTAGCTCAATCGCCTTCCCCTAAAGAGTTCAAAGAGGTTTGGCGACTGTGCCCGTAGTAGACATCGAGCTTGCATAACTTTCATACTGGGCCATTTGCATACATGGCTTAATGAGGTTTGGCTGCGGTATGTGTATGGGTATTGAAAATGAGAAAAAAATGAATATGGGGCAAGTATTTCTAAACGGTATGGGTATAACTCCCACCAGCTTCATATCCGCCTCATACCCATTTTATCAATACCCATCTCGTGCCCACTCCATATCCTTCCCACATAAAACCCGTATCTATTTATTCAAAGTTCTAATTTGTTAGTTGCTTGGAATTAGATATTTTGCTAGTTAATTTAAGTTGTATTATATTCAAGATTTTGATGAGACATTTTATTAGAAACTATAGCTATCAAGTGTCAATTCTTTGCTAGAAACTTTTAGTTGTACTTGGTAGATATGATGTTTTGTTGGAAAGTTGATGTTCATATGACATAGTGGCTATTTGATGTTGAATCTACATATAAAACGGGTTTAGTTCATTTTGTTTTGTATGTAACTGAATAAAACCAGATACCCACTATACGCAGCAGGTATGGGGTATGGGTATATTTTACAATGTCCAATGGATAAGTGTATAGATATGAGTATTAATTTTTCAAATGGGTATAAATGAGAGTACACAAAAATCCATCCCGTACCCGCCCTATATTACCATCCCTACTCCAAAGGTTAATTCTACATAATTATATTTTACTATCCACCCTAAGAAATACCCACAACAAAAATAGTACTCCAAAAATCATTCTTCAAAAAAATCCTCAAATGACCCATGATTCCTTCCTTATCGTCCATATGAGTTGTGTTATGTTAATCTTTGGGCATACTTTTAAAAATTTGTGTTCTTTTTTATTGTCCAAAAATCTTTCTTGTTTATTACCATCGCAACTCTAAATGGCTGCATGGCACGTTGGCACTGGTACTAATTTTGGGTAGATATCTCCTCCAACAAAATGATAAATGTTTTACTATAAGACACTTGTAAGTGTCTTATTTTGGTTTAAAAATTATATTACTATATTTAAAAATTAAAAAAAATGGTATGATCGAATAGTTAACTCAAATTATAACTTATAAATTATATAAAATTACCTTTTTATCCATAATCTATTGCATTTCGGAAATGCGCGTATCATATACTCTCGAAAATAAGGTTGATTCAATTAGGGTGTTATTTAACACTTTGTTGGTATAGTCGACAAATATTTCAACTTAGCAATTCATATTTAAGCATAGTCTTTAAAAATTGGTGATTTCAAATCATAAAACATGTTAATTTAGGATTAAACAAAATATTTAAGGGTGTCTTGCAGTTAGATATATATCATCACTCATTTCCAACTCTGCTTAATTTGTCTTAATTTAGGATTTAAAACTTTTGACTCACATGATGCAAATAGATCTTCTTTTTGATGCTTAATTAATAGATCTTAATTCTTAGTCTCTAGTGAAGTGAAAGGGAATACTTTAAAATACTTTAAAGGAGAAAAAAACACTTTTAAATTCGAATTTGAAAGCGTTTTTCTCTTCTAAAATATAACATACTAATCACTCATTGAAGTCACTCATTATGACCCAGTTTGGCAAATAACTTTTTGAAGAGTTTTTTAACTAAAAAGAGCTTCTTTTTTGTTTTTATCAAAATTAACTTTTTGACCAAGTAAAAAAGCTAATTTGGGTGTTCGGTGAAAGAGCTTTTTAAAAGAGCTTTTTGGGTTCAAAAAGCTAATTTGAAAAAAGCTAATTCCATGAGCTTTTTGGAAGAACTTTTTGAAAAATTAGCTTTTTGTCTCACAACTTTGTCAAAAACAGCTAATTTTATCAAACTATTTTTTAACAAACAACTAATTAAAACAGTTAATACAAACAATTAACAACTGTTTACCAAACAAGACTTATATCTAGATTGGCATGATATCATATACTTTATAAGTAGTGAAAGTTTACAATTAATTCGAAAGATTAGGACGCAACCGCTTCATCATTTATTACCTTTACTCCCCCCCACCCCCCCCAACTACGCACTATGGAACTTACCTTGACCTAAATCACACGTACAAAAGAAATATGATCACAACTATTTTACAAAAAAGAAACAAATACTTAATTAATACAAGCTATTATTATTATTATTTGACCCAAAGATGGGCAATAATTGCAAGCTAGCATATGTCGCGATTAATTGATCCCACTCCTCCATCGCTTGGCTTGGGAGTTGTTGGTCCTCTTGGGACTACTGTCATCTTCTGCTCCAGCATCTCTGCTTCCACCCCCATCACCTGTTCATTCATCCCAATTATTGTCTTCATTTATGACCCTTTTAAACATCCTTTTCCCCCCCCCCCCCCCCCCCCAAAAAAAACCCTTTGCACCAGGGTACAAAATCAGTATAATACAATGGGAGAAGGGGAATTGAAACTGAGATCTAATATACTTAAAACTTTAGTCTTAACCACTTGGCTGAGATCTCATCAATCTCAAGGTTTGTTTATTAGCCATATAGAACATTTGGTATGAAAAATATCTGGTAAATAATTAGAATAAATATGGAAAGAGAGTTTACTTACACTATTGGTAGTCGCAACCACAAGCTTCTGCTGAGTGACGGAGGAGATGGTGAGTTTGGCCGGTTTGGAAGTAGGCTTCTTTTGAGTAAAAGGTGTTAAAGAATTCATTAACTTAGATGATTTACAACTCACTGATCTCATGAGTTTCCCCATCACTTTTGATTTCTTCATCCTTTCTACAACGCCTTTCATGCTCTCTCTCTCTCTCTCCCTTGAATAATGGCGATAGAGTTGAAGGTTTGGGTATGATTTGGGTAAGAGTTTGGGCTTATGGGGTTGCTTTTATAAAGGGTCTTTTAATTTTGAGTCACATTTTTATATTTTTACTGAGAATGCATTATGGTAATGGCGGCAAAAAGTCATTCTTTTTTACCACGGAAGCACATGTGAAGATCTTATTCGACTTGTGGACGGTAATTTATTTTAAATAATTGAAAGTGTGTATTTCCACTTATTATGTATTGTTGATAAGAAGGCACTAATTGGTAAATTCATGCATTGTTGATCAATGACATCAGTGACTACACCTTGTCCCACTTATCACCCATGCCTAACTCTTTTTTTTTTTGGACAATTGACTAGTCTGAATTATTCGCTGTCCAAGACTTGATCATTTGAGGTAGGAAAATTACAAGCAAGTCACACATTAAATGAACTCCAACAAACCTTTTTTTTTTTTTTAGATTAACTTAGTGTTGGATTTGGAGGGAAAATCCAGTGAGGAAAATTTCAATGTAAAGTTGAATTACCAAAATGCCCATCGTTAAATGGGGAGTTTAGTTTGTCACTATGGAAAGAAAGCAAAGCAGTTCTTTAATGAGCAACTCAGGCTTCCTATTCCCATTCACAAGTAGCACTGTGTAGGGCAATAATAGGACGGAAGAAAGAGAAAGTGAGGAAGAAGAAGAGAAGCAAAGAAAGTGAGGAAGCTTGCGATGAAGTTAAAGGCTAGGACAGTTTGGTGAGAGAACTGGACCATGAAAACGAAGTGGCCCGACCTGTGGACAGGGGACTGTTGAGGAGGTTGGTTCTCCATCGTCAAAGTGAGGAAGCTTCTGGCCCAGGACAATAGGCCACAGAGGTCACAGGTCATAGGGAACGACCCGCGGGCCTTGTGCAATCTCCTGTCGTGCGGCCTGCTAAGGCAGAAAGGAGCAGGCCGCCAGCAGAGACCCAAGTTGTTAAGCGTGGAGACATGACCAAAAAGTAGCCTGCATGCCTGGACGATTTCATGTAGTACGACGCTCGGATTCAAGAACGCATCTCGACCGTTGTGCCTCTCCAAAAAGGGTCCTCAAGTACGCGCTATCTGATGGAGTCCCCACCACCATTGACAAGGAAGAAGGTCCAACAACTCATTCAAGGTCCAACTCAAGCTCCAAAGTACAAGTATTGGTCCAACTTGTTCAAGAAAACTAAGGAAGTATACACGGGCTAGCAAACCAGAATTTGTCCGGTTTTGTCCATGTCATTACTTAAGCTACATTGTGGCTTAAGTCATGAATTTTTGCATTTTTGGAATCCTCAAGAAGCCTGCATTCAAGTCCAAGCATTGATTTCAAGTCATGCACACAAGAGGATGAGAGATCAAGGTATTTTTCCAAACCGGTCAGATTGGACCCCAATTTGCACGGTTTATTGTTTAAGGCCAATTACCCCACTTAAACACATTATAATCTTGATTTCTTGGGGGGGGGGGTATACACATCCTAAAGTTCCCCCCCCCAATGGATGAAAACCAAATCATGATCACTTTTGCTATGCTTAAATTTTGCCTAAAAACCGGCCTCCATCTGGCTTGAACCCGGTTCAGCATAACCCGAAGATGTTACTAGCTTCAGCCGATTTTTCTAGCTTGCAAGGCTGATTGGCACGCCTCCCAAGACCTGGTACACGTCCCAAGACTCTCTAGGATTGGCTGCTACCTTGGGAAGTTCGTCCAATAAGGAAGAAGAAGCAAATATCTTGTCTCTCCACTCCTATTGGCTAGCCGTAAAGAGAGACATCACTTTTCGGCTGTGCACATGGCTTCAAGCTTCATTTCTGGTTGTATTAAGTTTAAGTGTGAGCTTAGTTGATGCATAATAAGCTTAGACATTACTTTACTTCATGATTTGGATGTAATAGTTTAGTTAAGCATGATTGTATTTAGCTTAGCTTATAACCGGATGTAATTAGTTCTTAACACCTTTCCTAACTAGTAAGAAAAGGGGAGGTGCGTGCTTGCTTGTATGCTTGCTAGCTTGGCCATTTTTGCTTATTACTAAAGGCACCCCACGGCCATAGCAAGAACATAACTCCATTTGAATGAAAGAAATCAGTTTGAGAGCTCCAAAGCGTTCTCTGTTCAAACCTTACTTGCTTATCCTTAATTAGGCCAATTAAGGTGGTGTCCAGGTGAGTCTTAACCTTGATTAAGTGGTGATTCTATATCTTAATCAAGATTAAGGGCCCTAAACTCAAGATTGGTGGTGTTTATGTATCCTTTCATTGAGTTTAGTCTATCT
Organism: Selenicereus undatus; assembly: GCA_017589665.1. Lineage (NCBI taxonomy): Eukaryota > Viridiplantae > Streptophyta > Magnoliopsida > Caryophyllales > Cactaceae > Selenicereus > Selenicereus undatus. Next base: position 12,864,496 of record JACYFF010031952.1, on the reverse strand, counting down.
GTTTTCAGTTTGCTTCAACCGAATGCAAAGTGATTCTAAGTGAGGTTATTAGCTTAAGTATTGAGTTAATCTCTTTCACTTAGCATTTCCTTCATATCCCCTTATTCTTCCACCTCTCTTACTCTCATTTACTTCCATTCCCACGACCTATACTACTCCAAAAGATCTAGCAACCATCCCCACTTCAAAGCACTTCAAACCGTGCAAAGCTAGGCATTTCAAGGCCACGGCCGGTAGCAAGTTAGCACGGCCTAACCGTGTCCTTAGGCACGACCGTGCCACTTCTTGTCCGAATTAAATCATTGAGTTTTGGTTGTCTTTTGATGTGTGTTAGCTTGGGTTGCTTCTTCCCTTGAGACATACATCATATTTGGTATCAGAGCTGAGTTTCTCCTTGGCTTGGTATTCAATCCACGCATCCAAAGTTCCTTTCTTCCCCATCTCTCAAACACAATCTGATTTTGTCCTTCTCTTACACCAAAAACAACATGAGTACTAGTGCAAGTCTAGAAGAGAAACTTGATGTTGTTTTGACAAGCAATCATGAAATTACTTCTTGAAATCAAGAATTGAAGAGTTCTAACCAAGAACTAAGGGCACAAAATGAATACCTACACAAGCAATTGGGTATTTTTCTCAAGCAAAAGCAGAAGATGAATGAAGAGCCAACCTATCCTGAACCACGAAATCAAGAGCAAGTTTTCAGCCACACTCTTGATTCTTCAAGTGATAAAAGATACCACCTTACTAATATGAATTGAGGAAGTAGGGGAAGAAGAAGGTCCCCTAAAATTTTCACCTTGCAAATGATAGATGAAGGCAGTAAAATTTTCATCTTGCAAAATCAATTATTTATAATTTACATTTACAGTTGTCGCATCCGCACGCACTGGCCGGCCAAATAGAAGTTAGTAGTTAAACATAATCTCATGTACGAAAAGTTGGTAGGCCAGACATGGCACTAACTAGTAAATTCATGCATTGTTGATCAGAGTCATTATCGATGCCTTGTGTGTAATACTTGGTAAACTCTTGACATGGTTGTTTGTATGGTATGTTCACATAATTAAAGAAAACGCGAGAGAGTGGAGCAAGAATCCTATGATATGAATCAAACTCCTTTTTAATTAAAAAAACATAACAATTGAAATACTACAATACTATCAATTGGATGGTTACGTTTTTGGACCATTTCAAATAGGATTTATTACGCATTTATAAAACCATACTGTAGTTTAGTTTGTAGTGATAGCTTTTTAAATAGTTATTGTAGGAAAAAAATTTAATGTAATAATTGAAAAAGGTTTCATTTAGATATGTCAAACGCCTTTTTTGATCTAGTCACATTGTTGCTAGATCAAGGCCATTGGCATATCAACGATACCTTCTTCCTAGACATCCAGTACGATGTATCTTCTTCTTAGATAGACCTACATTATATAAGGTACAAATTATATTGTAGTTATAGGTTTATAGATCCAAATAACCATATATGGTACTTATTTTTATTTTTCTAAAACTTATCTTCTATTTTCGTGATCTACTTTTTTGCAAAAACAAAAGAGATTCAAATTACATAATATCTTCGAATCTATAAATCTAATATATGATATAAGTGATATACATAGGGGCAGCAAACCACCTACTTACCGTAATTAAAGGGAAAGGGGTTGACATTGACTGTTTGACTAGTACCACGACTCCCTAGAGGAGAGGAAACATATCATTAATTAAGGCAATGCAAGCTACATGAAGAGGGAAGGAGTAGGGCTGTCAAATAGGTAAGATCGGTTTGAGTTTATGTTCATGTCAAGCGTAAATGGGTTCGAAAATCCTCGACCTAAATCTAAGTCGTTTATTAAATGGGTTGAAAACTTTGACCTGCACCTGTTTAGTTTTTAAACAGGTTGACCTGAAATTTACCCATTAATCCATTTAAGATAAAGGGGTCAACTTTAGGTTATCTTGTTACTCGTTCACGGGCTTAATATTTGGACTAAAATATGATTATCAACAACAACAACACCACCTCCTAATGTGGGTCTCACTTTTGCGGGGTCTGGGAAGTTCCAGATGTACGTAGCTTTACCTCTACCGGCATTCCTACCCGTAGAGAGGCTAAATCCAAGAGACTCACAAAATAAGATTTTGTGAGAACATTTTATAGAAGGAGAATTTTGTGAAAACATTTAATGAAGGGGAAAAAAAAAACTAGTGATACTGAGCGAGAAATGAACTAAGAAATACTAATAAATCAAGTGGTCATAACTATGTAAAATTAAGTACAACATAAGCATAACATAGCAGAGGAAGATACTATACCTTAACAAACAGAGGTAGACAAACAATGTCTCTTCCCAGATGTATGTACTACCTGCATACAAACACCACATACGAAAAACCACAACCAAACCTACCCTACTGCAACCAAAAAACCGCAACCAAATCAGGTGGACAACTCTCTGTGATCTAAGATCCTAATTCTATCCTGCCATAGTCTCATATCCTGAGTCATGTCCTCCGTCAATCCTACAACTTCCAAATCGTCTCTAATCAACTCGTCCAAACTCTTATTTGGTCATCCCCTCCCTCTTTTACCTTCAAGGATGTTAATCCTCTCGAGCACTGTAAATCAATCTTTTGAGTTCAATATATCATCACAATTCAACCATTGTCCATAAGTCAAAAACCTATAATCCCAAACAAAGATCGACTTGATTAAACCCCACGTTTTCACAACTCTTCTCAAAAAATGCATGGTAATTAGATAAACGGGTTAAATAAGTATTTTTTTCGTATCATAATTCTCAAGCTACACTTAATCGAATATATTAAACGGGTTAAACGCCTCTACCCATTTAATTAAACGAGCTGAAAATTTTAATCTGAACCCACTTAATTTCATGTTCGGTTGTTAGGCTCTAAATTGTCACATTTTACATGCTTCTTTCACTTGATTTTAGCTCGTATACTAATCTAATCTATAGGATTTTACTTCTTTTATTTAGGATTTTTACTTGTTTTATTTACTTTTGTAGGTAATAAGTCCAACCGAGCAAGTGCCGCAAAAAGGAGCTAAAAATGATCAAAAACGGGCAAAAAGACGAAAAACAGCATCAGGCAGGCAAAGCCGGCCAACAGGGTGGCCGTGCCACCTGGCATGGCCGTGCTGCCATGGCCAGCAAGGTGGCATGGGCCGTGCCTCTTCCTCCGCTCCCGAACGTTGTTTCGTTGTCACCGCTTCCTATTTAAAGGCCACTTCCTTCGGGACTTTTGGGGGGTTCTTCCAGGCGATTTTTAGGGTAGTTTAGTTTAGGTTTTAGGGAATAAAAACCCCATTGAGAGGATTAGACTTGGGTTGCATTGGATTAATTTTGGATTGCAAGCACTGGGATTTGAAGTTTTTCCTATCAATCTATAAGTTTTCTCCTCTCTCTCTACCTTTATATTTCAGTTTCATTCTTGTTTGTCCTTGTTATGATTATGTTAGTTTAGATTTTATTTAGTTTTAATGCTTAGTTTCATTGTTAATCCATGTTTTATTAGGTCGTTAGATTTGATTAGTTTTATTCTCTTTACTCCATCTTCATGCTTGTTATGTTCTTTGTCAGCTTAGGTTTGAATTTGGGTTTTTGTGTTTTGTTGTTGATTAGTTGGTAGATTTTGTTGGCTTGAATTGCGATTAGCCTCTTGATGGCTAATTACTCTTGTATTAGGCCTAATCATACCCAATCTATGCCTAGAACTTAGAGTTTTCTCTCACACCCGCCAAGTGCTCGATGAAATGATTGAAAGAGTTTTCATCCATATTTTTGTACAATTGGCTTATGCTGAGAGGTGATGTCAATTAGCTATTGTGGGAGAGGGAATAGCCGAGTTCGGGACATGAAAATAGTATCCAATTCGAGCTAGGTCCGGGGGTTGCTAATTTTGTAGTCTAATTGGGCTAACCCCATGAAAATATGTAGTTAGGCTAATTAGGCTAGCTCATGACCCTTGAGAGAAGGCTTGGGTGGTTTTAATAATGCAGCCGACCATCTCTGAATATTAGCGTAACTTGGAAAGTTGAGGGCTTAACTTGATTACTTAGTTCATCTTAGGTCTAATTATAGTCCTTTTGTTTTCGCTTTAGTTGTTTAGTTCCATTTTCTATTACTTCGATTTTGCCCAGCTCGAGACGCTTTAGTTAGCCCTGGTAGTTGGAAACACAACTCCCTGCAGATGACACCCCAAGTACTCAACGATACACCTTGCACTTAGAGTTTGTAAATATTAAAACTCTGTTTTTCCCTTAACATCGGTTCGAGTCGGTAATCGAGTAGGGTTAACTTTAACTTTGACTGCCCTAGGAGGGAGAGTCAAACTTACGATGTTTGCACGATAAATGTTACACATGATGCGCAACGTTTGTTAGCATTTATGTGCTAGACGGATTTGATTTAGTAGATCCAGTACGTTTAATAATATTGAGGTTTTAAGTATATTAGGACTTAGATTTTTATCCTCGTTTTTTTCTCGTTCATTTATGTCTTTTGATAATTGATAAACCTCATAAAGTGGTAAAAATAACACAGACAATGATACATTAGTTAGCCATTTTATCAAAAATATCTACCTATTACCTCTGGACTGCAACAAAATATCCCAGACGAAACATTCATTTCTGAATAATCCTAGGAGAAACCTCTGAAGGCTAATTCTACATAATTATATTTTACTATCCACCCTAAGAAATACCCACCACAAAAATAATTAGATCTGAAAAATGGGTCATTCGATTTCGATACAGGTCAGGTTAAGTTTGGGTCGGGTCATGTTTCAGGTTAAGTGACATTTCGGGTCGGGTCGGTTCGGATCGGGTGAACTTTGGTTTGGATCAACCAATTTTTGATCCAATATGCTTGTCATAAAAAAATAAGTAACTTTGTAGAAAATTTTGGGGTGTATGGTTTGGTTCAAATCAATTTAAATTTCAGGTCCACTTTGGAGGGAGCTTATTTCGAATGCCGGATCGAGTATGGGTTTGGATCATTTGGTTCGAATTTTGGGTCAATTTTACCAGGTCTAAAAATAATACTCCGAAAATCATTCTTCAAAAAATCCTCAAATGACCCATGATTCCTTCCTTCTTGTCCACATTAATTGTATAATATGTTAATCTTTATGCCTACTTTAAAAAATTTCTGTTCTTTTTTATTTTCTTGGCTAATCACAAGAGTGCTAATTAACCTCGTTGTTAGTTCGGGAAGTCTAGGGGTGGCAATGGGGAGAGTACGGGGAGGGTTTAACCATAACCTCATCCATACTCATTTTCAAAATCTCTATCCATACCCATTCCCATACCCATCGGGTGTTGTAAAACTATACTCATACCTATACCGAATGGGTATAACAAGTACGCGGGTTCTATTCGTGTACATATAGACAAAAAAGAATTAAACACATTTTGTACCCATATTCGACATCAAATATCCAATATATCACATTAACATCAAACTTCTAACAATATATCATATCACGTTGAATACAACTAAAAATTTGTCCATCAAAACAATGCATTAACACTTAACAATTACAATTTCTAATAAAATGTCTCAAGCAAATCTTGAATACCATACAACTCAAAGCAACTAGTAAAGTATCCAAGTACAAGCTACAAATTAGAACTCTAAATAAATAGGTACCGATTTATATGCGGCGGGTACGGGACGGGTATTGAAAAAACGGGTATGGGGTGGGTAGGCCCTATACCCATACCCATATCCATTTTAGCAATACCCGCCCTATACCCATTTTTTTTAATTTTCACCACCCATACTCATACCCATTAGGGTGAATTTTACGGGGTTTTAAGCAGGTACGAATTTTTTTGCCGACCCTAGGGAATTCCTTATGGAATATAAATGATCAACCATCATTCGCTTCTTGCTAGACATAATTAAATATATTTCATCGGGTTCTTTATATGCTTAGCATCTGTTGTTAAAATTACAAGTATATTTTTTTGTCAAGAGTACAATTTTATTGATTCTAAAATACCTTCAATATTATACTTAATTCATTTTATTTTTATTTTACCTTTGGTCTTTTACCTTCCATTTAAATGGAGCAGTAGTACATTTTACTTTTAAAATTTTATAGATGGAACACCTTCAAAGTAACATATCTAATCAAATAACAAATTTCGGTGAAACGCACGGGTCTTAGCTAGTTAATTGTAATATGTTAATCTTTATGCCTACTTTAAAAATTTTCTGTTCTTTTTTATTTTTTTGGCTAATCAGCATAATGGTTGCATCGCATACTGGCACTGGTTCTAATTTTGGGTCGATATCTGCTTCAACAAAATGATAAATGTCTTACTACAAGACATTTTTATGTGTCTTATTTTTGGTATAAAAATTATATTATCATATTTATAAATTGATAAAAATGGTATGATCGAATAGCCAAATTAAATTATAACGTATAAATTGTACGTATAAAATCACTTTTTTATCCAGAATCTATCACATTTTTTAAATACGCGTGTCATATACTCCCACAGATAAGGTTGATTCGATTAGGCATCATTTAACACTTTCGATATAGCTGACAAGTATTTCAACTTAACAATTCATAATTAAGCATAGTCATTGAAAATTGTTGATTTCAAATTATAAAACATGTTAATTTAGGATGAAGCAAAATATGTAAAGATGTCTTGCGGCAATATATATATTATCACTCATTTCGGCCCCTATTTAATTTGTCTTAATTTAGGGTTTAAAACTTTTGGCTCGCATGATGTAAATAGATCTTCTTTTTGGTGCTTAATTAATAGATCTTAATTCTTGGTCTCCACTGAAATGAGGGAGAATACTTTAGAATATTTTAGAAGAGAAAAACACTTTTAAATTAAATTCAAATTTAAAAGTGTTTTTCTCTTCTAAAATATAATAAATACTAATCACTCATTGAAGTCACTCATTATATCTAGATTGGCTTGATCATCATGTACTTTATAAGTAGTGAAATTTACAATTAACTCCGAACATTTGGACACAACCGCACCATCACTTATTGTACCTTTACTCTTTTCCGCCCACTACGCACTGTGGGCGACTGACCTTGACCTAAATCACACGTACAAAAGAAATCACAACTATTTTACCAAAAAAAATATGCTTAATTAATACAAGCTATTATTATTATTAGTAGTATTTGATCCAAAGATAAGCAATAATTGCAAGCTAGTATCTGTTGCGATTAATTGACCCCTCTCCTCCATCGCTTGGCTTGGGAGTTGTTGGTCCTCTTGGGACTACTGTCATCTTCTGCTCCATCATCTCTGCTTGCACTCCCATCACCTGTTCATTCATCTCAATTATTGTCTTCATTTATTTCCCTTTTAAACATCCCCCCCCCCCCCCCCCACCAAAAAAAAACCTTTGTCCCGGGGAAGGCATGAAGGCAGCATAATATAATAGGAGAAGGGGAATTAAACCTGAGACCTAATATACTTAGCACTTTAATCTTAACCACTTGGCTATGATCTCATTGGTCTCAAAGTTTATATATTAGCTATATAGAGCATTTGATATGAAAAATATCTGGTAAATAATTAGAATAAATATGAAAAGAGAGTTTGCTGGTAGCTCAATTACAAATTACAAATACTAACTGAATTAAAACTTTTAAACTAATATTAGTAAAAGAAGAAATTACAAATTTGGAAAGGGGAGATAGAAGAGGCAAGATGTAGTGTCACATACTAACATAGAGAGCCAAAGACGCAGATGCTAGGCCGCGGGTAAGTGACTGTCGAGTATTGTTGGCTGGGGCAGTGAAAGGGCCGAGGATAGTCGAGTGAGGGGCCAGGCTTCGGATTTGTATATTGTAAAAATGAAGAAAATTTTAAAAAAATAAAAAAATGATAACAGGTAAAGGATAGGCTCAAACCTACAACCTTCCAACAATCAACGAATAGCCTCACACACATATATACTCCAACCACTAGACCAAGCACATTTTCATGTAGCATTCCGCCTCATTTTGTATCTAAAATGTACTTTAATTTTTTAAATTTTTGCCGTATATTAATTTTTTTGGAAAGATGTGTCAGTCGATCCCGTTGTATCTACTACATTGGCTTTACCCCTGCTTTAATGGGCTAGTTTGATCATTTTGCTAGCTATTGGAATACTTGGTAAACTCATGACATGGTTAATTGTTAGTGTATGCACATAGGAAATAATAGATAATAATAGATAACAGTTTAATAGATAATAATTTAATAATTTATTTTGAGAAAATAATAGATAATAATAAGGCATAAAATAATGTATTTTCAGGTTGAATATTATTCAATGAACTTTTATTCATATTTGAATTTAAATGCCTCCAACTTTCTCATGTGGAAAATCATAAAATTGCTGACAGCCAGTTCAACTTGCCCCTTCTTCCTAGATAGAATGATATGGGATGGGGCCTAGTGGATTTGAAAAAATTGATCCGAGATTCGAAATTCAAATAAATGACTCAGATATACACAACTTGCAGTTGAAACATACTTACTTGAAAAGTGGAATCCAAATGCAAATTGATCCAAATAAAACTAAACCCAATCCGAAATTGTCCACAAAGTTGCTTCTGTCTTCAAAAGAAACTAATTAAGTTAAACATCACTTGATCCAAACTAAAAATTGTCCAACCCAAACCAAAGTGCTCGAAAGTATCATTTGATCCAAAATATAACCCCATCCAAACTAAATCTGATCTAGTGGATTTAGTAGAGCTAACAATATTGAGATTTTAAGTATATTATGTCTGAAATTTTTGTTCTGCTTCCATTTTTACCTATATCAATTCGAATGTGCTAATTTTTCACCCACTATTTTTTTTAAAAACTAAAGTACGTTCGCCCTTTTTATTTTTCTAATGTATACGCCTTCCTACGTTAATCGTGTCAGTGAGCTTAATCGCTTTATCTTTACAGTTAAAGAATTGTGGCTCGCATGATGCAAATATCTTTCTTTTGTTTGGATCTGTATGTAATTGATTTTTTTTTTTTAATAAATGAGACGCAAAAGTCAATACAAATGAAATTCGAAGTTAGATCTCTAATTATAACTCTCAAATACTTTTTAAGCTGAACTAATTGGCATCCATGTATATAATATATCTTAATTCTTAATTGCCTAATGCATTTGTCTCCTCTTTCAAGGGTCAATAATTTAGGGATGATAATCACATCTTAGTTCGAGGCACATCCGATCTGATCCGAGACAAAATAATCCGATTTAAATATGAGAAAAAGGATATTCAAGCCCAAGTCCACTAAAAATAATTTGAGTCCAAGTCATATTCGGCGGAAATGTAACATCCGATCCAATTTTTCAATCCGATATAACTACTTTGTTGAATCATTAAAATTCAAATCTAAAATTTTACAAATCTGAAGCATATCCTCTAAGCTCAACCCATGCTCATGACCGCCAATCCAAATTTTTGATTTTCGATTTTTTTTATTTTACAAATGTAAAGTCTACCGTCCAAATTCTTGAAATCAACTTCTCTACGGGTAGGAATGCCGGTAGAGGTAAGGTTGCCTAAATCTAGATCTCCACAAACCCCGCGAAAGTGAGACCCACACTGGGAAGTGTTGTTGTTATTGTTGCTGTAAAGTCTACCGTCCAAGCTTAACTCTAATTGTACCTAACATCCACCCCTGTTAGTTGCTTAATCAACTCTCCCCCCCCCCCTCTCTCTGTGAGTGTGTGTGTCTTTCTCAGTCTCACTCTGCAGTACCAGCTGCGTGGCTCCTTATCGTTGCCCGCCGACGTAATCTGCCTCCTTGCCATTTGCTAATCTCCCCTAACTTAGCACTAAATGTTCAAATATTTAGTTGACATGATAGGAATGTGCACATTATCATATCCAAAAGTAGGCAGCATAAGTTCAAACAGAAAAAATAATACAAAATTATTGTGGAAAAAAAGAAATCAATTCAAATCGGATTAAATTTGGATCAAATTAAATCCGACTCTGATCAGATTCGATGCAGATGGGATCTGGAGATTGTTTTCTATTCGAAACCTAATCGAAGTCGAATTCAGATGTTTGTACACCCGATCCGAATCCGATCCATTGACATCCCTAATCAGTGTAAACTTCATAAAGAAGTTGATAAGAGAAAATCTATATTTATTGTGTGCATTTTTGAGAAATGGTGTCGAAGTTGTGTGTGGCAGGTTAGTTTTGTGCTTTGCAAATTGTATGTGGGCAGATAGTGGTCCTGGGCTTTGGTCTGGGCTTTAACATCCCCTTACCCCTGGTCCGTTCAAGGCCCGCTGAGGACCCCTGCGATAGGGGCCCAATAGGTCGGGCCGACTTACCAAAAAAAAATTTAGAAATGGTGTTCAATTATTTACTAGATTCCATTACATATGTTGGAACAGAGTCATAAGCTATTTCCACTAATTAATCATCAAATTGTATGTAGGGAAACAACATACGTGTAGAGTTTGTAAGCGATACAGGTTCAAATCCGGCTTATAGTAATCTTTGTACCTTCATTTACAACAAAAGCATATGTGTCGATTTTGTAGTAGCAGTGTATCCATTATATAGACATGCCTTCATATTTAACCTTTTATTAATAAAAATTCTACCATAATTAAATTTTTTTTTCAACTATGATAATTGATAAATCTGAATCATTGATTAAATTCACACAAATCACAATCATTGATTATTATTACCTTCCACCGGTTCAGCAGGTAAATCTCCCTTCATCTCTTATAGCTCCCCCCATCCCCAGCCCCACTCTCTCCCTGCTGCCATTTTCTCTCTCCTGGTCCTCTGTTTTGCTCAACAACAGTCCTAGAATTTTTTTTTTCAAAAAAAGGTATACAAGAAGATGGTGAAGAAATCTGACTCCATAGTTGATCCTCCAAACTCTTAACATACACCATCATCATTTCTGACTTTTTGCTCCGCTCTCTCCAACATCCTCTCTTCAGTGTACTTCCAATTTTTTTGATTGCTTTGTTTCTTTAAGAGAGAGAGAGAGATTGCTTTGTTTCTTGTAATAAAGTAATACTTATTTGCTATGTTGATCAAGTGTCTGCTCATATTTTACTGTTACAATCAAGTGATGAGGACTGAGGAAGAGAAAGAAGTGATAAAATTGCAGAAGGAAACAGCAGAATTTTTGAGGGATGAAGACTTTGGCCTCCAGACCAATGAGCAAGATGACAGTGATGAAGAGCCAACTGTAGGGGTGAGTTTGCGACTGCAGGCTTGTTGTTTACACTAATGATACAATGCAACAAGAGCATCAATTTTGTGGCAATTTCTATAACAGAAAACTGAAGTGTAAATTTGGTGTCTGAAATTTTTGGCATCAATAATTTCTTGTGTTGTGATTTATCTATATTTGGTGACTTCAGGAAATGATTGTCAAAGGTAAAACCACATCAAATTCTTCAGAAAATGAAAAAGCTGAAGGTGATTTTGCCCCTGTTCATGAGCAGGTCAAGAAAGACTTGAATGCTTTGTCCAGGGATGAGCAGATGGATGTTCTACACAGGTATGCATCTTTCATGAATTTGTTCATTTTTTAGTATTAACCCCATAAATTATGCTATTTTTTCTTATGGTATGTATTCGGTGTGTTGTTTGGAGGTCAATGCCACAGTGAGAAACTGAGAATGAATACAAGAAAAGGAAGTTTGCCATGTCTGTTGCTGTCTGTGGAGCTTTGTGGTCCTCCTTGCATGTGATTGATATTCAAGTTTACATATTATGGATCTAAGAAAGAAGATTTCAGAGCACCTTGGTATTCTCTACTATAGTGCCACACCATTGACAACAAATTAGTGAGGAGATATGTAGAAGCAAAGAGCCAGCGATCGAAGAGGCTAGAGGTAGAAGGAGATTGCAGCATCGTTGTGTGACGGAGAGAGAGAGAGAGAAAGGGGGTAGTGGGTGTGAAAAAAGTAACCGGATCTCTTAAGTACTTGGGGTAGTGGGTGTGAAAAAGCGTAACTGATTCCCTTAAATACTTCAACGGTTGAGATTTTTGTAAATAAAATCAAGGGCACTTATCAATTTTAATTATGATAATTGAAAAAAAATTAACCATGGTAGAATCTTCGTTTTATTAATCATACAATTAATTAATTTTAAGAAACATATTTACCGTAGATAACTGTTTGTACAATTAATCATTAATTACTAATTAATGTCTGACAGTTAATAGGTAGAAAACAGCTTGTAATGGCTTAAAAGTTTACTGAATATTCCCATAGGTAGCAACCCTAGTCCACCTTTTGGTAAGCTTTTTCTTTTGGAAAATAAAAGATGAATTTATTTATTGAAGGTCATATGATATTTGTAATAAAATAACAAAACTTTTGATGTTCTTTTTATAATTCATATCTTAGGTGCAATTGGGGATGACAATGGGGTGGGTTGAGGACGGGGGCAAATTTCCCGTCCCCGGTCCCCCTAGATTCCCATCCTCTGTTCCTAACCTGTTCTCCATTGTGGAGGGAAAATTTTTGCCTCCCCATCCCTAGCAGGGATTCAATCCCCAACGGGGACCTAACGATAATTTTTACCCCTCCCATTTTTTCCCTCTTTTCTGGTGGTTATATTACTAATTAATTAATCAATTGAATCCTACTAGTGATGGAAGCTAACTAATCAATTGAATCCTAAAAAAGCCAACAAAGTGAAGCATCTACCCACAATTTCAAATATACACTAAGGAATAAACAAAAATAATAAAAAATTCAAGGTTTACAAATGCATACCAAAGGTGAAGACCCAGATGCGCAGATGTGATTGAGGAAGTTTCAACCTTTCGGGTTTCAGCCATCAACACTCAACTCAGGGACAACAATGAGGGACCCTAAGAGAGGGAGAACGGAGTAGGGCCAGTAGGCCAAGGCTGAAAGGGAGCATTGGAGTAGACTAAGAGGATTACAGCAAGCGGAGAGAGAGAGAGGAAAAGGAATGAGTATGACTGACGGGTAGAAGGAAAGGAGGAACTTTTTGTATTTATAGTGGGGTTTTTTTTCCAACTAAATTTACCTATGTGGCCTTAATTTTATGTTTACAGATGAAGGGTTAATATGTAATTTCAATTATGAAAAAAGGGACGGGTATAGGGTTTTTTGCCCAACTGGGGATGGGGGCGAGAATCTTTCCTCGGGCGGGAAAGCGTGGACGGGGACGGGATAAATTTTCTCACATCCTCATCCCCGCCCCCTTCCCCACTCGTGGATTGAGTCTCTGTCCCCGTCTCCGTCCCTATCATATTGGGGATAGAGATTTTTCTCCAATGTACGATGAGGTCCTCACGAAAACGGGGATTTCCTGCCCTGCTGCCATCCCTGGGTGCAATTATATTTATTTATTTATATATAGTTGTGAAATGTGCAATTAGCATGTGGATAAACACATTAAGTTTTACATTGATATCTATGTCTATTTTCTACTTAAGCGTCATAAAAATATAGATTCCTAATATGTGCTCTTCCTCTGCATGAACTCTTGTCATATAGAGTTATTCGAAGGTTTTAGTAAATCTGAAGAAGCTAGAAAATCAATACATATGCTCCCAAATCTGAAGAATATAAAATCTAATTAAAATACAAGTATATCCTTGATTAAAAACTAACAATACCAATTCCGGCATTACATTCTACAATCACAAATTTCCTTTACTATTTTACCCCCTGCCCCTGTATTGGAAATCTGAAGAATATGAACTCTAATTAAAATTCTTGTAAAAAAAAACCTAACAAATTAATTACTACGAACTAATTTATTCCATAATTATAGACCACTCCTAGAACCACAAAGTGAGTGGTTAATTTGATCCAAGCCAAACAGGGCTTGATAGTGGTTATTATTAGTGAGTTGGCGCGCCCCTTCCAGGGTCAAGATCCGGCCTCTTGGGAGGACGCCCTTTGGTTGCTGTGAGTTTCACTGCTCTTACGTTCTCTTCTGTGCTCCCTCCATGCACCCCTACCTGTTCATATTTGTAACACAAATAAAAATTAATCAATTGTTTTCTCCTAAATTAAATTTGAAACCCATGATCACTTGAGTTGCCTATGATAAGTATTGTTCTAATCGTGGATGTTTCAGTAATATTGTTTATTTTTTTTTTTGCGTAAGATAACGCAAAAAACACTAACTATACATCATTTCAACCCATTTAATAAACGAGTCAATTTCATATATGCCACACTTGAAAATAACTTATGTTTACTCAAAGGTGAAATATAACATAATTTCAAACTAAACAATCAAATTAAGTTTCCCTCAATTACTACCGCGTCGGGTCTGATTTTCCAACTCTAATCGGTTGGATTCATATATATATATATATAGAAACCACATGGCAAAAAAACATTTGGCAATGAAACAGTAAATTAAAGACTGAGAAGAATGTACAGAGATGACTTACATTACTATTGCCGAGTATGATATATTCCTGAAGATGAGTAGTGGTGGTTTTAATGGTGGTGGTGGTGGCAGCACTAGCAGGGCTGATTTTGATTGGCTTTGGACTCTTTGCATTGGTAGAAGTTGAAGAATAACAATTAAAAGAGTTATGTAGTGATCTTAGTTTCTCTGCCACTGTTAACTTCTTCATCCTCCTCCCTCCTTTTTCTCTCTCTCTCTCTAAATATATGAGATGTTCAATTTCTCTCTCTTAAATGTGTTAGCTGGCTGTGGAGTTGGCCCAGTCGAGTTGCTATTTTGTTTTTTCGGCTCCTATTTATAGTGGGGGTTTCAAGTATTTTAGTCAAGAGATCGCGTGACCTAAGAAAGTGGTAGGAAGTTGGCCAGTTTTGAATGTAGAAATGTGATAGTGGTAGGAATACGAAAGGACGACAGATGGAGAAGTACTCGCAAATGTTTGGTTTGTGACTTGACTTCCTACAATGCTATTAGTTTAATCCTCCATGTGTATAATGTTGTATAATTTTTTAAGTTTAGGATAAGACAATTTCTAATTGAATTGGTCGTCTCATTATTGGAAAAACAAGAAAAGAGAACATGGTTTTGTGTTCTTCCCTCAGCTACTCGAAGGGCATTCCCAACCCATATTTCAAATTTTGAAACTCTGTCCTGTTACATCAGCAAAAATTTTATTTTTTTGAACTCTCATTTTTTCACTTCTCCAACCCATAGAACTACAATTTGAGTTATCAAATAAAATTTTTATTGTGGAGTCACTTTATAACACATATATATTATTTTGAGTCCCACAAAAAAAGAAAAAATTGATTTTGAATCAAAAGAAATAATAAAATAAAGGAAGAAGTAGAATGCACGGAGGAAGTTTACCACTTTCCTCCATGAGTGTCATTCCAAGAATAAGTTGGCTACAACAACAAAAAAACTCGCATGTGGAACTTGGAAGGGCCCCATTAGAACTCATTTCAGTGGCTGCGAATGGCCGAAAACTCTCCCTCTTTTTTAGGACTAGACAAGAGTTGAGTAATAGGTCAGTTCGGATCGATGCATTTAATAAACGGATCAACTTCGTGTCAATCTTAAAAGGAGTTTAAATTTACTCAAAAGTGAAAAATAACATGTTTTCATGCTAAATGGTCAAATTATGTTGACTTCGGGTTGAAATCAGTTCGGTTTATGTCAGGTTCGTGTTTATGTTTCTCTCAATAACTTCAGGTCGAGTTTGCGTCATGTTATCGTATTGGATCAGGTTTTTCCAACTCCACATTAGACCGTATTAGGGCTTGTTTTTTTCTTGAAGACGGAACAGATATGAAATGAGAAGAAATGAAAAGAAGTAGGATAGAATGTAAACAAATGGGAATGAATGATATTGGTCTTACGAAAGTAGGAAGGAGTGGTATGGAATGGGAAGGAATTGAGAATTCTTTTTTGAAGAGAGTGCATGCAAAAGATGGGAAACAATGAAAAGGAATGAAGTTTTTCATGAATGAGTGAAAAGAAATGGTGAAAAAAGGAAAGGAATGATAGAGAATAATATGGTATGGGCTGAAACTATTTACGAGTAATGCAAATCATGCACTTAAGAATGTGTACTCCTACTTGCCGAATTTATAGACCAGAGTAACACTCAATTATCAAATTTTTTCCAAAAGAGCACTCAATTATTTTTTTTTCCCTGGTAGCATCCAATTATCAAACTTATTTCCCAAACAACATTCTTCTGCTTGGTAACCTATACAATCGGTTAAAATCTTTTTTTTTTATTTTTTTTTTGGTTTGGGTAATGATCAACTATAGATTTTAAACCAAAGTAACACCAAATAAATTATCCCTACCCCCTCCCTATTTCTCAGCTTTTTTGGGTCTTATTTCTCTCTCTCTCTCCTCAAACCCCAAACCCCCAACAACTACCCAAACCCTAACTCTCAAATTGAAAGTGTTATTATCAATACTTTATGCAATTGTCGAGGGAGAATCACTTCTACAATAAATTTGAGGTAAAGGGCTCAACCAATTGGACAAAAAGATCTCAATTTCATGTTTTAGATCTTAAGCTTTTGGGAGCATGGCAATGCAAGCTGGAGATCTGCTAAATGGTCTCTAAGCAGTTCTCCCTTGACAAGCTATGGATTTTTACCTTCCCTCAACCATAGTTAGTTCATGCTTGAGGAGAGAGAAGCAGCGGAGCACTTGAGTTGGAGAAGAAAGAGAAGCAGGGGAGGAGGTTTGGGGTTTGAGGAGAGAGAGGGAGATAAGAGCCCAAACCGTTGAGAAATAGGGAGGGGGTAGGGATAATTTATTTGGTGTACTTTGGTTTAAAATCTGTAGTTTACCATTGCCCAAACCCAAAAAAAAAAAAGATTTTAACCGGTTGCATAGGTTACCAAGTAGAAGAATGTTGTTTGGAAAATAGGTCTGATAATTGGGTGTTACTAGGGGAAAAAAATAATTGAGTGTTATTTTGGAAAAAAATTTGATAATTGAGTGTTACTCTGTTCTATGAACTCCTCACTTGCCATGTATATATATTTTTCTAGCATGTATATGTCATATAGATAATTTTTTAATATGTGGTGCTGACATGGTTTGGAAGCGTATGTATACCTTGGCTTTAACAATTGGGAAAGAAAAAAAAATACTAACGATGAAACAGTTGACCATGTCATTGTGTAATATAACGTTTACTATCTCCAATTTTCTGTACATATGTTGGGTTGTTGGGCTTCGTGGCCCAAAGTCAAAGGCGGCTAGAGTTTGTCTTGAAGCGCAATTTCTCCTGGCGGTTAGGGTTTGTCTCTAAGGGTAAAACTCTGGTTTTCTAGCCCCTATAAAAGGGGGTCATATCTAGGATCTAAAATCAAATTCTCTGAATCCCTAAACACATTGAGAGGTAGAGAATTGTGAGAGAGATTACAAGAGATGTTGTAATTCTGCTGTTGGATCAAATCACTTGTTGTGATTGTGAACGTTTTGTATTCTCTCTACTCATATAGTGGATTGATTGTACTCGTCACCGTTTGTGGTTTTTTCCCGCATTGGGTTTCCACGTAAATCTTGTGTGTCGTTGTTTTGTTCTTGTTATCTTTCTTTAAGTTTTTTAATATCTGTTTTATCCTATTACTTCCGCTATTAGTTTGCTATAATTTCCTAACAACATAAACAAACTTTTGAAAGAAATATACAACATGATGATACAAATGACACTACTAAATCGCGTAAACATTTTTTAATTCATGCCCTTGGGTATGACTAACTTGCTCTACGTCATTTGTTGATAAGCAAATGTTATGTGATTGACTATTTTAAAACCTAGACATGATATTTTATAGTTCGGGTCAGTTTGTTAGGTTGTAATTTTCGTCGCTATTAGCTCACTATATACGGCCTATGGTACTAATAAATATTATCTTCAACATTATTTGTATTAATCCAGCTCTTCACATTTGTCTTTTTTACAAATTGTCTTAAGAACCATGCGTGGTGACTTGTGGAAAATAATGTACTTGTTTGTGTCTAGCTTGATCCATAATGCATATATAAATATAATGTGTTCACTAAGCATCTTTCATCTCTAATTAGCTCAATGCATTGACTAATCTTCTTGTTTAATGCTAATTGAGCTCGTGCATTATACTGACCAATATAATCATGCCATTCATTTATTCGTGTACTAATTCATTTGATAATATAAATAAACAAATAAGTTAGATCACTAGAATCAACCTTAAATATCATCATAAATAGATGGTTGAATTTGTCCCTACTTTGAATTTATATTTCGAAATAAAACTTCCATGTATGAAGTTCCTCACATTCGGATAATAATGTGAGTTAGAAAAAGCAAGACGGAAATAATGCAGAAAGTGTTTGTCATATATGAGTTGGAATCCTATATCAAGAGTTTGAAAAGACGGACCATGCAGCATATAAGTCAAGTAAGATACTTCTCATATTACCAATTGATTTACAGATAGAATTTCATTTGGACTTGTTTTTATGAACCTCTTGATTGAAAAATGTGATATTACAACCGATGGTATGTTTGATTAGACGAAAGGTTAATATTCATCATGTCGTCATCACAAGGTCAACATCATAATGAAACTTTAGTAAAACAATCTCATTCATTACACATTGATCTATTAAATCATTATGATGATGTGGTGACCTAAATTCTTTGTTAAGTTTCCAATAGAGAAGTTGGATACAACTCCATCTTAATGAATGAAGGTTGGCTGGCGATTCAAGTGATTGTTGCACGTACGTAGTATAGATTTGGCCTTTTAATTCTTTTGAGTGGGTATAAACTTGGCTTATTTATATAATTTATTGGTAGTAAAATTTTCGCCAGAATCCATGAGCAAATCTCTATTTCCAATTTTTATTCGAAAGGAAGAGATTTGCAAGAATCAATAATGAATATGATCTTGCGACTACCAAGACTGCTTCAATTAAGAATAGGATAGCAGTAGTTGATTTGGAATTAAGAATGAGGAATCAAGGTGTAGTTAACCAATAATTATGAAGTAATCAAGGTGTAATTATTCAAACATCATGCTCTCAAACGTAATCCGACATAATTGGTTGTCAAATCTTTAGTCTACTTATATGAAGAGGATTAAACGATTATTCAAAAAGTAGCTAACAAGGAGCTGTAAGTTAAAAGCTAAATGCTCCAAATTGCAGGAAAAAAAAATAGGGCCTTAATGAATGTTGGCTAGCTGGTGATTCAAGTGATTGTTGCACCTTGTATAGATTAAGCTTTTTAATTGTTTTGGGTGGGCATAAACTAGGCTTATTTTATATCATTTGGTAGTAAAAAAAAATCTATCAGCAAATCTTAATTTCCATTTTTTATTTGGAAGGAAGAAATTTGAAATTTAATCAATGAATATGATCTTGCAAGTAGCTAACAAAACTGCTTAAATGAAGAATAGGACATTGAGTTAGGTAGATAATTAGTGGAAATAATGAATTAGCTTGCCCATATGAACACATTAGATGATTGGGCATTAAAAATTAAGAATCAATGTGTAATTAACCAATAATGAAGTAATCAAATAGGATATATTAGCCATATACTAAGGTCATAATAGTGTAATTAACCAACAACTAGTGTATAATTCAAGCATCATGCTTTCAAAAGTAATCCAACATAATTGGCTTTTGAAACTCTAGTCCACTAATGGAGTTTTTTTTTTTTTTAATAGTCATTAATGGAGTAGGGTATTGGTAAGAGAAATTTTGAGTGTGCTTTATTTGAACAATTACCTTGGTTTAGGATAAAAAATGGCTGTCTTATTTTGCTGATTTCAAATCATTAAGCTTAATTTATTTAGCTCAGCAACCCTTACTACAATTTTGAAGGTTCAATAACGGTTGTAAGAACACTCAAAGCTCTGTAAGGATAGTAAATTTGGAGCAAAGCCCATTTGTAAATATGCTCAAGATGGGCTAAACAGTGAAAAAATGATGGCTTGATAATCTTGCAAGCATTAAACTAAGAAACTTCTATTTCCTCTCTTGTGTCATCTTCCTCAAGGCTCAAGGCCAGACCAAGTTGAGGTGCAGGCCATGCTAGCTCAAGCTAGGAAACTTCTATTTCCTCTCTATTACCTCTATCCCTGTGCGTAGAGGTGGAAAATGGGGCGGGCTGGGCTAAAACACCACGTGACCTGTGGGTTGATGAGTTGAGATTCGTCAAACTGCGAAGCACTATTATCAGAATGGGGCGAGCATATGGCAGGTGCGAGTCGAGCAACTTAATCATTTTAATTACACTATGACATCATTAAAATTTTATATCACATGTAACCCATACTGCACTACACCCGGAAAAAAAAGGGCCAACCCACCTCTTAATCCATTGGCTATGGGCTTAGTCCGGGTTTGATACAGGGTGGGTGCAAGTTGAACTAGCCCAAGTCCTAGCTCTACAGTCCTACGTGACTGCATCAAAGGCGTAGAAGCTAATATAGTAATATAGATGGAATTTAAATTCAAGTATTTGACATTGAGCCCATAAAATTATTTACAACCTACGTATAGCAGACAGGCTGATGCCCCCCACCCCCCAAACCAACAAAAAAAGGAAAAAAAAAAGAACCTTCCATCTTTTTCTTTTGTATTTTGCTTCACCCTCTGTTAAATTTGAAATGCCACGGCATAGCGGAAATCCAAGTACGCACACCCCACTTAAGCTTGGAAGGCTTGCAAGTCGGAGAACTTATACATCAGGCAAACTTCAATAGTACACGTATAACTTCCGTTGGAGTGAACTGAAGACTGTAAATTGACATGACATAATCTGAAAATGCATTGTAAAACGCAGGGAGAAAAGAATTGCAGGGATCTTTTCCATTTGACTATCATCATTAAACTCAAAAAATGTGTCAATCAAACAATGGATCAATTGTAGCTTTACAGCAAAGAGGGTAGATAGGAAAAATGAGAAAGAATAAGATGAATCACCCCCACATTCAAGGGTAGGGCTTACAAAACCAATTGCAGAGGACTACTACAACACCAGAGAGAGGGGGGGAGGTACCCAACCACTAAAAGGGGGCCTGTGGTAAGAAATTAATAAGGAGAACACCATTTACAAGATTCTCAACCAGATAGTGAATAGAGATCTTCATAGACTTGCCCGATGTTAGGCCTCTCATTTACAGGAAGAATACACCTAAGAGATATGCCGAGCATATCGTCCATTGCTTTCGAGGGTTCCTCCCCTCCTGCAATGTCTCTATCTATACAGTCCATTCGCCGCCCTTCTTGATCGCATAGCCGAACCCAATCTGTGAGGTCTACTGCACCTGATTGGCCCGATATGATGTCGCCGGCACTTTTTCTCGTCAGAAGTTCCATGAGGATTACACCTAGTGAATACACGTCGGCTTTTAATGAGGGCATTGGTTTTGAGGCATTAGAAAGTTCTGGGGCGCAGTAACCTAATGCCCCGAGATTCAAAATCTGCTCTGCAATGCCTGCTGGAGTCATCAAGCGGTGTAGACCAAAATCAGTTACCCGTGCACTGGAATCTGGACTAGATAAGAGTATGTTTGTTGGCTTTAGGTTTCCGTGAGGCATGCCTCTATCATGAAGAAAGACCAGGCAATGAGCAATGTCCACAGCAACTCTCAGCCTTTGGCTGAATGACAAAGGAGAGTGCCTTCGTGGTGTGGATTCTGCACAGAAGTTGTTTTATGAGTATATAGATCAAAAATCACAGTTGTTCAAGGAAGCATCTTATCAATGAAATAGATGGGGAAAATGTAATGGAAGTCATATTTCTCTCATCCCCAATATCCATTCTACAGTGGTCAACATTGGAGAACATTGCAAGTGTCCAGCACACAGAACACATAGAACCAGCGTAAAGGTGTCAGTTGAACTCAAAGGATAATATCAGTCATACAGGTAACACAGAACATGCACAAAATCAAAGTGGTTTCTGTGATTCTCTCTCTTTTTTTTCTTGCTCTGTATATCGGTTGACTATGACTAAACCTCAAGAGCTTGAACAAAAACATGTCCACTTCTTTTACCATTTGAATCCTTGTCAAGAATGAAGCAACAACAATAATAACAGACATGAAAACGATGTCTGCCACAGATGGACACTTACCCCGATCCCCATGCACATTTTTGAACTTTACTTGCTGATAAGAATTTAAGCTTAAGCTCAACAGCGATAAAATGTCCACAAATTGTCAAGACAAAATCATAGGCGTTGGATTTCATGGAAGTATTCACTTTTATCTGCTTTATGATCTTGGGTGTATATAGACAAGAGCACATGAACAAATGAAGCATAGATCAGACTACGGCAAGCAGAAGGGAGTAATTAAATCTAATGTAGCACATCCACAAGCAGTTTGCAACCAATCATAAGACGTAGAAGCTCCATGTGTCTTACCATACAGGTGAAGGGCCAAGCTATCCCCCTGGATGTAATCCGACAGAATAAGTCTTTCTTGTTCTCTTGGACCCCAGTAGTAAGCTCGCACTGGTACAATATTTGGATGCCTCATTGAACCAAACTTTTTAACTTCCTTGGCAAATTCTTTCTTGTGTTTAACCAATCCTACTCTCAGCCACTTCACAGTCAACATTAGTCCACCATCTATCGTAGCCTTGTACAATGTACCGTGACTGCTCCGACCAAGAACTTCAGCTGGAGCTCTAGACAGCTGCTCAGCTGTGAATGACAGTGAAGCATCAAGGAAATACAGCTCTCCAGCAAATCGATCAGGTGAATAGACATCCAACGTTACTGGTTGCTCAGATGCCCCACCAAAACGAGGTGAGGACAATGGTGAACCCGGAGGGGACTTCCTTTCTGAAGTCACTATTGGATTAACAGGAAGATCGGACTTCACAGAAGAAGTACTAGATGTGACTGCTTGAGGTGCATGCTCAACAATTTCTGTCACAACTTGCCCTGACAATGACCTTGAATTTGAAGTTAGCAAATGCTCATTTGAAAAACTCAATGAAGATTGTGGAAGCTCCGAGGTGGCATGAAATTTGAAAAGAGAAGGGCGAGAAGATTTAACATCTCTTTCTGATGGAGCACCATGGAATTTGCTTCTTACATGAAACTGAGTACGATAATAAGCAAATGAAACAAATGCAATCATGAGGGCAGCCACAATTGAGGCAAGAATAATTGCAACTCTAATGCTAGCCTTCGGACTTCGATGCCTGTCCCTTCTAAGAGAATAATCAGGACCACTATTAGGTGCTTTATTGTCAGGGATAGCTAGCTTCTCATTTCCAGGATGAAATGAACTTGGCGGAAATCTCCTTAAGCTTTCAGGGACGGTACCTGATAAATTGTTATACGTCACATTCAACGTCATCAGACTTGAAGGAAGCTTATCAGGTAGGTGGCCCTCAAAATGATTGTTTGATAAATCCAGGGATTCTAATCCATCAATCTTAGCCAATGCTACTGGTATATGTCCTGACAAGCCATTTTTCGCGAGATTCAGTAATTTAAGCCTACCCATGAATCCTATCTCTGAAGAAAGGCCACCGGACAATGAATTGTCAGAAAGATCCAAGGACTCCAATGGTGCAAGAACAGGCCGAGCAAAGAGTTTCCCAATCTTAGACTCTGGAAAAGGGATAGCTCCACTCAAATGATTCTTAGAAAGATTTAGGCCTATCAAGTTCAACGAAAATAAATCAGGTGGAAGAGGCCCATTGAAATTGTTGATGCTCAGATCAACCTTGGACAATCTTGCAAACTGATTCCATTCAGAGGGCAAGCTGCCTTCTAAAGAATTATTACTGATCCTTAGTGCAGTCAACCCTGATTGGGAGCTGAACTCTGGAAAGCCACCTGTCAATCTATTTGAGCTCAAATCGAGAATCTCCAGAGTTGTAGAGTTGATAGGACGAATAGAACCTGTGCAGAAACTTTGATGTTTCAAACAATCACATTTACAAGGAGGATTTGAGAAGCTATACGTAGACAATACAACAAAAGCACTCTCTAAAGTTGCTACAGCAACAAATGAAATGGTAACTGTTAAACAAACCAACTTATGCCATATGAAATCTCTAAAACTAAAATTGAAGGAATCCATAATCTGTATCTGCATGCATGAGTAATTGCATCTAAGAAACTCAAGTCGAACATAGGTCCAGGCAGGATTCCAAAGTTGGTTTGGCCTAATTTGGTCAAGATTAGCTATGAAGCAACTGAAAAATCATTTAAATAATATACAACAGCAATAATATACTTCTTCACAAATTGTTAAAATTGACAACAGTGCTGAGACAAGCATGCTAAGCAACACCGATATCTAAGCAACCCCAAACAAACATGTCAATTGTCAAAATCTAAACATAGACAACATTCCACCAACTTTAAGAAAAGAATAACCTACAATTATTCAAATGATGCAGGAGTTCCAAGTCATCATGCCACTAAGCAACCACCCCCCCCCCCCCCCCGCGCCCCACATCCTCCCCCCCCCCCCCCCCCCGGCAGCACCAACCAGGGGAGAAAACACTAGGAATCGCTAAACAATTAAATGGCCCACTTCAGAGGAGGTGGAGTATGTGATCTGTCAATTAGCAATTTTCCACCTTTTCTGAACGCCTCTATGAAGAAGCCCAGAAATTGCAAGCATGTCAGGTAATTCATGCAGCTTTCATTGAGCTTCAATGCAACACAACAATGACAACTGGAAAGAAATGGAAACACTGAGATTTCAAAAATTTTCCATCACCTGTAACATTTAGGAAGCTACTTGCCATTTGCAAAACACAACAGGAGATGAAAGCGAACCAATTGCGAAGTAACTAAATATATAGACTCCTCATTCCAATATATGGGCTGCTCTACTACGCTAGTCTTCAGAAGAATACAAAGTACTGAAACCCACAAAAAAGAATAAATAACGACCCAAAATGAAAACATTTAAAGCAGCATTCCCCCCCCCAAAAAAATTTCTGTTTCTATACCTGTAGATCTTATGCTCCTCAGTATTCAGACACCCTTATTTATGAAAACACCTTCCTTATCAATAGCAACCTTGATAAAACTTAAGAGTTCAAGGACTCTAATGCCACGAAAATATATATGACATTCATACTAAGATAGATCCCATCATATTCACTCACATCCAAATAGAAACACTACAGCAAACACAGAGATTAGCTAAAAATGATCGCAAGAGTTGAAAACCAAGCCACATCAAAATCAATCAAAAACACAAAAGCCAAACGTGGCACCAAATAGAACCTTGGAATAAGTCAAGAACATAACACAAGATAAGCAAAACATCACTCACCCGAAAAACCATTCCCACTTAGATCCAATTCCATCAACTGAAGTGAACTGGTCAGCAGCTCATATGGAATCTCACCAAACAACTTATTGTTCTTAAGACGCAAGACCTTCAAATTGTACGAGGCCCCAAAGTGGGGCAACTCCCCACCAATCTTATTATCCCCCAAATCCAATTCAACCAAGCTCTTGAACAATGCTAGAGTATCATTGGTGAAAAATCTCCCACTCAACAAATTCCCACTTAAATTCATATGTCTCACTGTATTCCCCAGAGTTGACACATTTTCAGGATGCCCAGGGAGCTCACCAGTGAAATTATTACGACTCAAGTCAACAACCTCAACATTTCTGAGCTCAGAGAAGAACAAACCCACATCACCCCAAAGCTGATTGGAGTGCATATCTAAAACCTTAAGTTGCTGCAAATTCCTAATCCCAGTTGGGTACCCACCGGAGAACTGATTGTTGGACAAATTCAAGTATTGCAACCCCCAGAGATCGTGGATTCTACCTGGGATCCGACCAATGAAGCTATTATCAGAGAGATCCAAGTACTGCAAGCTGCTCATCGAGCCCAATTGAGGGACTAATCGTCCGGAGAACCGGTTTCCGGCGAGGCTGAGATTTCTGAGCATCTTGAGCCCAATTAGGGTACTGAATTTGATTTCTCCGGCGAGGTTGAGGTGGTCGAGGACAACAGCAGCGACCGAATTCGTAGTTTCGTCGCAAAAAACTCCGAAGAACAAATTAGGGCAAATGTCGAGATCGCCACCAGAAGTCGAGATGGCGGTTCGATTCCAAGTTGCGGTGATTTTGCCAAGTGGGTCATGGTGGATCCCCTTCTTGAACTCCAGCAATGCTCGAAGCTCATCGGAAGTAGAGCAGGAAACCCTAGAAATGACAGTGAGGACAGATAAAATGCTGAAAAC
The DNA here is from genome assembly GCA_017589665.1 of Selenicereus undatus. Classification (NCBI taxonomy): domain Eukaryota; kingdom Viridiplantae; phylum Streptophyta; class Magnoliopsida; order Caryophyllales; family Cactaceae; genus Selenicereus; species Selenicereus undatus. The sequence goes on along the minus strand of JACYFF010031952.1, from coordinate 12,838,276 downwards.
CAAAACCCTGCTGCTGCTGCTGCTGCTGCTGCAACTACTACTACTTCTACTACTAAAAGTAGCAGTAGTAATAGATAACATCCCTTTTGAGTAAAGCATGGATAGACAAAGAAGGGTTTGACAGAGAAAGTGAAACAAACCCTAATTAGAGGAAAGAATAACAATGTGGGGAAAACGAGAGGAGAGAGAAAGTGGGCA
>JACYFF010031952.1:12823205-12838068 GCA_017589665.1 Selenicereus undatus | reverse complement strand
GCGTAGTTGTTGTGGGCTGGAAATTGGCAATTGTTTAAAAGAGGAATTGAAAAGGAGGAGTTTGTTTCTTTAAAAAATTAGGGTTTTGGAGGATTAGATTGTTTAGCAGAAGAGAGGAATGAAAATGGAGGAGAGAGAAAGGGGGCGTCAAAAATGGCAGAATTTGGGGTGGGAGAAGAAGAGAATGTGTTGGTGTTTGAGAATCAGATGATTGATTGATTGATTGATTGATTGACTTGGTGAGAGACTGAGTCAGTGAGTGAGTAACTCCAGACTGTAAACAAAGAACTCTCTCTCTCTAAAATGAGTTGCAGAAGAAAACTGAATTTTTTGGTCTGAATTATTTTATTTTTTGAAAAAAGATGTATCAGATGCTGAATTTTCTTTTTTTTCTTTGTTGTGTCTGTTTTAGATTTCAGATTGATTGTTCCTAATAAATGTGATTTCTTTATGATTTTTAGTTTGCTTGTTTATTTATGTGTAGAAAAAGACAATAAGACAAAAAAACTTGGAAATTGAGATGGGTTTTTTTTTTTAACACGGGGGGGGGGGGGGGGTGGAGGGCCTGAGGTTGGAGTTTGACTAATTATGTTAATTGATGGTTTAATGAAAGTGACTTTTTCATTTAAAAAAATTGGATCAGTGTTCTGGCCATAAATGCCATCCTTTAATATCAATGTTGAAAATGTGAGGTGTTATTTTATTTCGATGAGTAACTATTGTTTATTTATAGGAGTGTTTATCAGTTCAATTTGAATTAGAGCAGATCAAAATATTTGACATGAATTATGTTAAATTAATATAAGTATTCGTCAACGTTATATTATAATTGATCAATATATTACATTTGATCAAATAAAATAAATAAATTTGAAAAATATAGATATTTTGACCTTATTAGAAAATACCCAAATATACTTGTTCATTGAATCCTACCTTGATTATAAACTTATACTAAAAGTAGCTTTGACAAAAAATTAGGTTCAAGTCAAATTCAGGTGGGTCAAATTGGATAATGTTTAAATTCAGACAACATATGAGTTAAATCGAATTCAAACAACACAAATTTTAAAAAAAATATTGTGAGTAAATTCAAAATTTAGATGAAAAATTTATGACCTCACTCAAATTCAAATAATTACATCAGATAAAATTTTATAAGTTCTAATTAACTGTGAGTAAGTAAATAACTCATACTGTCATACAATAGGCGAAAAACCTATTCTTTGTTGAAAAGCAAAAAAACCTAACACTCAAGGGTCTAAGAGAGAGAAATGTATTTTTTGAAAAATAACAATAGCATGATGAATTTACGTAATTGAATAAAAACAAATTAAGAATGAAGGACGGAGATAAGCACCTCGGACAATTATTGGATCTCAGTTTAGGGGACATTATGACCCTATTTGATGAATAACTGATTGGTGGTTGGCTATTAGTTATTTATATTAACTGTTAGCTATTAGCTATTTGAATTAATTATTTGCATTAGTTGTTTCAATTAATTGTTTATAAAAAAAAATATTTAGTAAAATTAGCTGTTTTTAAAAAAGATATTTAGTAACATTTCATTTATGCCCTTATCTCTAAATTACTTTTTATTTAAAAATATTTTTTTCATTTATTAGTTATCTTCTTTTCTTTTCAAAAAGAAAACTTTATTAATAAAACATTAATTTGTTACTAGTTGTACATAATTTGTATATTAATCTTATTTTCTTTTCAACTTGTGTATATATATTTACATGATACTTATGTCTTAAAATACTATTTTGTTATTTGGTAGATATTTTACTGTTATTAATTGAAATTTATATATCTAAATGATTTAATCTTTGATAGATTAAATTTAAATAAGACACAATATCAAATATCACTACAAAAGACTAATGACTTATGGTGTAATTTTTTCAAACTCTTGGATAGTTATGTTATTTTCACAAAAAATTATTCTCAAAAGTCTAAAGAAAAATAGTCTTTTGCAAAAGAACTATTTGATCAGTCCAAACAGTTTTTCAACCAAACATCAGTTCAGTTGTTTTGACCAGTTCAAACAGCTAAATCTCTCCAAAAGCGCTTTTTCTCCAAAAAATTCACGCAACCCAACACTCGTTGGATCCTTTTTCTCAAATAATTATCATTCAAGTATTTTCATTCATCAAAATGCAAATCAATAAATGTTTTTTTAATCTTTAAAATATCTCTTCGTAGTAAGGTCTTCTCAGTTTAAACATTTTTAGCAATAAGAAATTTTGTTGTGTATGATATGTAAACGACAAGTTCTATGGCAATCATAGAACTGTCTTAAGACGATAGTTTAGAGATTTATGATGGATTTTTTTGGGATGTGAGAACTTGTGAAATTGGGGGAATTTTTAAAATTTAACAAAGAAAACGGGAACTTGTGTCATTGGGGGACTACCTTATATCATAATCCTACCCTGAAACTATGATGTAAGTTGTATAAATTGTAGAGGCATAGACAGAGACTTTAAAAAAGGACTTTTTTAAACAAAAGAGAATATAATTTTGAATACTGTCTCATATAGAATGGTGGAAATTTAAGAAAAACAAAGAAATGAAAAGAAAGAGGGATGAGAAAGATGGGAAGGGGGGATAATTAATATAGGAAATATTGAACGTTAACAAGTTTGAACCTTTAACTTAATCCATCAAAAGTTACACATATTTAAACTGTGCCACAAAGCATACAATTTAATTAATAAATTGTGCATCCTAAGTTAGATGAACAAATAACAATAGTAGGTGAAATTGGAAATAGCTAACTTTTGAAATGATAAGGAGTCTATTTTTTTCAAAGGAAATCTACATACTGTAACAAATATATTCACCATGAAAGAGTTTGATCTGTAAAATGGAAAACCCACTTACACATAGCGTGTGTTTTCTATGATTTCAATTTTGCAAAGTCTTAATATCTGCAAATTTTTTACAACTTTTTGAAACATCCTTTTTTTTTTTAGAATTCTATAAATTCTTACATATTTTTCACAGAATCATTAGATTTCTCTGAATATGATTCTTTATGTATTTTTGTACAGGTCCTTATTTCTGCATATTCTTTTAGATTTTGACAAAATTTTACAATTTTTTTACATATTTTCTCATTCTCTACAATATGTAACTAAATAGAACTAAAACTATAATTTCATTTTATATAATTAGATAGTACACCCAATTGCCAACAAAATTATGTCAAAATTCAATACGAATGAACTGTCCTCTTTTATTCTCACCATTCCTTTTCTCACTAGAGTATTATTAGGACAAATGAAAAAAGAATTTAAAACAAAAAAAAAACTATTTAGGTCGCTTAGTCAACACACCTAAAGGCCAAAAAGGAAATTCTAGCATATAATGTACATAATCCAAACCCAGCTATTTTGTCCAACTCTGATCACTTGCTTCAGGGGCAACCAAAAAAAAAAAATAAAAAATTGTCTTGCAATGAATTTTGTACATTTTATTGGCAAGGAACAAATTTATCAACTATTCAATACCCAATGATTATGGGCCAATATTAACGCCTTTGCAAATGAGGAAGCTTTTGAAGTGGAAATTGTCTTTGCAATTAGAAAATTGAGGATTTCAACTTGGGGAAATGTGCCTACAAATCACTTCAAGTGATTGGTCAGGTCAACACTCCTTAAAAATTTGACAACTAGACAGGCTTGGACAGACCTCAGAAGGAGAAATTGGGAAGCTTCCTTACTCTTGTTGATGCTGAGACATGTTTGAATGCCTTCCTTTCTATCAATTATGATGTTTACAAAAATAAATTTGTCAAGATCGTTATTTGGAAGCAAAAAGAAGGAAGGAGCTCATGTGGGGTTTATTCCATAACTAATAATGTAGGCTAGCTTAGCTATTCTTTTTAGGTACCATTTTAGTTTAGATATGGGCAGGATTTTCATTTTAGTAGCTGCTTATATTAAGATAATTTAAAAGAATTTATAATGCATTGAGAAGAATGTACCATTTTAAATAGCTAGTTTCAAATGGATCATTAACATTCTATAAACCTCTTATTAAACGTAAAAGAGCTTTTACCTCACGGAATTCAATTCCAAGTGGTCAGACAAATGTGATATCATCTATTAGGATAAACACTACATCAATACTCTAATCAAATTGTTAGCATTACATATTGGTTGTTCTTGGGGGCGGGGGGAGGGGCGTAAATTTTATTGAAAAAAACATATATGTCTTTGCTAACTATTGCTAATAGTGATGTACTACTATATATGTGCTGCAACTACAAGCTTTCTGTGCTTTTGTAATTTGACGCCTTTTTTCCCCCCAAAAAAATCAGCTTTCAAATTGCTTGAGCTTGTTAAGATAAAGTAACAAATTTGAAAGAGAAGAAAAAAAGTAGTTTTCTAGTTATCATAGTAAATATGCTCACTCTATCATGACAATAAAAAATAAAAATATTTAAACTACTATATATCACTACTAATTATTTCCTTGTAAAATTTACACAACGTATATTGTAAGCTCACCAAAATTATTATATTTACTATTTTGATCTAACTTGCAATATTTAAATGTTTCATTTCAATGATATAAATAAACCTTTTTAATTTAAAATGAAGATTGAAGTTGAAATTTTATGAGCATAGCATTACTTTATGGGATCAAATCAGTGGAACTTAAGATGTGGAATCCTAAATCAAGTTTTGCAGTTTGTCCTGCTCCAAATTCTTTTTCATTGGGAATAAAAGACAAAAGGGGGCGGCTTAGGTCAATTCCCATCAATGGAAAAAGGTTCACAAATAATTTTTTTTTTTTTTTAAAAAAAAATCATAGCACCGGCACTTGAGTATATTAGCATGATAATGGAGCATGGAAAATATTAATCATATGAAAAACATTAATGTCCATTCTATATGATCAACAATTGAACACCCTATTTGTAAGAATAAACAAAAAATTGTCTTTTTTTTTTCCTCCGTTGACTTTTGGCATAATGTGATTTACTAATATTATAAGAAACAAAAACCAGTGATTTCTCTCCAAGGGTTTTTTTTTTTTTTAAATCTTTGTTTTTCCAAGCTATTCAAGTAAAGATTTATTGGAGACATTCATATTTTATGTTTTTATAGATGGGTGTTGTCTTATTTCCTAATTCCTATCTATTACCCCCCCTACCCAGTCCATTTTTACATTCATTGTGAAAATCAAGATTTTAAGAAGTGTATTTATTACTATAATTGACCCATATTAGAAAGATATTATCATTAAATTAGATTATTTTTTTAATTTATCATAAGTAGTTATCATCGGTATTCAACACTTATCAGTATCAATCAGTATCAATTAGCATTCATCAGTACTTAGTCCATGATTAGTATTTTGATCAACATTCATCAGCATTGAATAACAGTGATCAACATTCAACATTAATACTCAGCAATAAGTTACTTAGGATAAGCTGCCAAAAGCAGACCCAAAAATTTTCTTTTTTTAAAGGTTTTTAATACTAACAAAGTACTAACTAATTGGTTGACTGTTTTAACTCTCCAATTTATTAAGGAAAAATTAAATAGCTATTAAATATTACAATTTGAGTGATCAAATATGAAATTTTTTTGGGGCAAATCAAATTAGAAAATATAATAATAAAAGTGGAATGCAAGAAGTGACATATAGACCCAACTAATCTTTATTTGCCTTCATTTAACGCTTTTGCTATTCTTCTTACATTCTCCCAACTTTCTGTTACCATTTTTTTTGGGGATGAAGGGGGGGGGGGGGGGGGAGGGGTTTGAGCCAAAGACGTGGATTTGAATCCTGCCAAAATTAGCTTTTGCCATTTTCGGTTGCCATTGTTCCTCGAACTAACAATGCATAAGTCACAAAAAAGCTTTGGCTCTGTTTGACAAATAGTTATTAATTGTTAATTGTTAACTGTTTATATTAGCTGTTAGCTGTTTGAATTAATTGTTTGTAGAAAAATTGTTTGATAAAACTAGTTGTTTCTGATAAAGATGTTTAGTAAAATTTCATTTATATCTTTATCTCTAAATTACTTCTTAATAGAACATTTTTTTTTATTTATTGGCCAATTTATTTTTAAAAATAATTAAATTGGTGTCATAGGTATAAATTAACATCATTTGTGATCACACAAAAAAATGGAAGAAAAACTTCATTGATGAAACTTTACTTTCTTATTAAATTCTACATAACTTGTATTCATCGTATGTCTTATTTCTTTTTTAATTTGTACTTATGTAAATTATGTCAATGTTTTATAATGTTATTTTGTTATTTTTAAAAATTTGTTGGTTTATAAATTGAAATTGAAATTTATACGAATTTCTAATGACTTTATCTTCATTAGATTCAATTCATACAAAATATAGTATCAAATGTTACTATTTTGTATCGATCCAAAGCTAATTGTGAAGGTAATCGGAAGGAAAATTGAATAATCTAAATTATAAATATCATAATATTAGACGTTTATAAAGGTGTATGGTGAGATAACCAAATAAGCGTGATATAATATACTAGCAAAATTAAAAAATCTACACCAAAAAGTATACTACTTGGTTAAGAAAAAAAAAATACAAACAATGAAAGAGACAATGCAAATCCAATGGTTTGTTTTCGCCTCAAAAAAAATCAACTCTTATTAATCTTCAAAATCTAACCGAGTTCGAATGCTATTAATGAACACTTTATAATACTATATACTCTTTCTATTTTGTAAAATAATAATATATAAATAATTAAATATAATGAAATGACATGTAATGTAATTTGTTTAAAGTCTGAGGTAAATATGTCATTTCTATAAAAAAACTCTTTTGAAAAGGCTAATGGAAACAACCAAAAAGAGTTTTTTGGGGCCAAAGAGTTGTTTACCAAACACTCACTTAGTTGTTTGACTTGGTCAAACAGCTAAAACACTCCCAAACAGCTCTTTTTCTCCAAAAAGCTGTTGTTACCGAACACCCTATTTATTGATGTGTACAGTGCATGATTTAAGGCTTGATTTTCATAATGATATATCTAAAGCTGGACGAAGCTGATCCAACACGATTATTGACCTAAAACCGACACAAAGTTAAGCGGGGTTGGGTAAAAATTTTCAACACATTTAATTAAATAGGTTGACACTTCCAACCCGTTTAACTAAATAGGTTTATTTAGGTTGAGATTCTTGACACAAAAAGAATATCTATTTAACCAGTTTAATTGAATGGATTAAACAAGTCACGATAATTGGTTTATCATTTACCCGACTACACTTTTATTTGATAATTAAGAACACAAAAAATTTTATATATATATATATATATATATATATATATATATATATATATATATATATATATATCTCTGTGTGTGAATTGTGATGAATTAGGGGATCTTTAAAAAGTAATTGTTTCATATGTAATGCAAACTTAATTTTTTTACTATATAGGTATTAGTTTAAAATTAAACAAATAAACTAGTATTGACGTGACTCAAACTTGATCGGTTTATCCTAAACTGGTTAAACATGTCAAAATTAGGTCAACTCGTTTAAAATTAAATGACTAAAGGTCGAAGGTTTTCAACCTGTTTAATAAACATGTTAGGTTCAAGTTGAGATATTTCAGCCTATTTAAATTCGACGTGGACACAGATTTGACCAAACTTACGCATTTCCTAGCTATAGGTATATCACACAGCGTATCTTATAGTTATGCATGATCTTTTCCAATATAGTGGGTCTTGTACTTACGAATGATCTTTTCATGTCTAACTTTGTCTGTAGATAAAGTTACCTTGTATGGCTCTTTCTAAAGACAATTTCAAATCCAAACTGATTCTTATTCATGAAAGTTTTGATGTATGAATTAGAATTTATCCCAACACCAGAACATGAACACTTATGATACAACTCCCACATGAATTACTAGCAAATGAATATAAAGCAGAAAACAAAAAATGAATTGAGAAAAGACATAGATATAAAGGGGAAAAGAATCATTCATCATAAATAATTCACTTGCAGCAGTGTGATGGTAGTATGGTACAATATTTTCTGTTCACTGACATACAGAGGCTCTATCAACAAGAACAGGTATAGAACACTCGTTTGCTACAAATTGGCAAAAGCTACAATGAATTGTCCTCTTTGCTAACTGGGGTAAAGGTTGCTTACATCCAAATCCCCGCAAAACTGTATGAATGGGATCCACACTATACACAACTTTATGTATTATGTAAATTTACATATTTTAGCTACTTATTTATTCCCGAAAGATGGAGGCAAACACATGTAATAGCTAACCACGTAAAAGCATGTGTGGAAGCTTCAGATTGTGCAACTTATTCACAAAACTCAACAAACAACTCCGGACAACTTTGGAAAGCTTCTCTGGGCCTTGAAAACGGACTAGCCTCAGTCGTCATCCAACCTGTTAGCATATGATATGGGGACTAACCTCTTGGAAGCGTGTAAATACCCAGTTGTCGTTGAACCACAAATAGATGAAATCCGGCGGCTACTAGAGTCCCGGTGAAACCACGTCACAAACCCGAACACTCAGACGGTTCTGTTTCGTTTCAAAGAGGTATGAGGAGAGTCAAGAATTACTTAGGCACTGAGAAACTGATTAACCCTGCCTCTCACGCTGTTAGCTGTTTTTTTTTGGGCTATTATGATCCCTTTAAAACCACTAAACCGGCCCCCCCTTAAAAATAGCGCTTAAACCCCTATTTTTGAGGGTTATGTGGCCGTCATAACCTATTTACTAAAAATAGGCTTCACAACCGAAGACCGGAAGTTGTACTTATTGAGAGCCAGGACAATCTCTGTCTTTGTGAATCCACTGCAAAATCTTGAGTTCAGATAAATCTGCTATAAGTATGGTTAAGATATCGCCTGGGGCTCCCTGGAAATCAACTTTCTATTAGATCGTCCATTGAGAATGGCTGGAAGCTGAGTTCCGCTCTATATGATGATAGAAACGGACATATATGATTATGACCTGGAAGACATGTTTGAACAATGTGTGAAGGAAGAGAGCAGTTTAGAACACAATCATCTATTTCATGGACACAAGGATACAGTAAAAGCATCTTTTTGAACAATTTTGAGCTTTTAATTATGGGCAGATTAAACTGGGGAAAGGAGTTGTCAATTCGTCATACACTTCACAAATACAGAACTGCCTCTATTGCATGAACAGGAGGCTCGCTAAACAATCCTCTGTTTCTTTTCTTGTAGGAAGTCCATGCTTTTTAGAACAAATATCCAACTGAAAAAGCATCTCTACAACTCAAAGGCAAGGCTGATAAATCCCCTCCCCACCCGGCAACTTACTGGTGTGGTCCAAGGATACGGCAGTAGACTTTGAGACTGCAGATAAGCATAATCAGTACCTTCTACCCAGACAAAATTAGAACCAAGGCAACTTACTTGACATGAATAAAAAGCGTAGTCTGAATCCCACCAAAGTAGGGTCTAAGGAGGTCACTATATATAAACAGCCTTACTCCCAGCAAGCAAAAGACTGTAAATGAGAAGTCCCTGGTGAGTGATGAAGCCAGAAGCCAGATGTCCAGAGACAAGCCAAGGTCACTGTTCAAGGAGGACTTGCAGAAAGTTCTTGTATGCCTTCATACAATGTAACCCACCATATACATAACCCCAAAGGCAAGAGACACCATATATGACTATAAGGCATTATGATTTTAGGGAAGACGGTATTTCAAATGGGACAAACAAACATGTCCGCGTACCCCGGAAGCATATTTTGTATGCAATGTGAAGGGCTTAGGTGTCTTCTGTGTCGAAGGAAGAAGGAAAAGCCCCCAAATGGTAAATTTCTACGCAAGAAATATCCCCAAGTCTTTACCATGTAGAAAGTTTTCATCCACACCTCCCTCTAGCCTTGAACCCTGTTAGATGCCTAGCTGTAACTACAGGACTATATCTCAAGAGTTACTTTACTCTTGCTGTAGACATCGAAGCCTTTTTAACGAGCAGAAAAGAAGGATACACAAGTAGAAAGCAACTTCCAGATAACAGGCACTGCAAATGAATAACTGGAAATAGCTAAGGTTGGAAACAGATCCCTCAAGCACATGAACATGCACAATTCCTACATACGGCTTAATAAATAACTATTTAGACGGTGACTTCTCTGATATTACTTACAGCAGACCATCCTCTGGCTCTGCAACTTCAACAAGTGAAATGCGCTTACAGCTGCAGCATCAGCTCTAGATATGAAATTGAATGTAAGTGCTCAATAGATTAGCAGATAGACTACAATGAAGAACTTCACTCACCAGCTGCTCAAGCAGTTCCTGTAATTAGCTTCTCCCTTTGATCCAATCTTTTAACCTTAAGAATGCCAGCCAGAGCTTGAAGGCCAAAAAGTGCACAAATGGCATAGGCTGCTATGGCAGGAACCTGAAGCAAACAGTAATTTGATTTATTGACATTTTACAGATAGTTATGATGATCAGAGGAAAGATCGAAAAGGATGACTGACTCGAATTGGAAGGAGATATAAAATCATGGCAAGGTTAAGTGGTTAACTAAGGTGCCAGCAACTACAGCCTGTTGAACTTGTAAAACAAAGACCGAATCAGTTGTTGCAGTGACCCACAAAACATCCACCCCAACTCCCAACTGAATGAAATGGAAGAAAAGGTCTTCCTGAAAAACAAAATTTATCTTCTATTCATGGCGAGGAAAGTAAATTCGCAAAGAAATAATCCACACACTGCCCTGCAGATTAATCAGCAGCAGCAGCATATTTCTTCGACCCCGCATACCTCATTAGGGATAGTTTACATTCAATTATTGGTTCTCTGCAACTGGCTGCACAACAAGGTCAGGCACAAAGCAGACAAGTTCCTTTGCCAAGGAACTTGCATAGTTTAAGCACTAAAAATATCCATGATGACCTGATGGCAGTTTAAAGGGAAGAAACTGGTTGCTAGGCCAAGCGTACCACTGTGGCTTTTTTGGCAAGTAGCTTGAATTTGCAACCAAAATATCTGCTTAGCTCCACAACTTCAATTATTGATATTAGAAACACAAGTGAAGCTCCAATTCGTAACCTATATGAAGCTCTTACTAAAACTTCTGGGTAGTTATTTCGACAATGAGTATCGTTTCATCTAGTAGTATATTTCAGAATCAATTCGACCTGCCAACTCACATTTCCCATTGTCCTCTGAACAGTTGCAACACGCTGGAAAGCCCTCTCAGACTCTGAAGTTCAAACAAACATGAAGCTTCAGATTCCCCTTTTCCTATGAGATTAAACAGGAATGTCTTAGAGGTCATGCACAAATTAGAAAGATGAATACAAATCCGTAAATATCTCCATCTGGAAGGGGACAAGATGATTACCAGCCGCTCAATAATCAGCAAGCTTATCAACTCTGTCTGCCTGTCCAAATAAGTTGGAGAATGCACTAGATTGTCGGTCCCACCTATTTCGGAAATCCTAGTAGACGCACTCAGTACAAGAAAATTTTAAGTATTCAGAAGACAAAATGCAATATATTTAGCAGGCTGTCACAGAAACCAATCAACTTCAAGAATTGAACCTTCAAAACAACTTCGACACCAACTTCACGAAATTTTAGCAAGTTCAAGTGCATAGCTGCGAGGCAAAGTTATATGCATCAGCAGTTAACAGATATGAGATTTCCGCATGATATTGAACAATATAGCCAAAAATAGATTTATACTTCAAATATAAACTTACGGTCTGGCAATTTCAGTAATATCAAAACGTGGGTCAAGCCCTTTGCCAATGCCATCTAAAACTGCAAATTGATGAACAAACATTAGTTGGTTTACAATGATGTTCCCCAAATGCAGAGATTCAGCATGATATTCGAAAACTCAGCACCAGAGAATGCTCTAATGACAAATGTGAATGTTGCAGGGAATCTGAAAGGTTGATCTGCAGCAATTGCCAACAAATCCTCCCCTTCAAAATAATGCCAAAGATGTCACCATCAGGTTACCTGAGACCTATTCATTAGTAGTCCAGTTTGGGTAGCTCATCCCACAAATTCGAAGTAGAAGATGAAGCAAAGAACAGGCTGAGAATGAGAATTATTGAGAAATATATGGCATCAAGCTTGCAATGTGCACTAAGAATCTCAAATAATTTGGTGAGAACCTAACGAGAGAAACAATGCCTTCAAAAGCGTCATCACTAATAATAATATCAAATATTTGGTGAGAAACTCTGATCAATTGTTCATTATCTACAGTACCCCCACCCCCATACCTGTGGCCCTACGGTGGGCAGCAAGAACCTCCAGCCAAGAAATGGCGAGCGTTTAACACAACTCACCATCATCCCTTCCGGAATAAGGGCTCAAAACAAAAATTATAGGCAAACCAACTTGCAGAGCCACATGCATGAGGCTATTCCATTGTCGTAGGTGGTTTACCAATTGCAGCTAATCGTTCCTTTTTCTTCTGAACTTTCTCCTCCTAGCTCAGTGGCTTTTTAAATCCAGGTTCCAATGTTGCCATTTCCTTTCTTTCTTTTGTGCTGCCAGTCGCTCCTCAAAACTGCACAAGAATGAATTCATCAGTTCATCCTTATCAGTGCATCTGATGATCTGAATCTAAAAATGTTCAGTTCAGGACTCGGGTCACTTACCTATTATAAGCATGCTGGGGACTGGGGTAACGACTTATGTTTCAGTTTTACATAAAGGGGATAAAATACAATATGAAAGAGACAGTTCTACTCCTAACCAAAGTCTAGAGACCATAAGAAATACAATTTTCGAGGGAGGGGTGGCACACCCACCACCTTCCACTGAGGAACCCTGCATTCAATCCTGGGTCATACACGCCTGCACAATGTGTAGGCAAACCGCAAACCCCAGGCGAGGACCCCCCTCCCCCACCGCCCCAAAAAACAACAGAAATAATTGTGGGGCGATACGTTTCCTTACCCTGTGGTCCATAAGTCCATGAGTTTGACTAGGCCAGTTTTAAAAATAGCTCCTGAAAATGAAAACGACAGAATTCTTGCTTATAGCTGATGGACTACAAATGAGAGTATCCGACTCGAAAGATTCACAGAAATTAAAGCTAACAGCATGCTAGTTTCCTGTTGGGATATAGTTAGTCCAGATCATCTTATCACTCATTCTTTTGGAGACGTAAAGTACAAACCACTTACATAAAGGCTAAAGCAGTAAATTGAGGTGCATAGATGAGTAGATTTCTGCTTTCTTATCAAGCACATAACATCAATGGAGGGGTACTACTATCCAAGTAACAAGGTTAAGTAGGTGTTGCTTTGAGAAGCACCTGTTAAGGAAGAATTGTGCTGTTTGTCGAACAGCTGTCATATCCCCAGTAGGCACTAGAACACCCGTTTGAATTATGGCTTGAAGGACCTGTAGGAGCCAGATTTTTTATACATAATGTAAGTTTTCAATGACATAAGTGGTTGCACAGCTTGACTAGAAGCTGTGAATTTCCAAGAATCAAGATGGACCTTGTCTGGATCCTTCTCATAAATGCCATAAAATGGCTCCAGCAAGCCCTCTCTAATGTTTGCACTGATACTGCAAGATGCAATGACTGCATTAGGAAAGCGTAAACACCACCTTTAGGAACATCAAAGTTGTTGAGCAATACAGTGTGAAAAAAAAAACTACCTCCCCATCATCCCACAATCATAAAATATCAATCTTCCACCATTCACATCATCCACGGCAAAATTTCCCGAGTGCTGCAAAAAGAAGATGACGTTCTTCAACATAAATCTGTCTTCTTAAAAGCAAACATCATTTGAAGCATGAAAGGTCTCAAAATCCTTCTCCACTCCTTCGAATGCATACATTCACCAAAGCACAACAAGTTTTACAATTTCTTCACCACTGTCGTCTGTCGTCCATTCTCTCCGAGTAGTTAGCACGAACAGTGTGTTCTCATTATGTATTTCTTGTACCAATGACCAGTATTCATCAGAAGTTTAGAGCACAATTTTCATAGCTCTTTTTGTGGTGGAATACATTTGACATTGTTCTTGCGGTTAATAATGTCTTCACTTGTCACTCATTTCCGTACAGAAGTGTCCACAAAAAATGGAGCAGCAAATTCTAAGACTTTCAGTAAAATATTAAACTTTTGGGATTAAACCTCGCTCTAATACCACTTGTCAGAAACATAAGCGTAAAATAGAATATAGCCAAACACAAACACACCACAAAGAAACGGCACAAAATTTAACATGGAAAACCCTTCCACATTGACAGAGAAAATCACGATTGGCAACAACCATAACATCCACTATAAGAAAAAATATAGATTACAACCAGGTACACCCAAAATACTACGCACTCTCAGTCACCTCTAACTAGCATTTGAGCCAACCCTCACACTCAAAAATCTATCTTCCCTCACCACACGCTCTTCCCCTACTCAATGCTTAGGGTGACCAGGACACACCCCACAAATACTTGGCCTCACACAATCACTTAAGATCCCAGATTGGAACAAAAGGATCTCACCCACACTCAAGACTCCACCATGGGTCAAGAGGATCCCTAGCTCACTTTCTAGTATACTCAATAACCAAGACCTAACGCCCTTTTTATATTGTATGAATCTCCCTAATCGTGACAACTCAGCTTCCAAGACATTCCATAACCAAAGTTGCCAAAATCTTCCAAATTGTATCTTGCCTACTTTCCAAATTGAAGATTACCAATCAAGGCATGCATCCGGTGAATCAATTCTACTTACTTGATCATCAAGACTGTAAAAACACCTTTCTCCAATACTCCACTGTTGACCCTTTCCTTGTGTAAGGTTTTGATGATGTCAAACACAAAT
>JACYFF010031952.1:12753614-12793205 GCA_017589665.1 Selenicereus undatus | reverse complement strand
GAACCTGTTTGGTGAAAATTCCGAAAATCTGTCACAACCCAATTCACCCCCCCTCTTGTGTTGTGTGCTCTCAAATCTAACAAGTGGTATCAGAGCAGGTTCTCTTCCAAAAGATTAACATCTTAAGAGAGATCCTAATCATGAGCACACCTCAAGGAATACTTGAAGGTCAATCTGTGACCCGGCCACCATACTTTAATGGTCAACATTACAGTTGGTGGAAAAATCGCATGGAAAACTACATCCAAGCTGATGACTACGAGCTTTGGATAATCATAAAAAATGGTGCTCTTGTCCCCACAAAACCTTCAGAAGATGGGAATACTATGATTCCCAAAGAACCCAAAGAATTCAATTCTGCAGATTTCAAGATGATGGAAAAGAATGCCAAGGCTAAAAAGCTTCTATATTTTGGCCTTGGTCCAGATGAATACGTACGTATTTCCGAGTGCAGGACCGCCAAAGACATATGGGACGCTTTACAAATAGCACATGAAGGGACAAATCAAGTAAAACAGTCCAGAATTGAATTACTGATGAGGAAATATGAGTTGTTTGAAATGGGTGACAAGGAAACTGTAATGGAGATGTACACGCGATTTACTCACATCACCAATGAGCTCAAGTCCTTGGGAAAATCCTTCACCACGGAGGAGTTGGTAAGAAAGATATTGAGATTTTTGCCACAATCCTGGGAAGCCAAAGTCACGGCTATCTAGGAGGCAAAGGACATGGAGAGCATCTCGCTAGATGAACTCATTGGAAACCTCCAAACCTATAAGCTTAGGAAAAATTCCCAACAAAAGGAGGAAGCTAAGAAGGACCGAGGACTGGTCTTAAAAGTGATGGATGAAGATAGCTCAGATTTGGATGATGAGGAGATGGCCATGATAACTCGCAAGTTCAAGAGGTTCTTCAAGAAATCCAAAGAAATTTCTAAGAAAAGGAATTTCAATAAGGCCAGGAATAATGACCGAGAGCAGTTTACTGGATGCTTTAAGTGTGGCAAACTCGACCACATTGTGAAAAATTGTCCGTTACTAAAGGAAGAACAGGAGCAGGAACAGGCTCGCAAACAGGGCCGAAGACTGTTTGGAAGCAGTTCTGCCAAACGCTTCTCAAAGGCCATGCTTGCTGCCTGGGGAGACACATCTGATGAAGATGAAGTTTCTGATGGTGAAGAGGCTGCTGTGGCGCTTATGGCAATTGGTGAATCAGACACGGATGAGGAAGCATTGGATAGCCTAGCCGAGCTAAAAGGGAAGGTAAGTGTTCTCACTAAGGCAAAACTCGAGGAGTTGTTTCTTACCTTGATAGATGAATATGACTCCATGAATGCCGAAAATTGCATGTTACAAGATGCTTGTGCTGATTTAAAAAGGGACATAAGGAAACTTGAGCAAGAAAATGAATCCCTTGAAAATCACAAGTCTGTGGTCGATATTGAAAATCTTGTCTTGAATAAGGATTTAGATGATCTAAAGAAGTCCTTAAGCATGAAAGAGGCAAAATTTAGTGCTGCATACCTCAAACTGGAAACCGAGTCCCTTAAGCTTAAAGAAAGACTGGAAGCGCTTTTGAATGAAAACAAGGATCTCATGGAAAAAGTGAACAAAGTTGATTCTGACCTGGCCAGAAACAGGCGCTGGAACAGGGCCTCACTGGCTCTAAATTGGCTGAACACACACTTTAACCGAAATAAAAAGGGGCTGGGTTTTGTTCCCAAGAAAATTGTATATCCAGTAAACCAAAAATATGTGAGCTTGCCTGAAAATATTATTTGTTATCATTGTGGTAAAATCGGACATTATCAAAGTATGTGTGCCTTAAGGAAGCGTGCCTTGGAAAGAAGCATGATCTATGTAAAACAAATTTGGGTTAGAAAGGATCAACTTGGCATGTCAAAAGGACTGGGGCCCAAATGGATTTGGGTCCCAAAAACTAACCTTTGATTTGTTTTGCAGGCTGAAGTGAGCAGGAACAAGCTACTGAACACCCCACCAAACAGGTCGGGGAACTGCCCAGAAAACGAACGGTTGTGGTATGTTGACAGTGGGTGTTCAAGGCATATGACTGGTGAAAGATCAAATTTCCTCTCACTTACAGTTTCTGAAGGAGGGAGTGTGGCTTTTGGAAACGGCAAGTCTGGGACAATTGTCGGTATAGGTAAGATTGGTAAGTCTCTCTCCCATTCCATCGATAGTGTTTATCTTGTAGATGGCCTAAAACATAATTTGTTGAGTGTGTCCCAACTGTGTGATAAAGACAACCTAGTAGTTTTCTCATCGAAACGTTGCTTGGTTGTTAATATGAACACAGGAGATGTTGTGCTAAGGGGGAAGCGTGATAAAAATGTTTATAAAGTGCATATCTCTTCGCTTTCCCAAAACAATCTAACTTGTTTGAGTGTGTTAAATGATGACATTATGTTGTGGCACAAGAGGCTAGGTCATGCGAGTCTTTCTCTCTTAAATAAATTGGTGACTAAAGACCTAGTAGTCGGCTTACCTTCCATCAAATATGATGATGGCAAGGTATGTGACGCGTGTGCCATGGGAAAACAAGTTAGAAATTCTTTTAAAACAAAAAACTATGTGAGCACATCTCGACCTCTTGAAATGTTACACGTTGATTTGTGTGGTCCTATGAGGACTAGGAGTAGAGGAGGGAAGAGATATGTGCTTGTCATAGTTGATGACTACTCTCGTTTCACATGGACTTTATTTCTGTCTTCAAAAGATGAAACTTATGAATTGTTCATTACGTTTCTCAAAAGGGTTGAAAAGAGAGTTGGTCATTCACTCATGTGTTTAAGATCTGATCATGGTACCGATTTTGAAAACTCGAGCTTTGTTGATTATTGTAATGCACATGACATTGTTCATAACTTTTCGGCCCCAAGAACACCCCAACAGAACGGGGTGGTAGAACGTAAAAATAGAACTCTAGAAGACATGACTAGAACAATGCTTATTGCTAGTAGTCTTCCTAGAAATTTTTGGGCAGAAACTTTGAACACTGCATGTTACATTATAAATAGGTGCATGATCAGACCCATTCTTAACAAAACTCCCTATGAACTTTTTAAAGGAAGAAAACCCAATATTATGCACTTAAGAGTATTTGGTTGTAAATGTTTTGTGCATAATAATGGGAAGGATGCCTTAGGGAAATTTGATCCAAGAAGTGATGAGGCAATCTTCATTGGATATTCCTCACATAGTAAGGCATACAAAGTTTTCAATAAGCGAGCCTTGTGTGTTGAGGAGAGTGTGCATGTGCTTTTTGATGAAACTAACTCTCTAGCTGAGAATAATGCACAGGAAGATGATTTCGAATTAGGGCTTGCTAAGAAAGATCTGCTGCCCAACCAGGGACTGAACGGTAAGAATTCTGAGGATGGATCAGGGCCTGGAGCTGTTTCTGGAAAAGACAGGCAGGGTCTGAACCAAACAGGGGGAAGAAATGACGAGCCCCATCTGGTACAGAACCAGCCTAACTCTCCAGGAATAGGGTCCAGATCTGACTCAGTAACAAATCCCAGGACTGATTTAGCAACAGGCTTCCAAACAGGTGCAGGAACAAGTTCCAAAACAGTTCCTGAACCTGTTTCACCGATTGGTCAAGCAAGGGTAGAAAGTGAGTCCGTGGATCCTAGTACTCCACGACCATGGAAACATCAGAGTTCTCATCCCCTGGACCAAATATTAACTGACCTAAACACTGGAGTGCAAACCAGATCTAAATTGAGAAATTTTTGTGCTTTTTATGCGTTTCTTTCTAACATTGAGCCAAAGAATGTTAATAAAGCTCTTGCAGATTCAGATTGGGTCATAGCCATGCAGGAGGAGCTTCATCAATTTGAAAGAAACAAAGTATGGCACCTTGTACCAAGGCCAGAAGAAAGAACAATCATTGGCACCAAGTGGGTGTTCCGAAACAAGCTTGATGAGTCAGGAACAGTCACCAGGAACAAGGCCAGATTGGTGGTGCAAGGTTACAACCAGGAAGAAGGGATTGACTATGAAGAGACATTTACACCAGTTGCAAGAATTGAAGCCATTCGTATCCTAATAGCCTTTGCAGCTCACATGGAAATAAAACTTTACCAAATGGACGTCAAAAGTGCTTTCCTTAATGGATACCTAAAAGAAGAGGTGTATGTTATGCAACCCCCTGGTTTTGAAAATGATGAATTTCCTAACCATGTTTTCAAACTTGACAAAGCTCTTTATGGTTTAAAACAAGCTCCAAGAGCTTGGTATGAACGTTTGTCAACCTTTTTATTAGAAAATGGTTTTAGAAGAGGCAAGGTAGATAATACCTTATTTCTAAAATCCAAGGGGGAACATTTATTAATTGTCCAAGTATATGTCGATGACATTATATTTGGAGCAACCCATGTTGATTTGTGCAATGAATTTTCTAAAATGATGAAGAGTGAGTTTGAAATGAGCATGATGGGTGAGCTTAATTTCTTCTTAGGCTTACAAATCAAGCAAACTTCAAACGGCACCACGATCCATCAACAAAAATATGTCCGGGAATTATTAAAACGTTTTGGTATGGATTCGGCCAAGCCAATTAATACTCCCATCTCACCTTCAACCCGGTTGGTAATGGATGATGGGAGTCCCTCAGTTGAAGAGAAATCTTACAGGGGGATGATTGGGTCGCTTCTTTACCTAACAGCCAGTAGACCTGACATTGTATTCAGTGTTGGGTTGTGTGCTCGTTTTCAGTCTAAGCCAAAAGAGACTCATTTAAAGGCTGTTAAACGAATTTTTAGATATTTGAAACATACACCTGATCTAACTCTATGGTATCCTAAGGGTTGTAATTTTGACCTTGTTGGTTATGCTGATGCGGATTATGCAGGCTTCTTGGTGGATAGAAAAAGTACATCAGGTATGGCTCATTTTCTTGGACCCTGTTTGGTGTCTTGGGCAACCAAGAAACAACACTCAGTGGCCATGTCCACAGCAGAAGCTGAGTATGTAGCAGCCGCTTCATGTTGTGCCCAGCTGCTGTGGATAAGGCAACAATTAAAAGATTTTTGTGTTGACACGGGGTGTATTCCCATATTTTGTGATAATACAAGTGCTATAAATATTTCCAAAAACCCATGTCAACATAAAAGAACTAAACATATTGACATAAGACATCATTTTTTACGAGACAATGTGGAAAAAGGATTAATTTCAATGAATTTTTGTGCCACTGAAAAGCAAATTGCAGATATTTTTACAAAAGCCTTGAATAGAGAGCAGTTTGAAAAGAATCGACTTGAGTTAGGATTAATTAAAACATCCTAGGTTTGTACTACTAACCCTAATTGTGTATTTAGTTAAAAGATGTGTTTCAGGTCAATTCAGTCAAATTCTGGTTATTGTCAAAACTAGTGCTGTAACCGGCACATGAGTTGAAAGCAGCTTGTTGACACTCGTTGAAGTCAAATGATACTGCCCTTATTTTCCAAAGACACCGAACAGTTCACTTCAGGAACAGGCACCATGAACAGGTACGACCTTTGTTTGTCAAAACAAATGCATCCAGCAGTTATTTATGTTGAGCATCAATTCTCTGCATGGACACGTTCTTCTGGTAATGGGCCGCCGGTTATAACTCCCCTTGAGTCTCGGTTAGTGTGATTCTCCCTCTCTCCTCTTTACTTCTTGCGTTATTTCTTGCTTCTCTTCTCCCAAGAACCATCTCTCACACATTCAATCAAACTCTCATTCTCTCTCCTCCCAACCGAAACCCAAGAGGCTCTCAAACCGCCATGGCCAACTCTAGCTTGCCTCTCTCCCTCGTCGACAGCCGCCTGCCGGAGACCTTGCTGTCCAAGCGCCGCCGCCTGGCGTCCACGCCGGCGATGTCATCTTCTCTCCCCTCGACGGCCGACGAGCTCCTCCACTATTTGGGTATGAAATTCGAACCCTCACCTTCCTTGCCCTTAAAAGTTACGGGTTTCAACTTCCTCAAATCTATTACTTTGAGTAGTGTGGGGCTTGCTTTGGAGGAAATTCCATTCAATTTTGGATGGAAATTGGTAGAATTTCGACCTTCTGGGGTCGAACCACGGGACGAGTCAAGGTGGGATGTCGAATCTGGGTGGGAAGACCAGATTCATGGGGTTGATATTGATATTGATGTTCTTGACCTGAACGAACCCCGAACAGGGCGTGAACCTGATCTTGAACTCGAAACTGAACACCCTAATTTTGAGGGTGGTGAACTGGATTTCCCTATCACTCAGACCACACCTCCCATTCCTCAACGCTCTCGCAAGAGACACCTCAAAACCACTGCAGGCCGAACAGACCTACCCTCTTCTGAACATGTTCAATTTTTTGATTCTGACCAAACAGTCTTTCCCCCTGTGCCACAAGACCTTTCCCCAGAAAAACGAGAATCAGAATCAAAAACCCACAAAAAACCCACCAAGCCAACCACCACAAGACCCACAAGAAAGTCGTCTCGAACAGCCTTCCAAACAAGGCCTCGATCCTCCCAACAGTCTTCCACCCTGATTGAAGTTGATGATACTTCATCCGAATCACCTGCCTCCAGTGAAGACTGGGACACTGCTATTCCATCCCCTTACCACACTCCTGCCACCAAACCAGCCCTCAAACGAAAGGGAGCCCCCAAACAGGGATCCACACAGGGCCCTGCTAGGGATGACACCACTGAACCACACTCAAAGAAGGCCAAACGCTCACCTGCTCCTACCTCAAAACTGAACAAATTTTTGCAACGAAGTGTGGTGAAAGGGAAGATAGTGAAGGCTGCCTACTTCCAGGAACAGGGCCTGGACATGTTCTTAGAAAAACTACGAGCCCAGGGTTGGATCGAATTGTTTGGGAATGCCAAAGTGGGATGTTCTGCTCCTGATTTAGCAGAATTTTATGCAAATTGCTCTATCACCCAGGGTGTGGTGACTTCTGTGGTTGGAGGGACACAGATTAGGTTTGATGCTGTTAGGCTTGGGGAAATTCTAGGGGTCCCAACTGTTGGGTGCACTGATTATGTCCGAGAGGACAAATCAGTGCTGGATCAGGCTCAGCTGCTTGATATGGCTCGGAGGTTGGGCCAACAGCCTGATTTGACAAAGCCCAAATCCTTGCGAAAGGGTGATATGACCCCCATTCATCAACTCCTTTTTTGGTTCGTCATAAAGAATATTATTCCCCGTGGCCAAGGAAGAAACTTGGCCGATGCCATGGATCAGCACCTCGTGGATCTGTTGGCTAAGGGTGCGCAGATTAATCTCCCTGCCATCATGATCAGGCACATACAACGCATTGCCACCTCCACCCGAGATCACGACTTGGGTTACGGGTTTTTCCTCACCCAGGTGCTGGACCAGTTTGGGGTGCCACTACAGAGAAAGATTGCGGCCCAGATGGTTGACCTGATTAGGAGTACTACTTTGCTGGGCTGTGGCTTCAAGTCTGGACCAGATGGGACAGCAGTTCCTGAACAGGGGTCCCAAACACCCTTTACCCCTGTCCCTGGGACTTCCTCCAGCGCACCTCCGGTGGACCTTCTTCAGGAGTTGACCAGACAGAAGGCTGAGATTGCACAGCTCAAGACCGCTCTAGATGAAGAGAAGGCCTTACATGCACAGCGCCATGGCGAAATCCTATCTCTCTTCTCCTCTTTGACAGCCAAACTATCCAATCTCCCTTCTCCACCTCCCTGAACACCCTATCCCCCTGTTCTGACACTTGTTCCTTATTTTGCTCTGATACTTTGCATTTTTCTGTTTTGTGTTCCTCTGTTTCTACACATTGCTGCTGCTGGTTTGTCGTTTGTTTTTACTCACCTGGGTTGATTCCAATTCTTGGTTTGGCTTGCTATATTGCTTGGCTATGCTTGTTTTCTGTTTTGGATGTTGTCTGTGCGTGACTTGGATGGCCAGTATCATTGTGTACTGTATACTTGAGTGTATCGCAGGTTGTCTCTCTCTCCTCCCCCAAGCAGTGATGATAGTACCCTATCTTGACTGGTTGTTTGTACACTCTTTTTGCTGATGCCAAAAGGGGGAAGTTATGCATGACCATAGGCGTGGGAAGTAATCTAGACTCAAATTGTCTTTCTTTTTCAAATTTCTCTTTCTTGGCTTTATTGTCTCTCTCTTGGTCAATGTGGTTGGTCAATATGGTCATTTAGTTTGTCATCATCAAAAAGGGGGAATTTGTTGAACCCTTCCTTATAATATGTAAGGAGTTTTGATGATAACAAACATAAATGACAACGTAATGCACATACTTGAGTGTTGCACAAAACAGGTCTCCAAATAGGTTGGTGATCAGGTCCTCAGAGCAGCAAATGAAATGAAAAGTCAAAGCACAAGAACAGATGTCCAAACAGGGTGATGCAGTGATTGGAGCAGCGGAACATCTTTGCAATTGAGTCATCAAGAATCTTTTGGGTAGTATTGATTTTTTATTCTTAGATTCTTGTTAATGTGCCAACTAGGAAATCTTTGATTTAACACTCACTTTGTCAAAGGTTTTTGATTTTGCAAAAAGACCCCAACACTATCTTAGAGCAGGACTGCAAACAGGGTGTCCAGAACATTATCTTAGAGCAGGACTGCAAACAGGGTGTCCAGACTGTTTGGTGTTGGGCCAGTAAAAAACGTTTTCCAAAATTTACTCTCCCAAATTTTGAATCAGTATTTTCAGGGGCTTTTGTTAAAAATGATTTTCAGCTAGCAGTTAGTCAGCTAAGCTATTTTTAGCTTGGGTATTGACTAACCTAGATTTTCTTTACTTGTTTTTCAAATTGAAATAACCAACCTCTATTTTTAGTAAATGGTTGGAGCTACTGGAGCAGCAAGATTGGCTGAGAAAGAAAATTGTGGCTGACCTAAAAATCATGCCCCACTAGCCGTTATGTGCTGAGAGTATGCCTAAAAATTCTCCTCCTTTTTCTCTACTAAAATCATTCTTTTTATCTATTTATTCAAAACGTGAACATGGAGTTCATCATCGGTTTTCAAGCAGAGAATTTTCAGAATTAAGTGCAGTGATTTTTGAAAGAAAACCGAGCCTAGTGAGCAAAAAGGTCAAGCTTTCCGAAATTGGCACAATAGGGAATATTGTATCTCACATTAGCTTACTTAGAAGCGATTCAAGTGAGGTGTTCTTTTCTTCATTCTTTTGTGAGTGATTGAGTGTGTTTGAGTCAAGGGTGACTCAGACGTGGGGTGACAAAGTCTTGGGAAGACAAGTCACGGTGAGTTGCAAGTGTAACAGCTAGGTTACTTTGTAACGATTTTCAGCCCGTATAGTGAAATTGCGCGAAAATCCTACAAGGTATGTCGTGGTTTTTTACCTCAGATGGGCTAGAGGTTTTCCACGGAAAAATACTGTGCCGATTCTATTTATTTTCAGTGATTACTTGCTGCACAGTGCTTCGTATACAGTTCCAAACACCCTCTCCAAACAGTTCCTGAACCTGTTTGGTGAAAATTCCGAAAATCTGTCACAACCCAATTCACGCCCCCTCTTGTGTTGTGTGCTCTCAAATCTAACACTAGCCTACATATCATTGATTATCTTCAGCATAACTATTAACCAAAGCCAAAGCATTGCTAATCAACTTCATAACCTCCTCAACCTCTTCACTTACATCTATCTCCACCTCACTACCATCACCTTCACCACCATCCTCACCATCTCTAAATCCGTCCATACACGTGTCCTGATTCGTGATCCCGGCGCTCATCTATGTCTGCACATTACTAATCTCAAACCTCACTCTCTTCTCATTCCTCACTCCACCGCCACCCACCACCTTCATCATCCGGTCCAACGACCTTCTTAACTGTCGAACCGCATCTCCAGTCAACTTAACACAGTCTCGAACCGCCGCCCCTCCTCGGCTGCCAGGGACGGTCCGGTTCACGGTGGCCGCCACATGGTCCGCCGCCTTCGCCGCCGCTGTTAGGCTGACGTTGATGGCGGCGCAGGTGAGGGTGCCTAGGTTGTTGCCGTCGGTGTAGGTGGTGGAGAGAGAAGCAAAGGAGAGGTTTGGGAAGCGGGTCACGTTGCAGCTCTCCTTGATGAAATCGACGGTGGAGGTTGAAAGGGTGGTGGATTGGACGGCTGTGATTGAGGCGAGGATGAGGAGAGAGAAAATGACGTAGGGTGGAAGAAGATGGTTATAGTGGGTTGGCTTTAGTTCCATGGCCTCTTTAGAGGAATCCATGCAACAATGCAGATGCATGCTCAATGCAGTAAGAAGAATATATACCAAGAGGCTTTTTGTTTTATGAAATTATTATTATTATTATTATTATTATTATTATTATTATTATTATTATTAAATTTTATAATGTGTTTTAGTAAAGATAGACCTGACGTTGGGAATCTCAAGCAACGTATGAGCAGATCATTAAAATAAAATTTTTGTAAAAGAAAAACTGGAGTTGTGTTTTTGTTGTTTATTAATGCAAAATCTCTTAGGATCCCACCAACATGTTTGTTGAATTATTCCTTCATTTGCCATTACACAAGGAAATCAGAATGATATAATGTTGGAGGAAAATGATACATACATACATATATATATATATATATATATATATATATATATATATATATATATATATATATCAACTGTACCTTATGTTTGGGAACATTAATTGGTTAGATCAATAATTTACTAGATACAGAAAAAAAAATCATAATTTTATAGATATTTTTGTTAATTGCTTTTCTATCATTGTGTATTGTCTTTGTTAATTTATCTATATATAAAATGGTTTTACTCTTTATTGTAGAAAAAATAAAATGATTTTATTCTTTCTACCATTCCATTAAGTTCTACTCTAGACCAACTTATATTCTTCATGCATATTTGCCACTACCTTGACTTGTTACCCAAATCGGTTTGTCCAAATTCAGTCAAGGACTTCCGACCCATAGCATGCTGTAATGTGTTATACAAGATCATATCAAAGATCATATGTAACAGGTTGAAGAAGGTTTTACCACATATCATCACACTACTAAAAAAGTTCATATTAACAGCAGAATTCGGCAATGGAAAAAATTAACGACAGATTTGGCGACGGAAATGGTGACGGAAAAATAGCTTTACAAAAAAATCAGATTAGACGAAACAGATATGGCGACGGAACTGTTAATCCGTCGCCATAATTGACAAATTCCGTCGCCTAAAAAAAAATTTAAAAAAAAGGGGGGGAGACGAAATTTTCGTCGCCAGTCCGTCGCCCCCCAATATAAATGAAACCAGATTTCTGGTTTCATTTACCTGCTTGTTCGAACACCCGAGGAGAGAGAGAGAGCGAGAGGGATGCCGCGTCGAGCACCAGCCCAGGCCCCTCCCGCCGTGCCCAGCCACCGCCGTCGGTCGTCCGCCCCACCCCCCGCCGCCGGTGACCTCCCCCCACCGCCGGCTTTTTGAAGTTAATTGAGGTATTTGTCTCAACTAAACAACTTGAAATTTCTACAAATTTTTGTATTACATTGTTAGAATTTCATAATTAGTTCGTATTTATGTTGAAATGTGGTGTTGTGTGAGGTTATTGGTTTAATTTGGCTCAAAATTAGGGTAAATGCGATTTAGGGTTTAGGTTTGGTAGTTTGAAGTTAAAGTTTGATATATTGGTGGAAAGAAATGGTTTCATTGATAATGTTGTTGAAATGTGCAATTTGTGTGAAGTTGTTGCTCTAATTCGTTATCATAATTTGGTAAATGCGATTTAGGGTTGCGGTTTAGTACTTTGAAGTTGAAATTTCATATGTTGGTGGAATAAAATGTTTTAATTGATAATGTTGTCGAAATTTGGTTGGAGATTTTGCTCAATGCAATTTAGGGTTTAGGTTTTTTGGTGATGTGAACTTGAAAGTTGATATGTTGGTGGATTGAGATGCTTTAGTTTATAATTTTGTTCAAATTTGATGTTTGTATGAAGTTGTTGCTCATATTTGTTTAAAGTTTTCGTCCAATGCAATGTACACTTAGATTTGGTAATTTTAAGTTTAAATTTGATATATTGGTGGAATAAAGTCGTCAAGTATGTATGAATTATTAGTTTTGTGATGTTCGTGAGAATGTAAGTATATTTATCGAAATTTGTAAGTTTTTTTTTGGATGCATGTGGAAATTTTAAAGAAAGCATACATAATATATAATTGCGTAATTTATGTAATTATTATAATTTTGATTAAAATTAATGCTTATCAAATACCTTATGTGGTTATTGTTATTTGAGCAGAATATGAATGGTTCTCCACATCGTAGGTGGATGTATAATAGATTACTGCCTGATCGTAGTGGTTATATGCAAGAATTTCTAGATGGAGTAAACGAATTCGATCAATTTGCATGTACACAGACAGAGTTTCTGAATGGGGGAAAGTATAGATGTCCTTGTACAAAATGCAGAAATATGGTGTACTTGACACCTGATGAAGTCAAGATGCACCTTATGTATAAGAGTTTTGTACAAGGGTATTGGTTATGGATAAGTTATGGGGAAATAAAACCTCAAGAATATGATTTTGGGTATCCAAATAGTAAAATTCCCGAAGTTGGAGGTTCAAGTCATGTTAATAATGACTATTCTGAATCCTACACAGATCAGATGGAGGACATGGTTGATGATGCTATAATAGCAAATCAAAAAGTAAGGGAAGAAGGGTCAAGCACTTGCTAAGAACCATTTTATAATATGGTTCAAGCTGCTCAACAACCCTTATATGATGGTTGCTCCACCGACAGTGAGCTATCTACGGCGGTGAGACTGTTGAGTATTAAATCTGATTATAGTATGCCTCAAAACTGTTTCAATGAAGTTGTTCAATTAATGAAAGAGATGTGTCCCCCTAACAACCGCGTGCCTAACAACTACGGGCAAACGAAGAAGGTTGTTAAAGATCTCGGCAACGATGTGGTCCAAATTGATTGTTGCCGGAAAGGTTACATGCTATTTTATAAGGAGGACGCAAACTTGGATGCGTGTAAGTTTTGTGGGCATTCAAGATGGAAGAGGCAAAGGTTACAACAAAGGAATCAGAATCCATTGCCATACTCAAGGATGCATTACTTGCCGTTAAAACCTCGACTGCAGAGGTTGTACGCATCAAGAAGTAGTGCAGAGCACATGAGATGGCATTATGAACATCGACATGAGGACGGTGTTTTATGTCATCCATCAGATGGGGCAGCATGGAAACATTTTGATTCCAAACACCCTGAATTTGCTGCAGAGCCTCGGAATGTGAGGCTTAGCTTATGTGCTGATGGATTTAATCCTTACACATTGTCTTCAATATCATACTCCATTTGGCCGGTGGTCCTTACACCTTATAACCTTCCCCCTGAAATGTGTATAACCACACTGTTTATGTTCTTGACTTGTGTAATCCCTAGGCCCAAAAATCCCAAGAACAAGATAGATGTATATTTACAACCTCTTGTAGATGAGTTGAAAAAGTTGTGGGATGTCGGAGTTGAGACTTATGATATTTCTACAGAACGTACATTTCAGATGAAGGCTGCCCTTATGTGGACGATTAATGATTTTTCCTCATACGGAATGTTATCTGGATGGAGTACTAATGGCCAATTGGCATGCCCCGTATGTATGAAACAGCAAAAGGCTTTGAGATTGCGAAATGGAGTTAAATTTTCATGGTTTGACTGTCATCGGTGTTTTTTGCCAAGGAATCATGCGTTCAGAAGAAATAGAACCGCATTTAGAAAAGGGAGAACTGTTACAGGGGGTCCTCCTCGCCGATTGTTCGGGGAAGAACTTTATGTCAAGGTGGAAGATTACCCAATGGTAACCACAAATGGTGACTTTGTCATACCAGGATTTAAAGAGAATGAGCACAACTGGATGAAGAAGAGCATATTATGGGAGTTGCCTTATTGACAACACCAACTGCTCTGCCATAATTTGGATGTGATGCACATTGAGAAGAACTTTTTCGAGAACATTATCAACACTGTGATGGATTTTAATGGGAAAACAAAGGACAATGCCAAATCAATAATGGATGTTGCCGAAATATGTGATAGGCCAGAATTACATTTACATTCAGGCCCAAATGGTAGGCTGGTTAAACCAAAAGCGAAGTTCGTACTTCCTGTGGATAAACGAAGAGAGTTGTGTGAATGGGTGAAGGAGCTTCAAATGCCTGATGGATATTGCTCTAATTTGAAGAATATCGTGGACCCTTAATGAGGCTAAGTTCAATAACATAAAAAGTCATGATTGTTATGTCTTCATGGAGACTCTTTTACCAATTGCATTTGGTGCGCTCTCAGATGATGTGTTGAAACCACTTATTGAGATAAGTCAGTTCTTCAAGAACTTATGCTCAACAATATTGCGGGGCGATATGCTTGAGGAACTGCATCGCAACATTGTCATCACTTTGTGTAAGTTGGAGATCATTTTTCCTCCTGGCTTTTTCAATGTAATGAAGCACCTGCCAGTGCATTTGGCAGAAGAGGCTCAACTAGGTGGTCCCGTACAATACCGATGGATGTATTCATTTGAGAGGTAAATTATACTATAACTAATGAAACCTTATCACAATTGTTATATGTGGGATCACTTAGAAGTGAATGCAATTGTGATTTTGGTAGGTTCTTTGGTCGATTGAAGAAAAGGATAAAACAACAAGCGTGTCTTGAAGGTTCAATCACAGAAGCATACCTAGAGGTAGAGAGGACATTCTTCGCCTCCTATTACTTTGGCTCCAATGCGCCCTCCATGCGCACTAGGTGCCGGAGAAATGAGGATGATGATGAACATGTTCATCATCTTCCAACTCTGTCCGTGTTTGCACCGCAAGAGACCGCTATTGGTAGGGAAAAATCAAGGTATCTCACAGATGCCGAATATGTTGCTGCCCATCTTCACGTGTTGTTAAATTGTGATGAAGTTAAACCTTATATAAGGTGAGTGGTATTTTCACTTCCATTTGAGTTTATCATTCAGAGCGCAAGTATACTAATAGGCTTTATAAAATGTGATAGAATTTTCATAGAACAAGTAAGAGCTGCACGTCCTAATGTCAGCGACGCAAATGTCGACACCATCATTGAAACTCATTTCGCAGATTGGTTTAGTGAAAATGTAAGTATTGTAACTCATTTATTCATAATTTCAACATAACAGTTAATTAGTCACATTGTATTAATTAAAACCACATGTTATGTCACCTTATGTGCATTATATTCAACTATTCGAGACCGACAAACATTGCTACTTGAGCCACTTGGCTGTGAAGCCAAAGCGGTATGTGTCAACGTGGACGACATATAGAGTAAATGGATTCAAATTCCACACAGAAGCTTGAAACGTCGGGAAGAGAACATATAATTGTGATATTGGTGTTTGTGGCACTGGGGAAGGCGATATTGAGAATGATTATTACGGTGTACTAAAAGATGTTGTCCAAATTGAGTACGTAGGCGAACCACTTAAACGGTGTGTGCTCTTCATTTGTGAGTGGTTCGACCCCACATTGAATCGTGGGACACGATCTCATAAACTAAGCAACCTTATTGAGGTCCACCGTACAAGAAGGTACCGAAAGTATGACCCATTTATCTTCCCTAACACCGCATCACAAGTATACTTCATGCCACATGCAGATCGCTAAAGGGATAGGACCAATTGGCTTGTTGTCATACCAACGAAACCAAAGGCAAGAGTGGATCAGCAGTACACTCTACCTACTGCGTACCAACAAACGGACATGACGACTATTGTCGAACCTATCAATGACGTCATCCCTACATCATTAGTGGATGAAAGTGCACCACCGGAAGAAGTTAATGATGAAATAGGATTTTCATTCATTCAGGGTAATGACAAGATAGATGAGGAAGAGAATGATGAGGGTGATGAAAAGGGGGAGTGGGATGATGGTAATGAAACTGATGAAGCTGAAGAAAATCTGCATTTGTATGATGATGATGACGATGACATTGATGAGGATGAGAATGCAGCTGAGGATGTAGACGATTGAGTGGTTATGAATTCTTATGTACTTGAGTACTTTGCATGTCAAACAATTGGTTGTGATTTTACTTATATTGTATGAATGAGCATTGCAAAATATGTGTAACCTACGTACCTATTATGATGTATGAGGAAAACGGTTTATATGTGCATTCATTATATATTTGTACTTTGCTTTATTGTCACCTATTTCAGGTATGGATTCAGGTTCTCGTCGAGCAAAGTCCTCCCCTCGAGGTAGAGGACGAGGGCGTAGGAGCTCTGTCGTTGATCCGACCGCAATGGACATTGATCCATCTTCCCCCCGGGTACCTCATATACCAGTTCAACCAAGAGCGACAATGGCTGCGTACATACTAGGTATTTTAAGGCCACTGCCTCCCCCATTTAGGGCTTTCCATCATCAGACCTCATACATTTCCAACCAAAGCACCATGTACAGCCAATTTGCCTACAACATTCCTCCAAATCTCCATGTTGTTCACACTGTGCAACCTTCTCCCCAACCCACTCACCCTAACACAAACCAGTCCCAAGAGAACATTGGAAGTGGTGAAAGTGAAGCACAATCCAATCATTGGAGCACTCGAGCTAAGACTTGGATTGAGCCAGATGGTAACAGGTAAGTTTTCATTCGTTATATCTTATGAAGTACTGCATGAATTTTGCATAACAAGTAATGAATTTTATGTGTTACGTTCAATTAGTTTTCTCCCCAATGATGGTGCTGTAAGTAGAATTTCGCTAATATTTTAAAGGAAATTTGATGGAGCTTGGCCTACTTGGAGCAAAGTGCCTACACCAGTACGAGATTTGTGGTTTTGGAGAGTTCAAGGTAACTATAGTGACTTCGTATTAACATATTCGAAAATAGGTGATAAACTACTATTGAATTATTTAATGTGTTATTTGTTTTCATAATTGCAGAAGTGGTTCACGTGGGATCCGGTCCATGAGGACCGTATAAGAAGGAATTTTGAAAACCGAGGCAATGCACGCTTGAGAGACTTCTTCGGCAAAGCAAGGAAGCATAAGAAGAAGCCTGTTTGGCTCGGTGATGCTCAATGGGAGGGACTCCAACAGCACTGGGCGAATGAACATTACAAGAAATTGCGTGAAACAGCCCAAAAGAACCGACTGGGAACTCCAGAAAGTGGTGGCCCATCTCTCCACACCTGTGGCTCGATCCCTATGCATGACCATAGACGGCGTCTGGTAAATGAATTAATGTTTGCTACATATTTGTTTAAGTTTAATACTGTATTTTGTGTTGTAGTTGACATCATTCTTCCTGGCACGTACATAGAGGGAACAACTTGGGACGAAGCCCACTATTGTTGAATTATTCAGTCGCACTCACAAACTCCAAGGCAAAGAAGATGCCCCTTGGGTTGACAAGAAATCACAACAAACATATGTAAACAATTAGCTATTCTCAATCTTCATTGGTAGTTCATCATGAACTCGTATACTTTATTTTAAGTTATTGTACTATGCATGATTTTGTGCGCATGTTGCGGTATTGTAGGAAACCTTTGAACGTGATTTTCAAAATGTTATCAACTCTCAAGGGACCGGGGATGGCTCTTCTCAAGATCCAAACCAGCCATTTCCAAACCCAAATGAGTTGTGGGTGAGGACGTTCAAGAACAAGAAGGGTCGTATTTACGGCATTGGTGACGAGGCTGTCAATATGAGGGAATCTGGTTACTTCAGTTCCACTCAAAGATCCGGTATTGTTTTCATATTAAAGTTCTAACAACCACGGTTATACATTGAATTTACTTAATTGCAAAGCTGGTATAGTACTTCACTGAAATGTCTGTCAGCAGGTACCGGTTCTATGCCATCACACCAAGAGCTCAATGAGTTAAGGGGTGTAGTAACCAACTTGGGGCTTCACAAGCTGAAAGCTACTGGTTGGTTATGGAGAAATGTAAACAACTGGGGGAATCCAACAGATTGCTCACACAAAACAACCAACAACTGAGTCAACAAATGATGAGCATCGATCAGCGCCTCCAAGCTTTCTTTCAAATGCAACAGGCGTCAGACTCGGGATCTCAGCCACCATTTACTCATCACTCACAACATAATGAGGAAGATGGTGAGGCAAAGGAAGAGGAAGAAGAAGAGGAAGGCGAAGACGAAGACGAAGACGTTGGTGATTGAGTTGGTTGCTGTTTTCCTTCAACTGGTGTCTCTTCTGCTTCATTCTTCACAAAGTACATCTCTTGCTGCTTGCTTCCCCTCCTCTTTCTGCTAATTTCACTCCCCTCCCCTCCCCCTAATGCTTATTTCACTCCCCTCCCATTTGGCACTTGCTTCACCCTCTTCTGCAAACATCTATATAACTTCATTCTCAATTATTGGTAACTTCTAATTAATTTGTTTGGATTTGGGGTTTGTGATATGTACATACTTTGTTTGAAACTTGTAGTTTGTGATATGTAGAGAGTTTGTTTGGAACTTGTGATTTCTGAATTGAAAACTCTCGGTTGGAAGTGTTGTGTTGGATGTGAAATTCCACCTTTATGTGACTTGAAATTGTTGAGAACGCTTCGAATGAAGCCCTATTCGAAGCCATTGGATGTTGATTCAGTGCGAAGATCTAGTAAATTTTTTGCAGGGACTGATTTGTATGTACGGATTTGATAAAAAACAAGCGATTTTATTTTTTAAAAAAAAGATAAACCCAACGACGGAATGGCAACGGATTACGAGAATTTTTTTTTCCAGGGGGGTGGCGATGGATTCTGAATTTCGTTGCCACCCCCGCCCCGCCACTTTCCCCCGCCAAACAAAGTATGTCGCAATTTCTGTCGCTGAATCCGTCGCCAATGCCAACGAAAGTTTGAAATTCCGTTGCTAGGTACTCAGCGACGAGCGAAAATCCGACAGCCGAATTCCGTCGCCGATTCCGTTACTGATATTAAAATTCCGCCGTTGATTAACCATATTCTGTCGCCGATTCCGTCTTTATTTGGCATTTTTCTTGTACTGTCAATCCTGCTCAGGCTGGTTTCATTGAAGGTGGGACAATCTTGTAAAATGTTATATTATGCTAAGATCTTGTTAGACATGCCTCGAGAAAACGTGGGAAGCCCAAGGTTATCATGAAGGTAGACATTATGAAGGCGAATGACTCTATCAGCTGGAAATTCATGGAACAAATGCTGAAAGCTCTCAGATTCCCGGACAAATTCATTACTTGGATATTGCAGTGCCTTACAACCATCAGGTATTCTATCTTTCTCAATGGAAGTCTTCATGGTTTCTTTGAAGGGCAAAATGGGGTTCGACAAGGTGACCCTGTTTCTCCACTAATTTTTGTGATATGCATGGAATACTTGTCCCGATGTCTTACAATGGCTTGGTTGCATGAGGAGTTTCAATACTTCCCTAGATGCAAAGGCCTTAAGATCAATCATTTGTGCTCTACAGATGATGCGATTTTAATGTGTCATGGAGATACAAGGTCAGTGTCCATAATTATGGAGTACTTTCGTCGGTTTACGGATGCTTCTGAGCTCAAAATAAGTCAACAGAAATCTGAGATTGTTTGCATGGATATGTCGGATTCTGCGAAGCAAGCTCTTGTCCACTTAATCGGGTATAAGCATGGAGACTTACCTATTAAGTATCTTGGAGTACCCCTGACACCTACAAAATTGACAAAAGCAGATGCTTAGGTTCTAATTGACAAAATAACAAGCAGAATCCAATCCTGGGCCAGGAAAAGGCTCTCCTATGCAGGGAGGATCCAACTGGTGAACTCAGTCCTCCTAAGTATGCATCTCTACTGGGCTTCAATTTTCCTTCTACCAAGGTACGTACGTTATTCACCAAGTTGAACAAACATGCCAAAGGTTCTTAGAGGGGGGGGAGATGCTATAAATGAAAAAATGTCTTTGGTTTCCTGGGATTTAGTGTGTAAGCCTAAATCCGAAGGAGGACTTAGTATAAAGGATGTAGGGAAATGGAATATGGCATTAATTGGTAGGTATGTATGGAATATAGCTTGTAAGGAAGATACCTTATAGGTTCAATGGGTTCACCATATGTACTTGAGAAGGAATACTTGGTGGGAGTATAAATGTCCAGCGGATGCAAGTTGGGTCTGGAGGCAAATTGTGAAAGTGAAAGAAACCTTGAGACAATGGTTTGATAATAACACTGTTACACTGGCAACTGAAGGGGTGCAACATCGGGGCTATATACCGTGGCCTCAGGTTGTAAATGGCTAGTTGGAGGGCTGCCCTCCCAACATTGGGCTAAAATTGCCTAGGCTAAATGGAACATACCAAAGGCATCTTTTACTACCTGGTTAGCAAATCCAAAACAAACTAAAAACCAAGGATAGATTGAAGAAATGGAATATAGTCCAAGATGCAGGATGTGTGTTTTGTGCAGAACAAGAAAGCCACAGCCACCTGTTTTTTGCTTACCCATATAGTACAGGTTTGTTAAGGACTACTAAAAAAAACAACTTTTTCGGACAGATATTCCGACGGAAAAAGCAACATTTTCCGTCGAAAAATGACTTTTTCGACAGAAATTCCGGCCGACTATGTCCATTAGAATAAGGGGGTCTGGAAGCGGTTCCGACGGAAATAATTAGTCCATCGAACTGGTCTCCGATAGAATTGGGGCAGCCGACGAACTCAATCGTCGGATGCCTAAAAAAATTCGCAAAAAAATTACAAAAAAAAATTCCCTAGATTCCGTCAGAACCCGTCGGCTATTTCGTCGGAATTTTTAAAATTTATTTAAAAAAATAAAAATATAGTACCGAACAACAAAAATATTTTTCAGTGTATGTAATACACAATAAATTCTCATTATTTACGTTAAATTGATATTAGGATTAAATTATGCTTCATTAATTAAAAATTATATTCTTTAACAACAAAGTACAAAATTAAGAGTAAATTATCATTCTAATAAACTAACATCAATGTAACAAACTAGCTATATAAACTATTAATTTGCATAGTTACATGCAAACCAATTACACAAATTATTAAATTCAACGTGTACATTTAATTAACAACAAATTTATACAAATTACACATAAGAAAACCTTATCAAAAAGTCGACGACGAATAACGGCGAGAGAAGGTGATGGCGGCAACCGGCGGTGGGGCAATGGCAAGCAACGGTGCTCCCTCTCTCTCTCTCTCTCTCTCTCTCTCTCTCTCTTTTATGAAACGAGCAACGAAAAAATGAAGTGAAGTGCGAGTTTTATAGGAGAATGTCCGATGGAATTCCGACGGATTTTTCCGTCGGAATATTTAAAAATTTTGAATTTTTCCTCCAATTCATTCGGGCAAAAAAATTTGAATCCATCGAAAATTTCAACGGAATCCCAATTCTATTTCCGTCGGAAATTTCAAAAAAAATTTGATTTTGAATTTTGAAATTCGTCCTAATTCCGGTCAAAAAGGACTGGTGGGCCGACGGAATCTGACTGTTCCGTCGGAAATGTGGTCCGTCGGACATTCTGTCTTCCCTTTTTGTTTTTCCCGTCCTTCCGTCGGCGTCTCCGACGGACTCATTTTCCGTCGCCATCTTCCATCGGAAAAAGCAGATTTTTTAGTAGCGGAAGGTCAATGAAGTACGGAAGATTTGGATTCCCGGGACTAATCCCTGGGAGTAGTTAACCAGCAAATGCAAATGCAGCATGACGAAGAAGAAGTTGATTTATTTAATGGTATCCACCTTATGTTATACTAAAGGAAGGAGAGAAATTGCAGATCTTTCACAGGGAAGCAACAAAATGAAGGCCAGATATGGAAAAAAGTGCTTCATTACACTCGGAATCAAATTATGTATAAAGCAAAAGGTATAGGGAGGGAATCCGCATTAGCTACGGTAAATAGTTGGGTATAGTTTCCTCGGCAATGGCTGAGGATTTTTATTACGTTTTGATATGATGTTTAATACATTTACTTATCCAAAAAAAAAATAAAAAATTTGACAACGTTTCCTGATTGTTGTTAGTTATAATTGATTTTCCAGTACATACTTTTTAGAATTTTGAAAAGTTCCACTTGAGCATAGAATATTTTTTTGATAAAAGATTTTGCAAAAGATTTTCTTTGGAGGGGAAACATGAAATAGGAAATAATCATTAAAAAATCATCGTTTTATATTGGTTAATTTCAATTTATTTGTAGGTCAAATGCACTCAATATAGTACTTAATTGAATTAGTTTCTATTTCATTTACATGGCTGTTTTTTTTTCTTTTTTAAAAAATATTTTTCGAAGGTCTATATTGTCAACAATTGTACATAGTGTGGGTTCATACTAGTAGTGTATATAATTATAAATCATATTTTCAAGCCTTGTGGGAGCATGAATGCATGATCCACAGGAGAAGTTGTTGATATAATTATAATCATATAGAATCAAAGTGATATCTTATCATGTTGATCATACACTATTAATTATACTTATAGGAAACGTGATGAGTTCTAAACCTTCTAAGTGTTCCCAAATATTAATTAATTTTCCATGATTATCGAGTGATTACACCTTGTAATCATCATATGCCTAAGTGTACTGATCAATAATCAGAAGATGAGATGCTGAAGATTGTTTAGAAAAACAGGAAATGAGGTGGCATATACGCGTGCACAACTGCAAAACTTATGCGTGCTAAAATGTTATCGTAGGAGGGTTGACCTCTAATTTGAATGGAAGACTATATCTTTTGTTTTGGAATATGTAACATTAGTAATTTTGGATTAATAAAATCTATTATATGTGCTTTCACCAAAAATATATATATAAAAAAATTTCTCCTGAAATTTGGAATCGATTTTTACAATTTATTTAATTTTAAAATTTTCACACATTTTATTTTGCATGGAATAATTTTGAATCCAATTACTAAATTAAAGTGGAAAATTATACTGTAAAACCCCATGCATATGAGCACATACACGCCTCCTTCCACGTGTATTTTTTATACTCACACTAATCTTTTTTTTTAAATAATAAAAGAGTGATGACATATGTCATGTAGTAAGACACTTTTAAACGTCTTGACTCATTCTAAATTAAAATATTTTATGATTTAAAATCATGAATTTTTAATGATTATACTTAATTATGAATTTGTTAAGCTTAAATATTTGTCGGCTACACTGATAAAATATTAAATAAAAATATAATCGGATCAATCCTATTTGCGAATATATATGATACACGTATTTTAAAAATGTGATAGATTATGGATAAAAAGATGATTTTACACATTTTACAACTTGTAATGTGCTTCTACTATTCAATTATATCACTTTTTAAATTTAAAAATACGATAAAATAATTTAAGTGAAAACAGGACTGTAAACACCAAATTTCGCGCCTAAAATAAATTAGACAGGAAATTCAGAAACAAATTGAATTTTGTATTGATATTGTATATGGGTACAATCTCTGAATTTAATACAATGAACTAATCCTCTGATTCGATCTCCTAATGACTTGAGTATTCCGAGGGCTTGATGTTTGATCTCGGTTGATGCAAATTAGTTGAAGAACTCTGAAGGTTGTTCTTGATTTTGATATGCAAGTGGCTGATTGTGGCTTCTGAAGCTCTGCAAGTCTTGATCCTTCTCGTTTGGTAGCTGAATGCTTCTTGCTGTCTGAGCTTTGAATTTTGCAGATACTGAATGTTCAATGTTGAATGTAGTTGACCAGATTAATCGATGCAACGGCAGGGTTGCTTGATCTCGATCAATGAACTAGATGAAGAACTCTGAAGTGGACTTCAATTTGAGGTTGCAAAAGATGTTGAGCTAGCTGACTTTAATCCTTGTTGCTTGGTAGCTGGACGTCATCTGTATTCTGAACTCTGGAGCTTGTAGGATGCTGAATGTTGAGCCCCCTGAGAATGAGGGGAAGGACCCTATTTATAGGCTCTCGGGCTAGGGTTTGAGTTGGATGTTGGGCCTAGACCCATATCTTAGTAATTATTCTCTTAATTTTAAAAGAAAAATAATTACTATTTTCTACATCATCAACGACACATGGTAGCTTTTAACTGGTTGAATTTTAACCACATTTAATTTTGACCAAGTGGACCCACTGAAGTCAACGTGACACATGGCAAGTTGCGATTGGTCATTTGTTTTTACACGTGACATCATCCGATTTGTCGTAAAATTTTTGTCTTCTACAAATGCCCCCTCGAGATTCGGCCGTGTACACGAATTTTTGAGTGTTTGAAGCGGTTGAATCTCGAAAACTTGAAACATTGGAGCACTCTTCTTCTTCTTTTTTTTTTTGGTGGGCAGCTTCCCCCCCCCCCCCTTGGGGTTTCATGAGCTTGAGGCAAGCAAAATTAGGGTATATTACGAAATCTGTATATTTTAGAAGATATCGCTAATATTTTCATGATATTTTTGTGATATTTCTTGCTGCAATTAGTACCTAGAATCTCTCTTATTCCTAAAATCATGGGAGTAGCTAGTTCTTCTAAGGCTGTATATATGAATGTAATTAATCAGCAAGCAGGATTGAAGAGCGTGGCTAGCATATCACGTACAATCCAGCTCTCTTTCTTCTTCTTCTTATTGTAAAAATGCATCCCGATGGTCTTAGGAAGAAGTGGGAAGATCTTGTTATTAGCAAAGAGCAAATCATATGAGTCACCGAACTTTCTCTTTTTTTTTTCATCGAATTTGAGGGATAAGGTGTGTGGAATTCGAACAACTTCACTCAACAAATGCAGCCAATGCAATCAAGTTTTAAAAAGAGAGTGTTCGAGTTCATGATTCTGGTAGACCTTTGAGAAAATTTCCTTTTTTATTTGCATCCATAGCGGTAGGTTCCTTCCTGATGATGTTCATGGTTGTGCAATCCTCGCTCCCGTCAATCTGTTCTCCAGGAATTTCCTTCAATAACGTCTGTATATTTCTAAATCATCACCCTACAGAGGGTGAGGGCTCTTTTTTTTTTTTTGATTTTCAGATCTGTAAAGCAGGTTTCACAGGAGCTTCCATGGGCCCCGTGTTCCAATGGTTTTTCAGAATTTAATACCAAATCACCCTAGAGTGTTAGTGTGTTTCTGAACAACACACTATTGCATATAGCCACTTTTTTTGTCCTCTTCTGTTGCCATTGCCGAGAATCATGTGTCCATTTGACTCTTTTTTATTTCCCCTTTTTTAGAAACTTTTGACATTTCTTTTTTTTTCCAGACCCTTTGTTTTTGGCCCATTTGTCTTTTTTTTTTCAGTATTGTCTTTTTTTTGTTTTTAGCCGCCCCTTGTGTTTTTTTTTTTTTTTGGGAACTTTAACCAATGCTTCCCTTTTTTTCTTTAGAAAGCTGCTGGATTGACTACTCCCCCTATTAGATCGCAAGTGAGGTCGACTT
Source organism: Selenicereus undatus (assembly GCA_017589665.1). Lineage (NCBI taxonomy): Eukaryota > Viridiplantae > Streptophyta > Magnoliopsida > Caryophyllales > Cactaceae > Selenicereus > Selenicereus undatus. The sequence continues at coordinate 12,767,794 of JACYFF010031952.1, read as the reverse complement.
TTAAGACGATGAATCGTTTCTCCCCGTAGATTCGATTCTTCGTAGGAGACTCTCTCACTTGATCTAACTGAGATTGACTTGGATTCATCTAGCCACGACTCCACCAATTAGATCGCGAAGTGAGGTCGACTTTTAAGACGAGGAATCGCTTCTCCCTGTAGATTCGATTCTTCTCAAGAGACTCCTTCACTTAATCTAATTGGTATCGACTTACATTTCTGCCTTACAGCCGCGACTCCTCCAGTTAGATTGCGAAGTGAGGTCGATTTTTAAGACGAGGAATAGTTTCTCCCCATAAATTCGATTATTCTCAAGAGACTTCCTCACTTAATCTAATGAGTGTCGACTTGCATTTCTTACATCAGATTTGCGAAGGCATGACTTTCTCCACTCTGATAATGAAGGCAGAATTTCTCCGGTCAAATAGGAAGGACATTACTCATCCGATCAGACAGTAAAGACATTCAGACAATGAATGTGTGCCTCATCCAATCAGGTAGTGAAGACATATTCTTCCAATAAGACAGTGAAGGTTTGACTTCTCCGTCCAGAAAACAAAGGCTTGACTCCTATGATCAGAGAGCAGAGGCATTAGGCAACTCCAATCAGGCTGCAGAGACTTGACTTCTTCCATCAGACAGCAAAAGCAACTCTTCCGATCAGAAAGAGAAGTCTTGGTTCATCCGATCAGGCAACAAACGCAACTATCACGATCAGAAAGTAATAGTCTAACTCTTTCGATCAGACAGATGAGGTATGACTTATCCAATCAGATAACATATGTGACTCATCTGATCAAACAGTGAAGACTTAGCCTCTTCTATCAGACAAAGAAGACAACTCTTCTGATTAGAAAGCAAAGGCTTGGCTCATCCAATCAGACAGTGCAGACTTGGCCTCTTCTATCAGACAGCAAATCCGACTCTTCTGATCAGAAAGAGAAGGCTTGGCTTATTCGATCAGACAGTGAACGCAATTATTCCGATCAGAAAGCAACATCTTGGCTCACTGAATCAAATAGATAAGGCATGACTCGTCCAATCAGGCAGTGAATATGACTTCTCCAATCAGAAAATGCAGACTTGACTTCTTCAAACAGATAGAGGCTTGACTCTTCTGGTTAGACAGGAAAGACATGGCCCTTCCGATCAGACACCAAAAGCTTGATTTTACACATTGTCAGTGCCTGACTTGAAGAAAAATACTACTAATTTAAAAGAAGACCTCTATCTCGCTAATATGAAGGAGGATGCAACCTTACCGTTGCCCCCAACTTGAAGGCATTCTAAAAGTTTGTAACAAGTTTGTGATTGTTTGAAGCTTGTTTATATGATTTGAAAATGTGCTTAGTGACTTAGGAGTCAACATCTTTGATAAAATGACTTGATAGTCTTTTACTTTGATAGCTGAGCGTCTTGGACTTGATGACTTGTGAATCTTTGAGTTTGATAACTTGGAGCCTAGAACTTTCTTGATTTTGGAGTCTAGAGCTTTGACAAGTTGGTAGTCTTTTAATTTCGATGTCTTGGGAGTCTTGAACTTTGAGAATCCACTTGGTGACTTCAGAGTTAGTAATTTCGTTGACTTAGGAGTCTTGAAGAAACAATTTTGAAGTTTTAAAAAAAATCGACTTGGAAGTCTACGAGATTTGTGACTTGGGAGTCTACTAAGATTAATTTGGAAGTGAGAAAGCTTTACGTCTTGGGGAGTCTTTGCGATTTGATGACTTAGAAATCTTACATTTTACCGACTTGCCAGTTTATTTCTTTGGTGTCTCCGACTTTGAAGACTTGAGAGTCTATTATATCAATGATTTTAGGGTCTTTAAAGATGACTTGAAAGTATTCAATAACTTGAAAGTCAGCAACTCTGTTTGACTTGTGAGCCTACAACTTAGATGACTTAAGAATCTTTAAGCTTTATTTGAAAGCTTACGTCATTGATGACTTGAGAGTTTACGATGTTGATTACTTGGGAGTCGTTGAATTCACTTAAAAGTTTACAATCTTATCGACTTGATAGTCTTTAGGCGACTTGAAAGTCTTTGATTTTGATGGCTTAAGCATCATGTGGGTGACTTGATAGTCTGTGCTGACTTGAGATTCTAGAAGTTTAAACTTGGTAGTCTTAAGCGTGACTTGAGAGTCGAAGTTGTTTTGTAACTTGATAGTCTTGCAAAGTGACTGGACAGTCTTGCAGAGTGACTGGACAGTCTTGCAGAATGACTTGAAAGTCTTCATCAAGCATATAGTTACGTTGACTTAGAAGTCTTAGAGTTTGTTGACTTGGAAGTTTAATGCAAATGACTTGAGAATCTTCTAATGTGACAACTTGGGAGTTGACAAAATTTGATGACTTAGGAGTCTTGAATTTGAATGACTTGATAGTCTCTTACTTTGCCGACTTAGGATTCTGAAACTTTGATGACTTGGTAGTCTGTGAGAGTTTGCCGACTTGGTAGTCTGTGAGAGTTTGACGATTTAGGAGTCTATGAAATTTGATGACTTAGGAGTCTTAAAAGTTTGACTTAGGATGTCTTAGAGTTTATCAACTCAGAAGCCTATAAGGGCTGACTTAGAAGTCTTAGAGTTTGGTGACTTGGGAGTCCGCTAGTATTGACGTAGAAGTCTTCGACATTTGATGTCTTTGAATGCAGAATTGACTTCAAAGTCCCGCATGGTTGACTTCAGAGTCAGAGAGTTCGATGACATAGGTGTTTGTAGAGGCTGGCTAAGAAGTCTTAAAGTTTGGACGACTTGAAAGTCTAACATGAGTGACTTGAAAGTCTATAAATTCTTTGATGACTTAGAAGTCTATAGAGGCCGACTTGGAAGTTTGCCCCCTAACCGCAAATTTTGGGTCGCTTTCTTCCAAAGTTTCCAATATGATCTTAATGGACGATCAATCAGATTGTTCGGTGTCTTCTTCGTCTAATGTGATTTTTCCTTCTTTTACAAGTTGCAAGACTTGTCTTCTGAATGCTTTGCACTTCTCTATAGGATGACTGATGATCCTGTGATACTTGCAATATTTGGGATCATTAGTTCTTCCAATTTTTTCAGGATGACATGACTCTGGAAGTTCCATAAGTCCTTTCTTAAGAAGTTTGTCAAGCATTTCTAGCACATCAAACTCAGAATAAGGACATTCTTTCTCTTCGGAGTCTCTAAGCAAGGAGCTTTCATTTCTTAATGATGCCATTGATTCATTGAGTTGTCTTCCATAGTAGGCAATTGTATGCTCCATATCATGAGCTTGTGTTGTCAATTCTTGGAATGTTTTGGGCTTATTTAGTTGTAAGGCATAAAGTATATCCCAATCCATCCCTTGGACACACATCTCAATAGCAGAAGATTCCGGAAAGTGATCCTTGCACTTCAATGAGAGGGCACGCCAACGATTGATATAATCTATGACTGGCTCTTTATCCCCTTGCCTAGTGTTAGTTAACTCTGTTATGCTGACTACGCAACACGTGCTATAGAAGCGATTTAAGAATTCATTTTTCATTTGCCCCCAACCATCAATGGATGCAGAAGCGAAGTCTGTGTACCAGTCAAACGCAAGATCTTTAAGAGATCGAACGAATTGCTTCACTAGGAGGTTGTCACCTGTGCCAGCATTATTACAAGTCTCAATGAAGTGCGTTATATGCTACTTCGAGTCCCCTTTGCCATCAAATTGATGAAATTTTAGAGGTTGGAATCCCTGAGGCATCTGCAGTGCATCAATCCTTTTTGTATAAGGCTTGCTATAACAATGAGTTTTATGAGAACCTCCTTCTAGATGGGCCTTGACTGCATTTTCCATTGAGTTTTTAATCTGCTCAACTGACATTGAGCCTAAAGAGCGCTCATTCTTTGCCTTGCACTCATCGTCAGATTCTTCAATGTGATTAGACTCTTTATCAGAATCTTCAGCCCCTGAACCTTTGTTGGAAACTTCAAAAGATTTCTTTTCCAGCTTCTTCACCAGCTTAGCAATCTGCTCGTCTTGACGCTTAATTTGGGCATCTTTTTCTGCGCTTTCCTTTGAGAGCTTATCGAGTTTCGCCTTCATGTCTGCCAGTTGTTCCTCTAAGTTTATAGCCTCTATCACCATGATTGGCATGACGACTACGTTGGAAGACTCAGTCTCTGATTGGGAAAAATGTAAATCCCTTGGAGATGTTACTAAAGAATCACTATCATCATAGTTGTCATCCTCTGCACCGAAAAGCTGAAAGGCAGGATTGATGTAGGTTTGGAATTCATCAATTCCACGAGGTATAGGCTTCCTAACATTGAAGGTAGTAAGAGGCTTTAGCTTTAAATTAGGGAGGCAAGCAGTTTGATTGACTCCATCAAAAGGCAAGTTGGAGCCAATTTTTTGAGTTTTGCGTGACTGCAAAGTTGGAGCCACGACTTGTTCCTTTGAGGTGATGAAGGCAGCGACTTTGGTCATGCTCCTAGTCATCACCTTGGTGCTTCGATTGGCATATGCAATACTAGCCTTTGCGGATCCTTTAGATGTAGATCCGATATTCTCCCTTTTCGAAGATTGAAGAACGACATTCTTGAGAGCCATTTCTTCTTTAAAGGAGTTTATAACTTGTTCGCTTGGAAAAAGAGATAAAAGGTAGAGATGTCCCACCGGGCGTGCCAAAAATTTGTAAACACCAAATTTCGTGCCTAAAATGAATTAGACAGGAAATTCAGAAACAAATTGAATTTTGTATTGATATTGTATATGGGTACAATATCTGAATTTAATATAATGAACTAATCCTCTGATTCGATCTCCTAATGACTTGAGTATTCCGAGAGTTTGATGCTTGATCTCGGTTGATGTAAATTAGCTAAAGAACTCTGAAGGCTGTTCTTGATTTTGATATGCAAGTGGCTGATTGTGGCTTTTGAAGCTCTGCAAGTCTTAATCCTTCTCGCTTGGTAGTTGAATGCTTCTTACTGTCTGAGCTCTGAATTTTGCATATGTTGAATGTTCAATGTTGAATGTAGTTGACCAAATTAATTGATGCGAGAGCGAGGTTGCTTGATCTCGATCAATGAACTAGATGAAGAACTCTGAAGTGGACTTAAATTTGAGGTTGCAGAAAATGTTGAGCTAACTGACTTTGATCCTTGTTGCTTGGTAGCTGGACGTCGTCTGTAGTCTGAGCTCTGGAGCTTGTAAGATGCTGAATGTTGAGCCCCCTGAGAATGAGGGGAATGACCCTATTTATAAGCTCCCGGGCTAGGGTTTAAGTTGAATGTTGGGCCTAGACCCATATCTTAGTAATTATTCTCTTAATTTTAAAAGAGAAATAATTATTATTTTCTACATCATCAACGATACATAGCAGCTTTTAACTGGTTGGATTTTAGCCACATTTAATTTTGACCAAGTGGACCCACCGACGTCAACGTGATACATGGCAATTTGCGATTGGTCATTTTTTTTACACTTAGCATCATCCGATTTGTTGTAGAATTTTAGTCTTCTACAAGGACCCTTAAAAAGTATCTTGTAGTAAGACACTTATCATTTTATATAATAGAAAGCTCTCTGCCTTCTTTATTTGCTCTGGCTTCATCATCCTCTTCGACAATGGCATTATCCTCCTCTCTGTGTCCCTCCACTGCCACAACGCTTCATTTTTTTTCCTTTGCTTCCTCTAATAATGGCTTATTCGACATAAGAATCAAAGAGAGAGGGGATGATGGAGGAGATAGAAGAGGGAAGTTGTGTTAGGTTTTTGAGCTAACTGGCTTGTCAATGGCGAATAACTTTTAGCGATGGTCGTAAGCAAAGTTTTAATTTTCAGCGATTCATGTCATAATTTTTAGAGTATAACAGGTTATCTTTTAGTGAACATCAGTTAAATTTTTGGTGAACTGTACTTTAATTTTAAGTGAATAATAGGGTAATTTTTGGTGTCAAATAGGTTTTTTTTAAGTGAATATTAGGTTAATTTTTAGTGAATAATACTTTAAATTTTAGTGAATAATAGGTTAATTTTTATTGTATAATAGGTTATTTTATAGTGAAGATTAAGTTAATTTTTTAATGATTAATACGTTAATTAGGAGTGACTAATAGCATAATTTTTATTGTATAATAGGTTATTTCATACTGAACATTCAGTTAATTTATTGTATACTATAAGTTCTATTGAATAATAGGTTATTTTTTGGTGAGTAATAACTCAATTTTTTATGAACAATAAGTTGAATAACAGATCACAAATAAATTTTTTTAAATAATTTGTGGTTGACAATTGGTTAAATTTGTAACAATAATAGAACATTATTTACTCAAAAGGTTAGTTTTATGTGAACAATTGATCATTATTTAGTGAACAATTGATCATTATTTAGTGAACAATTTTTGGCAGACAAAATGTGATTGATATTTAAAATTTGACTAATATAATACAATGACACCACCTTTCAGCGTGGGTCCCACTTCCGCGGGGTCTGGGGAGATTTAGATGTAAACAACCTTATCTCTACTGGCATCCTGCCTGCAGAGAAATTAATTCCAAAAGACCCACAAAATAGAATTTTGTGAATTTATAGAAGAAGGATCTTATGAAAACATTAAATATGTCGCTTCGAACGAATCAGAGTGACATATGGCTGAATCTCGGTAGATCATGGCACTGGCACCAAGGCCACTCTACCACTTACAATACCCCCTTGTGCATTTAAGTCGAAAATTTGACTAATAGAATATATTTAAAAAATAAGCAAATTTTTAGAAAGGAAAAAATGACAATAAGTTGAAAAGAATTTCAAGAAACAATCGCCAAGAAGTTTCGACCTTGACACCCCTTAAACCAAAGGTAAGCTTAACCATCGCACGATAGACATGCTCTTTTCAACTTAGCACAAGTACTTATCATAAGCATTTAACAACTTTCAGTACAATTGAATATCAATTAATACAATTTAGCATTGTTGAATACTTATTGAAAATACTTAATTATATTTTCTTCAACTATTCATCATATTTAAGTCATAAGCACCAATAAACATTTTTCATAAGTCGAAAAGAACATGCCTCAATGTTGTAGACATTTTACAAATGAAATATTTATTCTTTTTTTACACTATGCATTTTTCCTGGGCCGCGCTTCCTTGTTTCGCGGGGGCGTCCATTAATATTTGCTAGACTTTTTGGTTGGACGATTTGACCATTCAGTATAATAAATGAATTAAAGTAATAGTTAATTATTCATCCATGTATCATATTATACCAGTAATTTTGGGATTCAAAATTAGTTCATACATATACAAATGTAAATATATATAGGCAGAAATATTTTGAAAATATAAAGATTACAAAAAATAATTTGAAATTTCTTAGTGACTTGAAGATCAATTAAGTGATTCCTAAGTAGATTATGAGCTGTGAGCACTGTGATTAATATTCCCTTATTCAATCGATTGGAAGAACATGCATACACATGTAGTATTCAAGGTCAAATGTTTTATATTTTTGAAAGCTCTTTTTCTTATAATTAACTTACAAGTGAAGGAAGTTGTTAATTATTATTAAGATTCGATTCCTTGCAATTATTCGTCTGGCAAATGTCTTATAAAACTAAAAATTGGTGACAATATTAGAGAACTAGGAGACTCAAAGGCTATAATTCAAGTGCCATTAATGAGAGTTCAAAGGCTAATTGTATATATGAAAAGGGACCCACATATTACTGTAGGAGAAAATCAATTTTTAGCTTATTTAGTGGATATGATAGTCTCAAAGACAACACAGAAATATGGTGTACATTTATAGTCCAATAAAAATTCAAAATTCAAAATAAAAATTTTTTTTGAATGTTTGGACGGAAATTGGATTCCATTGGAATTTTCGATGGAATATTCAGTTGGAAAATAAAAAATTCAAAATTCGAAAATTTTTTGCCCCGAATTGATGGAGGAAAAATTCAAATTTTTTTGAATATTCTGAAGGAAAAATCTGTCGGAATTCCGACGACATATTCTGTCGGACATTCTCTTATAAAACTCATCATTTTCTTTATTTTTCCGTTGCTCATTTTGTAAAATAGAGAGAGATGGAGAGAGGGGGGGGGCAGCGCCACTTGCCATTGCCCCACCGCTGGTTGCCGCTGTCACCTCCTCTAGTCGTCATTCGTCGTCGATTTTTTGATAATGTTTTCTCATATGTAATTTGTATAAATTTATTGTTAATTAAGTATATACGTTGAATTTAATAATTTATATAATTGGTTTGCATGTAACTATGCAAATTTAATAGTTTATATAGTTAGTTTGTTAGGTTGATGTTTGCTTGTTAGGATGATAATTTACTCTCAATTTTGTACTTTGTTGTTAAAGAATATAATTTTTAATTAATAAAGCATAATTTAATGATAATATCAATTTAACGTCAATGATGAGAATTTATTGTATATTAGATACGTTTAAAAATATTTTTATAGTTTGGTATTATATTTTTTATTTTTTAAATAAATTTTAAAAATTTCTATGGAAATTCCGACGAAATCCGTCTGTTCCGACATAATTGTCGATAGAATCCGACGGGTTCCAACGGAATTCGAGGAAAAAAAATTGAAATTTTTTTCGCGAATTTTTTGTTTGCATCCGGTGGATGAGTCCATCGGCCCCCCAAGTCCGTCGGAGAAGCGATCCGACGGACTTACTATTTCCATCGGAACACCTTCCCGACCCTCCTTATTTCGACGGACACAGTCCGCTGGAATTTCCGTCGGTTCCGACGAAAAATGTTGCTTTTTCCGTCGGAAAATTCATTGAAAAAAGTTGATTTTTTTGTAGTGAATTACTAGTTAATATGATGCCTCTAGCTAAGACCCTGTTCCTTTTAGATTATGTTCTTTTCATGGTTATATTACAGGTGTATAATGAACAGAAGCGGGAATAACGGGGAAGATGAGGAAGAGATTTATTAGGACTAGTTTGTTGTATGTGTGAATGAGAAGAAGTGAAAAGGAGTTGAATGGAGTGAAATGGAGTGGGAGTATTGATATTAGTTATATTAATGATATGTGTAACATAATAATAATCAATAATAATTACTATAATAATAATTATAACTATTAATTAATAATATAAATAGTAATTAATTATAATAATAATTATTAATATTAAAAATAATTATTAACAATAATAATTGCAATAATGATGCTTATTATTAATGAAAATAATTAATAATTACAAGAATGATTATTATTAATATTAATAATAATTATTATTATTACTGTCAATAATAATAATAATTATTAGTAATAATAAAAAAACTAATAATTAATAATATTAATAATAACTAGTAATAACAAAAAAATAATTAATAATGTTAAGAATCATAATAATTATTAATATTATTAATAATAAATAATATTAATAGTTAATAATATTAATAATTATTATTTAATAATTAGTAAATTAATTATTATTAATAATAACAGTAATTAATGATTATTATTAATAAAAACAATTTCTATGAATAATATTATATAATATTTATTTTTATTAATAATAATTATGAATGAATAATAATAAGTTAACAACAAAAAATTATAATTAATAATAATTATTATTATTATTAATTAGCAATAGTAATTAAAATAATAATAATAATTAATATTAATAACAAAACTCGTAATAAAAATGAGCAGCAGTGAGTAGAAGTGTGAAGATGTAGTATTTATTTTAAGAAGTGGGAAGGAGTAAAAATGAGTAAAATGGCAGCATTTATCCACGAAAAGAACAGAACCTTAGTTGGGGGGAAGTCTTCCAACATCTGTTACCTACTTAAAGTTATTTCACATTCTTTTAAACTACTTTCAATTTTTTTATTAGTCTTCTCTATAATTCTTTTCAACTTATAGTTCTTTTCAACTCATTTCTATTATTTTTCATAGCTCTTTTCTTCTATACAACGTACCAAGAAGTACCTACTTTAAGTAATTTTTATACTATAAATGCAAAAATGAAAGGAGTTAAAAACACTCCAAAAAGGGATCCCTGCATTCTAGTGCAATCCCACCTAAAAGCGGTTATAAGTCTTCTAATCTCATTCAAAACAAGCAATTACACATATTTAACCATCCATCATCATAAGGCAGTTAACAAAAATTATAGATCTCCCACGTCTATTCACTCCTAAAAACTGCTTTCATCCCCCCCCCCCCCAAAACAGATCTACTTGTCAACTATAAATAGGGTATAAATCTTTCAATTTCTCTCCTTTCATCTACAATACTCCTCACATATGACAAAATCACCCAAACTAATTTCCCAAGTGATACTCATAATTCGAAATCCCCCCCCCCAAAAAAAACAGATCTGAACTACAGAATTGACCAAGTTTTGGTTACTGTTGTTTTTAATGAGCCAATTCTCTCCACCGGTATCTACATGTCTTTTTGCCTATCGATGGTGAGATCAGAGAGGGAGAGTGTGAATGTGTGTTATCCGCAATCTATTTGCATTCTGCTCTTTGCTTCCACTTCAAATGACAGATCCCAATTTCAACCGAGTAAAAGAATGAAGAACGAAGAAGATATCTAGGTCTCAATTTAAGTCAATTATAGAAACCCCACTTGATTCATTTCAAGTGTATGAGATAAGGACCGGCAAATGGAGTAAGAGTGAAGACGGGATAGAGGTCGAGATGGAGATTTTGGTATGAATCTAGAAAGGTGGTAGAGTATAGGGGGTAGGGAAGAGGGATAGATTTATTAGGGATGGAAAAAAGGTAAGAAGTACAGGAACCGAGGGGAGATAGTAGAAGCTTCCTTGGTTGCTTGCTACACCCAGGTGTGAGAAGAGGAGATGAATGCCAACTAGGGCTTTGCTATCTTTTTATACTTGTGTTCTTCCACTGAGTTGGGTCTTAGGGGGCAAGCTTTCATTAAGTTGGGGCTTGGGCCGCTGGTGCATGTGAAAATGTATAGGATTAGGCACTTTTTTTTTTGGTGCATTTTTTTGCTGTATTTGCATTTTGTTGCAATTTGTGAAATGCAGCACATCATGCACAGGTATGACATATCAATTAAAAATGTTCTTTACTTTTATTTTTGATCGTTTATAATTGATATGGGTATACCAGGTCACGCCGGTCTAATCCATTTCGACGGTAATTCAGATCAACCGGTTTAACTAAGATCTAACCGATTCAACCAGTTGATTCATCGACCCGCTCTTTTGACTGGGTCGATTACCAGTTCGGTTCTCTTAACATTGGGTGGGGGAAGGATAGAGGAAGGCAGTGGAGTGGGGAGGGATGTAGGTAAAGTCACACAAGAAATGTGTGGTGGGCATTTTGGAGTGGGTGGGGAATCAGGAAAGTGGTATTGGATTTTTTTGATTAATTTTCATTTTATAGTTAAGAAATGAATGCCTTTTAATTATAGAATATAGTATTAAAGTTGTTTTACAATAAGAGGTGAGAATTTGGTAGTCGAATTAAAAATTGGATTTGAATAGGTGTGAGTATGTAAGATTTTACAAATAAGAAACAAGAGAAAATTAATATTTGTGCATATGGATACCTTTCTTTTTCATCAAATACATTTATGTAATTATTATTCGTACGTTCAACATATATATTCTATTCTACAAGTTGCATTGCCTATTGTGTTTAATTATCTATGTGATAAATTTTGGTTTTCTCATCCTTATTATATATGCTTTTTCACTCTAAAGTCATTATGCTCTACTGTCGAATTAGCTTCCTTTACATTCATTCTAATTGTATATGATACATTTAAATGCCTAGAAAATAAAATTTCCAAAAAGTGCATGGGTGTTTAAATTCATTAAATATAATCAAATTATTTTCATTTAAATTACAATAAGTTCATGAGCCATTAACTACAATTAAATAACTATATGGAATTTGTTAGTCTCCTTGTGTTAGTAATTCTTTCATTTTAGTGATCCATAAAAACTTGGTTCTTTCATTTTCATTTTTTATTTTTAATTAAAATCAAATTATTTTCATTTAAATTTAAATAATTGCATGAGCTTTAAATACAATTAAATAATTATATGGAATTTATTAGTCCCTTTGTGTTAGTAATTCTTTCGTTTTGTTGATCCAAAAAAAAGTAATTCTTTCGTTTTCATTTTTTATTTTTTAATTGAAATCAATTATTCTCATTTAAATTTAAATAATTGCATGAAAATCAAATACAATAAAATAACTGTACAAAATTTGTTAGTTTCTTTGTGTTAGTAATTCCCTCATTTTGGTGATCCCAAAAAAAGTAATTCTTTCTTTTTTGTTTTTTTTAATATACTATTTCTATTGAAAATCTCTTTTTCTCATTCTACCCATTGTTTTCCCCTTCTGTATTGGCAAATAGCACTCATTATATTTAAATTACTTTTCAAATTTAAATACCCCATACGAAAGTATGGGCCCGAACTAGTTAAATATGAACACTAAAAGAGGTTATCCTCTATCTGAAAATAAAAGGTTATAAGGTTTTTCTTCCATTAATCTCTAAAGCAACATTTAATTAAATACAAATATATTTTAATTATATTTTAATTATCTCATTTAATTATATGAGAATACTAAAAATAACAACCATTTTACAATTATAATTTTCACAACTGCATAATCATAATTTTATTATAAATGTGGTTGCTCTATGTTACAGTTACGGGTCGGTAATGGATTGGGTTGGGTCAGCCTATTAACTAAACGAGCTAGATCAGGTCCAATACATTTGTTAATGGGCCGGTTTGGGTTATGCACTAAATAAACTAATGCCTTTGTAATTTTCCAACCAAATTAAATTAGTCCAAATTCAAAGTTGAAAAATACACAACCAAGCTAGTAAATGGGTGAGGTCAAGTCGGCCCATGGGCTGGCCGCTTTGGGGTTGTTTAAAAACAAAACAAACTTGTACAAAATAACGGTGTATAATAATTATTCTTATGTACAAAGTGTTGATAATGAGTTTAAGTAACTAGAACATGTAAACTAGCACAGTCGGGCTTATTAATATGCCTTAATGGGCTGCTCAATTATTGCCCCAATCCATTATTGACACCGACCCTTTATTAGCCCTATTTTAAATGGGACGACCGCTTAATTAGTGTTGTCAAAAGCTAACGCGACACAATTGCCGACCCGAACTGAATACGAAATTAAGTGGGTTTGGATATAGATTTTCAATCCGTTTAAGTAAATGGGTTGACACGTTTGACCTGTTTAATTAATTAGGTTAGGTTTAGGTTGAGAATTTTGACACGAAAAAATACCTGTTTAACCTATTTAATTAAACAGGTCGACTTGTTTACCCAATTACCATTTTTTTTTTTGGAGAAATTGTGAAAAAGTAGGGTTTAATCAGTCGATCTGTGTTTTGAAGGTTGTGGTTCCTGCAGATCAAGGACAATGTTTGCGTTGTGATGATATATTGAGCTTAAAGGAATTGTTTATAATGTTCCATAATCATACTTTAGACGAAATGCTAAGTGTATAAATGGGTAACCGAATAACCTGAACATGACCCGTTTATATTAAATGAGTTTAAATTTCAGGTCAATCCGTTTAAAAAATAAACAGGTACAGGTCGAGGTTTTCAACCCGTTTAATAAATGGGTTAGGTTCAGGTTGAGGATTTCTCGACTCGTTTAAGTTTGACAGGAACACGAACTCAACCCGACCTGACCTATTTAACAACCCTACGCTTAACCCATTGGGTACACAATCCATTGTCAACCCCTAGTTACAGTAAATCAAATATCACATAAAAGTAGAAAAATCAAAACCAAAAAAACACGTGAGCTGAAAAAGTGGCCAAGTTTTAAGGTTTGTGGCTAGGAAATAGCAAATTATTACATACACCTGAGAGTATATATTCATATTACCACATATATATACATTTTTGGACGTGTATTTGTAATATGAGTTGTTATTGATATATATTTTACCTATGTGGTTTTCAGAACTACATACTCCTGGGAGTACAAAGCCTACACTATGCATCTAGGAACACATACATGACAAGTGATAGTACACACTCCTAGGTGCATGATATACAATGTATATATCATACACATGAGAGTTTATACTCTCACATCCAACGTGACCAAAATTATACAGGTTGGGATTTTAAAAAAAAAGAAAAAATTGGTGAATAAATAGATCCCTACTCGGCTACTCCACCACTAGCA